>JALBCR010000209.1:0-61471 GCA_030710515.1 Abscondita cerata
CATTTTTCAGTGTGTATTCCATATAATTTCAAATTGAGGCAATTAGGATTCTAAGTATTGAAAAAGTACGCTAATGAATTTGGAAAAACGTCTTTTAGTAATCGTAAACTCCATGAGAAATATTGTAAGTTTATGTCTGATTAGAAAAACTTGGCTACATGACCAAAATTACTAAAGATGAAGGTTTTTCTAATACTAATACATTTGTTGAAACTACAGATGGGTTTTTGATATTGGTACAATACCACCTCAATTTTTACCCCATCACGCTGTTTAAAGGCAATCATCATTAACGACGAAATTACGGGTCGTATTTGATGTCAATGTTAAGACTGGCACTGGAGTTTTAATTAATGATTGTCAACTGGTAGATGTCAAGTCCAAGATAATTTATTGACATTTATTGCGTTCCGCACATATGAAGTAGCAGTTCGTGGTGATATAGAAAAGATGTATCGCATGATTAATGTAAATTCTAATTTTAGAAGATTTCAGCACATTGTTTGGAGAAAAAATAATGAAAACCTTCTTTCTATTTTTCGTTTAAATACGCTTACCTACGGCACTGCGTCTGCCAGCTTTCTAGCTACTGGATGTCTTCTTTATCTTTCAGAAATCAACAAAAACATTTCTGAAGCATCAGAAGATAATATCAAAAAATTTTTATGGATGATCTATTTTTTTCAACAACATCAGTTAAAATGCCATTCGTCTAAAGAAAGAAGTATCTTCAATACTTACAACTGTGGGGTTTGTTCTAAGGAAATTATTATCTAACAAACTTGAAGTTCTTGATTCTTCTGATAAATCAGAAGTAGAATACGCTACTGTTCCTCTGGCGAACGGTCTCATTCAAAAACATTAGGCTTGCATTGGGATTCAGAGAACGATTGTTTATTTTGTAAAATTAAGATTCCAGAGGTTGAAAGTGTTCCCAAAAAAAGAATTGCTATCTGCTATACCAAAGTTTTTGATCTTTAGGTTTTTTTTTTCCTCTTGTACTACAGAAATTGATGATAAACTTTGGAAAACTGATCTTAATTGGGATAATCCAATTCCTACTGAACTTGTTCCGAAATGGATGAATTTTAAAAGTCAGTTAACTGATTTAAATAATCTAAAGGAAGTCGCTGCCTTATTCCATCGTAATGTTCGAAATCTAATTACATGGTTTTGCGATGCCAGCAGCGTTGCCTACGGTTGCTGTTTTTCTAAAGATTTCAAAATTCCAACGGAAATATTTTTCAAGTCCTCTTTACTGTTAAAATCTCGAATCGCACCTTTACGCACAATCTTTATTAACAAGATTTTTGTGGGCAAACTCCACAATAGTTTTAAATTGGATTAATTCTACTTTCAATAAATATAAGACGTTTGTAACAAATTATGTAGCTACGATTCACAAGTTCACTAACATTCAAGATTGGCGTCATGTTTCTACTTGTAACAACCCGAATTTTGAACCATTTTTGCCTTTGACGATATTTATAAACAACTTCAAGACTCCATCTTTCCAAAAGTGTTGATATAACTGTTGTGTTCTTTGATATGCGGATAAGCGATTTGGCAAAGTTTGGGTTAAACCATTGTCAGGAATGGTGGCCGGGCGATAAAGGAATAAATCGTCGGGTTGATCAGAAACATAAGATAACGGCTTTGTATTTAAAACTGCATCAATCATAGTCAAAGCAGTATACAATGCTTCAAAAAGTTAAATTCGCGTTACCCAGTTCACACCCCAAATGCAATTTAACGGAGTTCACCGAATTTTCCCAAAGACCACCTTGATGAGGTGCTTTAGGATTAATAAAAACTCCATTGTATATCTTTGAGAAAGGGTTGTTACAAGTAGAAACATGACGCCAATCTTAAATGTTAGTGAACTCGTGATCAGTCCAACTACACAATTTGTTACAAACGTCTTATATTTATTGAAAGTAAAATTAATCCAATTTAAAACTATTGTGAACTTTGTCCACAAAAATCTTGTTAATGTTAAGATTAAAAAATTTGAACAATCTTTGAACACCATTCCGCCAATAATACTGCGGATCACAATTTAAGCGGGGAATAAAGATTGTGCGTAGAAGGTTCGATTCGAGATTTTAACAGTAAAAGATTTGAAAAATCTTTCCGTTGGAATTTTGACATCTTTAGAAAAAGCAGAAACCGTAGACAACGCTGCTGGCATCCAAAACCATGTAATTAGATTTCTAAGCATTGCGATGAAATGAGGCAGCGCCTTACTTTATATTATTTAAATCAGTTAACTGACTTTTAAAATCCATCCATTTAGGAACAAGTTCAGTAGGAATTGGATCATCCCAATTAAGATCAGTTTTTCATAAAGTTTGCATCATCAATTTCCTTTGTAGTACAAGAGAAGAAAAAAAACCTAAAGGATCAAAAACCTTTGCTATAGCAGATAGCAATTCTCTTTTGTGGGAACACTTTCAACCTCTGGAATCTCAATTTTACAAAATAAACAATCGTTCTCTGAATCCCAATGCAAGCCTAATGTTTTTGAATGAGACCGTTTGCCTAAAGGAACAGTAGCGTATTCTACTTCTGATTTATCAGAAGATCAAGAACTTCAAGTTTGTTAGATAAAATTTTCTTAGAACAAACCCCACAGTTGTGAGTATTGAAGATACTTCTTTCTTTAGACGAATGGCATTTTCAACTGATGTTGTTAAAAAAAGTAGATCATCCATATAAAACTTTTTTGATATTATCTTTGATGCTTCAGGAAATGTTTTTTTGTTGATTTCAGCAAGATAAAAGACATCGAGTAGCCAGAAAGCTGGCAGACGCAGTGCCGTAGGTAAGCGTATTTAAAGAAAAATAGAAAGAGGGTTTTCATTATTTCTCTCCAAACAATGTGCTGAAATCTTCTAAAATTAGAATTTACATTAATCATGCGATACATCTTTTCTATATCACCACAAACTGCTACTTCATATGTGCGGAAACGTAATAAAATGTTAAGTAAATTATCTTGGACTTGACATCTACCAGTTGACAATCAATAATTAAAACTCCAGTGCCAGTCTTAACACTGGCATCAAACACGACCCGTAATTTCGTCGTTAATGATGATTGCCTTAATACAGCGTAGTGGGATAAAATTGAAGTGGTATTGTACCAATATCAACAAACCCATCTGTAGTTTCAACAAATGAATTAGTATTAGAAAACATTCATCTTTAGTAATTTTGGTCATGTGGCCAAGTTTTTCGTAATCAGACATAAACTTTCCAATATTCTCATGGAGCTTACGATTACTAAAAAGACGTTTTTCCAAATGCATAAAGCGTACTTTTGCAATACTTAGAGAATCCCCTAATTGCCTCAATTTGGAATTATATGGAATACACACTAAAAAATGTCCAGTTTCATCGATGCCAATGTTATTAAGAAATTGTTGTTCACAGAATTTTTTTAGTTGCGGAAGCAAAGATAATTTTGAAACTGGTTTAGGATTATCCAAATTCCAAAACTTAGACAAAGACTTATGCAATTTAAGATTTGATTCAATTATTTCACTCACTGAATGACAAGAAATTGTTAATTCGCTAAAATTTTCAACTCCCGTAAGTTTGTGTTTAATCATATTCTTAGGTAAATCCTCAGAAACGACCCACTCTAGGAATGTATTTTGCAAGGTAGAGCCATGGTTCGACCTATAGATATCCTGTCAGGTAATAACAATTTATAAAGAATCAACGAATCAATTAATAAATCTATGTCTCCGGGCTCATGGTAGGAGTCGTCCGCAAGACGTAAATTAAACGGTATATTAAAAAGATATCTTTCAAAACTCACACTGGGCAATCTATCCGTTATTATAGGTACGATTAAACATCGATATTTGCATTAAATCCGCCGGTGGTAGATTGGAGCAAATGCTAATACCACCGTTGACTCCTTTAAGAGTTAGAATAATAGGATTCACTAAAGTGTCCAATTTCTTATGAATTCTTTCTGAAATAAGATTATTTAAAGAACCTAAATCTAACACACCTCGAACAGTACAATATTTATCACCATTAACTAAATTAACCTTAACAGTGGACAGACAACAAAACTTTAGGCCATCTTGAAAATCCACAAATTAGAGGGTTAGTGTTACTAGCAGCAGATGTGCTGCTATCTTTAAAATCTGAAGAAACACCTTGAGAATTGGAAGAAGTTTCTTTACCGGTATTGAAATCATTGGGATCAATAGGAGTTTTAAAACAAAGTAAATAATTATAGCGGCCTTTACAAATTTTACAATTCAAAGTAAAAGAACATTTGGATTTGTTGCTGTGACTCAAACAAACAGTACAAGTTTTAAACGACTCTACTTTATTAAAACGTTCTCTCGGAGTCAAAGTCAAGAACGAAGGACAATGAATAAAGAAGTGTTCTTTCTTGCAAAGAATACAAGAAGTATGAGATTGTGCCAAAGTATATTGTATTTAGATGTAAACCCTTTATCTCCAGATCGCAACTCTGACGGTTTTAAAACATTACCGCAAATTTCTTCAACAATGTTACACCTATTTGACAGAAACCTTGAGATATCGTCTACTAAAGGGATGGTTTTGGAAACAATCGAGCAAATTCTTCAGCAGTACGGCTGTCAATTTTAATTTAGTTATGTAAGCTAGCACTGCGTTTTTATATTCAACCGGAGTTATTTTTTCATTCTCAATTGTACTCTAATATGAGTAATAAAATTATCATAAAATGACCTCAATTGTGACTCTTTTGTCAATTTAGGAGAATCTAACAATAAATCGAAGTGACTAAATATGAGAGAATTTTTATTGTCATATCGTTCCTTTAATAATTCAATTGCTATTTGATAGTTAACTTCAATTGTTTTCAGTTCGCCAAGGATCTGCTTAGCCAAACCAGTTAAGCAATTTTTAAGTACAAAAATTTTGTGTGTCATTTAAGTTTTCATTATTACCCACCAAGGCTTCTAATACTTTAAAAAAATTACGGAAAGCTTGTTGAGTTCCATCAAAATTTGGAAGTGATATAACAAGAAGTTTTACCCTGCCTTATTCACGTGAGTCAGTTGAATCAATTTTTGATTTCCGCACTGACCTTTAATTGCGTATAATCGCGCCTGAATTGATAGTGTCGAAAAATCATCTAATTGAAAACTTTCAGCGTTAGCTTTCACTAGTAAGTTTGAATACTGTTGTATAAGCGGATTGATAAGACTAAGTACAACACGAAATTGTCGTTTAAATATATCAGTGACCTAATCATCGGCTAGCGAATTTAAAAAATACGAAAATATTCGTATTCTTCAATTAGACTTTACCCATCGCAAGCAACAGATTCTCATTTGATGCTTTTTATCATTATTTCTAATTGTAACAATAGGATTAAAATAGAATTAATTGTAAATAAAAGATGAACAAACAAAATAATTCTATGTAGCGATAATAAATCGAAATCGTGAAATACAAATGTCAAATTTTTAGAAGTATAAAAGTAGTACCAATAAATAAATCTTTGGGGTGCAATATACGCTTTCTAGTCAGAAAATGTTTAAAAATTTACGCACTAAATACACAAGGCTGTTATAATTAAAATGAAGAAAAATGAAGGATAGAAAATCACTCACTGTTTCATACAGACGATTATTGTTCTTGATACGAAAATACATGTGACAATGCCGAAATATGTTGTTACATCCGATTCAAAACTGCAGTGTAAGCAATTTTTTAACGGTAGTGTATCTTAAATGTAGTTTTTGATTAGATATAATGATTTAAATGACGAAATGTGTAAACATACTTGAATCTAATAGTAAATCTCTTCTACAGCATTTAACGGCGCTGGTAAGCCGTCTGTATCCCCAATTCCATTAGATGCGATTACAAAATATACTTATCAGTACTAAATACAAATACGTCGAATTATTTATAATAATCATGTCAATACTTGTCAAACAAAAACAACAAAAACAAACAATTTATTTAGACGATCACACGCGATCACGTTTGAAACCTTTGAAGTAACAAAACACAAAGAGTATATATATTTTTGTAAGCGCCACCTTAACTTATAAAGTGATTTGTCACAGTAGTTTAGGTTGTTTTGTTAACAACACAAACAAGAATGGATAAGACTGTCGAGTAATAGTAAATTTGTCTTGCGACATAAACTTCTTTACAATTAGGGATATAATTACCTTTTGGAAAGTTATTAAAACTAGGATAACATACGTGCTTCATTCAGTAATGCGTCCTTTAGATCGTTGGAAATCAATAGTTCCTAGTTTTATAGTTAATCAAAGGTACTAGTACTGGTACTTTGTAAGTTTCTTCAAGCGTTTAGACGAGACGACTCTAACGTAGTTAATCGTTAGTAGCTTGCGACAGGAGTTTAACACGCCGGGACACATCTACGAAAGCGATGAGGTTACGGTGGTCCAATGCGCTTTACAAACGTATACCAGCCTTGAGTTTTCGAATATAAATACTTGTGCACAACAAGTGTCGATGTATTAACCATCCTAATTACGACATGATGTGCCGTAAACAATTTTAGAGGACATCAGATAAATAATGGACATAGGAACGAACCAGTACACACAAAGGATAGAGAATCACAGTAGCACAAGAGGAAAAGAACAACAAAAAAACTGTAATTAGAGATGGACAAATATAGGCATTTGTTGCTATGAAGCAAATATACGTTAGAAGAATGCTCACCCGCAAAACGTATTAGCAAAGACACGACCCAACTTAACTTATAATCACATTTTTAATTGACTTTAATTTCCAATAGACTTATGATTAGAAACATTTCCGCTTATTCCATCTCAACGACTTTTAAAATTCCATTTTGCAGTTTCTTCTTTATTATCAAACTGCCCTAGTTCAAAGTCAATCACGAAAAGAAAGAAAGTGAACGTTTGCAATTTGATTTAGAAGTTGGCATATAGATCGCAACACGTATTCAGGGAAATTTTACCATTAGAAAAGTAAATTCTAATAAACCTAAATTTTTATCGTAATAAGATAATACGCAAAACAGCAGTAGTAGTTAATTTTGAAATTATGCATTCAGCGAATGTCAATTTCGACGCGATTGTCGTAATAGCAACCTTGTTTTACAAAAAGTTTAAAATAAAAAATTGTATTTTTTAACGCTTTATAAAGCAATCACATAGGCGTTACAATTATTTTGTCATTATATATTCATATATCTAAAAAATATTTTTAATAAGTACACTATTGGATTGGTATTTCGTGTTTAGTATTTAGTTATTGGTTATCTATACGCCACGCGCTCTACGTGAAACTTTTCTTAATAGGTCTTTTGACGAACATACGTAATTGAGTTACAGTTAACAATAATATAGTTTTTTCTTTCCTCTGACAACAATGTTCGCAAATTCTTAATCGTAACAATTTAACATTTTTTTTTAAAACATTTAACAATACCGACCATAGTAATTAAACATACTACAAATAATTCCATACGAAAAAAGTATCATTGCACACTATTTTAAACAAAACAACACTAACAGTCTTCTCTTGAAGAAATTATTAATAACACATCCCCAACAATATTTGAAACATACCTACATAAAATATACTTTTGTCTCAAATTCAGGACAAACGCTATTTTTTTTGAGTCTTATTACTCTTATTGAAAGAGATACTCACTTGAAATTTATGGATTCCTGCTAAAAAGGACTAACTTATTCTGCCACAAAAATGTGTACGTTCTCAAACTTTTTTACATTCAATATGCTCATCCTAAAAATTCTTTGTTTTTGTGTATAATAGTAACGTTTCGCATCTATGCATACGTTTTCAGATTTTTAAAATTAACGTTAAGATGAACAAATCAGACACCAATCAGAAGGGGAGTAAGACAATGAGATAAAATTTCAAAAACTCAATTTAGTTACCTTAGCAATGGAGGATACATTTAAGAATGTGAACTGGTAAGGAAAATGAATTTGCATAAATGCAAAACACCTAACAAAAAATACTGTACATACGCCGACGATGTGATTTTGTTTGAAAGATTTACAAGAAATGACTAATGGTACATATAACCAAAAATCCGTAGCAAAGGATATTAAATGAATATTAATAAAATCAAAAAAAACACAAAATATAGAATAACAGTGAATGACAACGAAATAGAAAAAGTTACTGAATACATATATGAAAAAATCAAACCGCCCAAATAGCTAAAATAGTGCCAATGTGATGGACAGCTTTTGGATAACTGGCGTACGTACTAAAGAACCTAAATATTAATTTAAATTTACTAACCAGACTATTTACCATATGCAGAAAGCGAAAGCTGTGTAAGAATAAATTAAGCCTTTCACTTTGATTATAATGAAATATGTCAAATTGCAAATTTTTTATGCATGACATTCTGTAGATGTGACTAAAGTTCCAGTTCATAACAACCTCTTCTTACAAATGTAATAAAAACAATTTCTAAATTACTGTTTAGTAAAACAATTTAGTAAATGCAAAAATAAATAGAAATACTATATTAGCTGCTTTAATAGATAAAAAAAAGGTTTAATTAATATTCACAAGCTAATAAAGCACATGACGAACTGGTGCAATGAAATCTTCTATGTACTTATATTAAGATGATGTTTTATTTTAACAAATTACTGAAGTCCCATGTTAGACTAGCCGAAATAATTAAGATCAATATTTAAATGGCGTGTGCTACATGCCCGCTAATGAAATAAGTTAAAAAATAAGAATTGGGGCTTCCACGGCCGAAGTCTTTACTAAAACAAAAACGCCATCCGGGATTGGACCGTGTCGAAAAGATAACCGTAGTTGCCAACGTTTTGCCACCTATCGTAAGGGTTTTTATCAGGACAAAAAAGTTTAAACAAATAAAAGAAAGTTCAAGATAGACCACTGATAGTCAGATAATCAACTTGTGACTAAGTCAGATTCTAGACTAAAAGAAGTCAAAATAGGGGTGAGGGTGGAGTTAACGACTGGAATCCACAACGGTAAATGTTTAAAACCACGGTCCCGATTGAAATTGTTTGGAAGCTTAATGATTTCTATACCCTTCCTGATTTTTCTATTAAAAAGAAACAAGATTGGCAATCAAAGCGGAATTATTAAAAATCTATTTTGTGACCAGTATCGAAATAATGCTCAGCCACGGCAGACTTGGAACGGTGTTTTAATGTAACAAAACGGTGGTGTTCGAAATACGTGTACTAATAGAGCGACCAGTTTCACACATGTACACTCATGAAATTTAAAACTTGGACACCACAATTTCTGTAAACAAAAGTTTGCACATTGTGAAGCGGGCTTAAGGGTATCATTTACAATTCTAACAGCAGGTAGTCTCAGCAGGGGTTATCTTATAGAAGGACTGTAGAATGAATCATTAACACTAAGCACGTTTTAGAAAATAGGTAATTTACGTTGCTTACTTAATTTTTTCTTTAAAGAATATATTTGAAGGTATCGCTAATTAAACACCATAGCTCGATTAATTATCGAATCAAAATTTTGTTTAGGAAATGTTTACAAAATAAAATTAGAAATAATTTTGATTTAAAAACGTCTACAAGCAATAACTTTTAAATTAAATCAAAAACTAAACATGGTTATTTGGGTTGACTGATTATTACTTATTTTTAAATAAATCTAACCTACTAATTATTGTAAGTTATTAAAAAAAATCATTAAACTCTCTATTCATAATATTTAGTCCTTACAAAATGTATATTTTATGACGTTTCATTTTTTTCTGTAGTTAATATAAAAGTGAAAATAAAAACTAAGGCAATTCTTATTGTCAACGTATATATTTAGTTTTTGACAAGAATTTATTACATAATTATAATTAAGATACCAAGTTATAGTTTAAAATTAAATGAAAACGTTTTTTTTAAATAAAGGTATTACTATATAAATAAATATAAGAAATCAATAATGGGTGTGACCTCCATTATTATTGATACATTCTTGGAGGCGTCTGCTCATTGACGCTATCAAGGTATCAATATAATTAATATTAATCGTTTCCCATGCGGTATCAATGGCTGCAATTAGTGCATTACGGTTTACTGGTATAAAATTTGGCCCTTGTTGTCTTCGGATAACAGCAAGTATTCGAGCCCAAACATTTTCGATAATGTTAAAATCTGGGTTTTTGCTGGCCAGGGTAACAGCTCCAAGTTATTTGCTTGTATCCAGTTGCGCACAACCTGCGAAGTATAGGGTCATCATATCCCGATAGTTAATTATCGAATGTTCCAAGAAAATATGTAAATAGTAAATGGAATCTACTAACGTAACGTTAAGTCGTTAATTATAGTTACATAACTCTCCTTTCATAAGATATAGTTCATATTAATATGCTTATTGTAAAGCTTCGTACACACCTGAACAACAAACCGAGGAACAAACAGAACAACGAACCGAACGGCAATCGGAACATTAATTTGGACGGTGCTACGTACGAATTTTAGAACAGATTCGCAAGTCCTGATTGTTCCACGAACGGTTTGCGGCGTTCCCGCAACTTGTCGGTTTTTTCTCCGACATCAAAGAAAATGCGCGCGAATGCGTTTGCAGGTTTGGACGAATCTAAACAAAACGGCGAACAAACTTATGCGGGAGAATTAAATTATTTATTTTTGTCCTCCCTTTTGTGGGTTTGTTGTGTTTTAGGTAATATTATGGAGTTGACAGAAGAAAAATGTTTTAAATTAATCAGTGTTTAAGAATGCAAGAAAAAATGATGTCCCTATTAGCATCATTTGGGCGGGAAATTTCCAAAATAAAAAAAAGCGAAGTAAATTATAATTTTTACTCTTCTTTGTGCGTAAAAATTTGGTTGGCACTATCTTCTTGTTTTCCGCAATTTTCTCTTCTCAATAATAAATAATATGAACTGAAAACTACTGAAAATAATTATGGAAACAGCACAAACGTTCCGTTTGTTGTTCGGATTGTGGAAATCATAAAAGATCGTTTGTCGTTCTGTTTGACTTTCGGTTCGTTGTTATGTTTGTTGCTCGGTTTGTTGTTCAGGTGTGTACGAAGCTTTACAACTTAAGCAACTTAATTTTTTGGCGAATAAAGATTAGTTTGTGATGTAATATTAGAAACACAAATTTATATCATATCAAATTTATGACAACTTAAAACCAAGAACGTGTATGTTATTGCTAAGAAATTATTAAGGAAAAGCGCAATTGCAGTGTAAATATTTATAATTAGATATTTTCGAAAGTTTATAAGTCCTCTATTGTAATCTTAATACTTAAAAGAAAATCCTGTCCATTAGCATTATAAGGAAATGGCTTTTACTTTATGAATAAGTTTCAATAACAATAGAATATCCTTGCTTGTTTAATTTACTTCCTTTGAGTCATATTGCTCTAAGGGTTGTTACATTGGTCATTAGAAGTATGTAATAAATAAACAATTACCTACTGTTTGAGAAGGGGTAGTGTGAACCAATAAATAAAGTAAGAAATGTAAATTCCATTTTAGTTTAAAATTTCAAGTGTTGTGAAATGCCACCTCATCTCGGTGCTGATTTGAAAGCGCGGATTGTTTTGAAATTAGCTGCGGGCCGTAGCGTGCGTGAAATTTCACGTATGTTAGATATACCAAAAAGCACCGTAGGGCATTACCGAGTAAAATGGAATCTTGAACACACTTTGGAAAGAGCCATCGGAAGTGGTAGACCTAAAGTATCTACACGTGCTCAAGATCTCGAGTTGTTTCATTACGTAACAGAACAACCATTTGCTACATACTCCAGGGCTATAGCAGATACACATTTTCCCGGATGCCGTATAACTGCACAAAAAAGATTAAAGGAGATGGGAATAAAGAAGTATAATGCTAGTAGTATAGATGGGGCATTCAGCAGCAATATCAATTGCGCGATGTAATTACTCTCTGTACATGCAAGTACACGGCGTGTACTTAGTGTAATTGCGCGCTTGCGGGGTGTAGCCGATGTACATGCAGTACTTTTTCAATTACTCTCGGTACTTGCAGAGGGCATAATTGCGCCAACCCTTTCCGGCACCCCCTTGATGAGGTATTATGTACATTATGCTAATTATGCGGATCGGAAAGAATGCAGACGCAGGTAGCAAACCTTTGTCGCAGGTAAAAAAACCCTTCGGCATAAAGACACCTGTTAATTTTTCGTTGTTAAAAATAGTATCATTTAAATTATCTTAGCTAATGAAAACCGCTAATTACACATATTTACACCCATTTGTCGTGGATGTGGCTTTGTTAAAAATATTTGAAAACATGTTGTTTATTTGCGCCGTCATCCGTCACATGATTTCCGTAAATAACGACTTTTGTATAATGATGCGACAATGAAAATTCAAAATCACATACTCGATGTACATATGGCCTTCTTGCAAGAAACCACACCTGTACACGTGTATGTAATTGAATAATTGCTAATTAAAACCGCTAATTACACGTAATGAGTGATATACACACATAAATAAAGTATTCAATTTTAATTTTAAATTATGTATTACGCTAATTATTATTAATTATTATTACATATAATACTCATGTTTCGCTAATTATTTCTTTTGAGAATATTAATATAGGTAAATGCATTTATTTCCAATGCATCTAAAAGAATGCGATTGGCCTTGAATGAACGGTTATAAAAAGGTGCTTTCTATTCTTTAAATGATTAATAACAAGATTATTAAATTGACTATTTATATTTAATTAAACTTCGCCATCCCTAATAAGAGTTAAAATAAAAGCAGCTGATTAAGTCCGTTCGATAAGGACGTAGCCGGTCAAACAAGGGTTATACATCGGTGATCTTCCTTCTAAATGTTACATACATACACGAGTGGGTTATTCCATAATAATTTTTAAAAATATGGAAGCGGTAAAATCAGATATTTAAACGGGAATTATAAACATGACTGTAATTTTACCGCAGTCAATTCCACGGTACAATTTAAAATTATTGATGTGTTTAATGTAGTTGAATTACATTATTTTTTATAAGTTAAAGTGCGTCCAAATATGTGACTCTAGTCGGTTTTCGTTGTTACGTCGCTGAAAAGTTTCTACAAGAAATTCTAACCCTTTTAAGACATTTGGTTTCTCTCTTACAACAAACTATGGCATATAGTAAATCAAAGCATGTGGTGGGTGCTTTGTACTAGCCAGGTAAAATAAGGAGATCATTCAACAGAATGCGACAAACGCGATGGGCCACGATAGATTACATTTTCTGGTTATTTTTTTTGATAAGCGCAACTTGTTTGTAATACGTAACTCGTGTTAATTACCTACTAAAGAATGTAAATTAAGTTTACACTTAAGCATCATAACTTTGTTAATTTAATAATGTATATGATTGTTGGTGCAAAATATAGATAAAAAGCGTTAAATAAATCCAATCATGATTTTAAATATCGAAACTTTTGTAATAACTCTAAAAATATATGTGTCAATAGGTTTTTTATTGTTATTGTCGGTAATTGATAGACTGATTCTCCAAAAACAAAGCGCTGACTTAACGTTTTAGTAAAACCATATTCGCTGCAATCAACCCTTTGTATGTGTAAATTTTACACACCAGAAGCGTTAGGTATTTCTAATCTTTGCATCAAGATGACCTCCGTATTTTTGAAAAAATCGTTGTCGAATATCAAATTGCATTTTAATAAGACATATATTAAAACAAAAGTAATAATTGATATACTTTCATACAATTAATAACGAAGACATCAGATAGAAGAAGAACATTAATTAATTTTAACTGAAATGAAACCGAATTTGATAACTCCGAAAATGGTGGAGATATTGTTACAGCAATTATAAAAATGGAAAATCAACGCTATTTTTGTTAATTTATTGTATTTAGCCCACTTAGATTTGGTATTAATGTTAGCGTATATACTTACACGGTTTTCTGATAAGAACAGTCATCCAGTTTACCATTATCTTTTGCATACCTCGATAAATACTTAACTTTTCCGTGTGAACGAGATTCCCAATAATTTTGGGCCTTCTTATAGGAGTTGAGGAACAATAGGGTCGTCAATGATACACCATGTTCTTAATAGCCGACGTTTCGATTGGCGATGGCCAATCTTTCTCAAGGTAATCTATAAGAAACCAAGTACAAGCGAATACAACCTGTATAAAACCCATAAGACTTGCACTCGTCCCCATTGGGTAATTCATCAATAGAACATCGAAGAATATAGCAGCATAATATGGCAATATTTGTTAAAATCGCTTAAACATAATAATACCTTAAAATTTATAATTTTCGAATTAATATTTACATTACATATCGATGGCTTAAGCGGGATATGTCGTAACAAATAAAAATAGGATTTTGCGTTTTGGACCCATTTGATTCTTACAGTTTGAATCTATGTTCTCACAATAAATCGTAAGCCTCATCACCATAGAAACCTCTTTACTTCAGTATTTCAAAGATTGTGTCCCCAGGAAAAGTCAAAGTGAAACGTAATAGGCCGGAATCCACAATAAATAATTTCAGTGCAATATGTCGTAACTCTACTAAAAAAGCTGCAAAAATGTAGTTATTCATATTATGTTTTTAACAGTTTTTGTGTTGTGTACGAAAGGTAAGGGTATATGTTTATCATAGACAAAAACATCACGAACTATACTTCTCTAATCTATTTTGTTGCTTTACGTCGTATCCCTCAATTACAATTTGTCGTAAGCCTCACATCTTAGCATCTATTCTTGTGCTAACCCTATAAGTAAGATATAAATAACACGTAACCCACAAAACAAGAATACGCAATAGGGCGTATCACACATAAATAATTAAATAGAACCGATAATTTAAAAATGCGATTAAAATACTTTGTCTGATTATATTTTAGTTATAATTCACTTAATAAAATATCACACATGCCTTGAATATTCTTTCTGCGAAGTTTTTTGTGTCTCCTGTAAAATTTACTGCCATTATTTTCATATATAGTTATTAAAGCATGGAAAGAACTTGAAATATAGCCTCTCTTTGTCTATAGTTTACACAAACTTACCAAAACTGAAGAACATCTCAACAAAACAGAAAAAACACATGCAATACAACAGATAGATGCACTAATTTACAAGACGATTTTCCTTGGTTCAAGTATAAAGATAGATACACGATAAGAAATTATCCATTAAAAAACAATTAAAACCAGAGAGATTAGGAACAGTAATAAGCTCAGATATGTATCAACCTTATTCTTTGGAGATTGTATAAAGAAGTTATCAAAATATGTTTAATATCGAGACCAAGATTGCACTAAAGTCTTTGTAAACGTCTAGAAAATGATGTTAAAATAGTTTACTCAAAAATTTAGTCCTTGTGATTGAACATAGTGAAAAGGAAAGGGTGGTTTTATCACATCTGCAAACTGTCATATTTGTTAAAAAACCCTTTAATCGCTGCACGATAGCAGTATACAGGGTGTTTCCTAAGTAATCTAAAATATTATATGGGGGGGTTTCGTTACTCAATTTTAAGACGAAACGTTCATATAAACATGTGTGATAAGTCTTGTCGTTAATGAGATACAGGGTGTTAAATTGTTTATAATAAATCAGCTCTGATTGTATTTGAAATTAATTTTTCCTGGTGACGCTACTGGTTTTCGAAAAACATGCTTATTCTACGTGGTCTTTGAAATAACGTTGACAACTGTGTCAAACCTAAAAACTAACGCAAACAACGAACAATAAATTGTTAATAATACGATCTTTTGTATTAAGTTAACAACGATGCCTGTGTTTACTAATGCCGAAATGGCTAATATACACTTTTTGTATGGATTAGCGAATGGTAATGCCTTAGAGACTAGACGTATGTATGCCCAGCGTTATCCTAATAATCGTTTACCATGTTCAGATACGTTTACTAAGCTACATATTCGTTTACAAGAAACTGGAACTTTTGCCAAATCAAAGAATATTATTGGACGACCCAGAACTGTGAGAACTCCACAATTGGAAAACCAGATTCTTCAAGTGATTGATCAACATCCAGAAACGAGTACCAGAAAAATTGCTGATGAACTAAATGTTGGTAACAGAATTGTAATCGTTCATTTACACAACCCCGATATTAAACGTACAAGATCTTCAAAATCGTATCATACAAGGCTGTAATGTTATTCGTAACAATCCGGGTATCTTCGAACGTATTCGTCAATCAATTAGACATCGAGCAGATGCTTGCATTTTAGCTGCAGGTGGACATTTTGAACACATGCTCTGAAATATACTATTTTTCCTTTATGTTTAACACATGTTGTTGCTTTTAATAAAATAATAAAACACCCTATTCTTCTAAAGCACCATACCTCGAAGGATTTTATTTTCTTTTATTCAGCTTTCCCTAGGCTTTATATGCATGTTTTTGTAAATTGTACTCTTGTGTCTATTGTTAAACCGTTCAATGTAAGTAGTTGTTTTTTAAAAGCTCTCTTGGCCATATTTATTGTGTTTTTTTTATTTCTTTGGTGCATCTTTCGCCCTGTGCGATTATGCTCCCTAGATATTTGAATTCGCTCACAGCTTTTATTATTTCTCCATTAATGACCACGTCATCCATATTTTGGATGTTCCTTGAGCACTTCATCTCTTTTGTCTTGGTTTTGTTTATCTTGATGTTATAGACGTTTTGAAAAACGATGTCCATAGTTTCTACTGTTTGTCTTAATTCTTCCAGTGTTTCCGTGATTAGTGCTATGTTATCGACGTCGATGTGTTTATTCTTTCTCCGTCCATGTAAAGGTTGTATTGTATTAAGTTCATTAATGCTGTATGTACGGGGACAATTATACTTAAATATAGCTATTAAACTAGACCTCTTAACGGGGATATCTCTATGTCACATTTATTAAAAGGATATTAGAAGCTGAATTAGCCAATGTAGTATTTGGTATTTGAAGGCTAGCAAGAAATACTTGTCAAGTTATTGATATTATCACCAATCGTTGGAGTTTGTAACAGTAGAGGAGATATCTGAAGGTTCATCAAAACCAAATATATCTCTGAGGTTGTCGTAATATATCCGAAAGAATTGTATGATCACCATGATGAATTTTCATTTAGCCTCAAAGACGCTTCGTACAGTTGCATCGGCATCAGTTTGTTCGAAAGCGGAATATTGCGCTTGTGTGGTTGAAAAGCTATCATCAAAGAAGGGTAAAAATAGAGCACAGTCGAATTGCATCATGCATACTTGTATTGTTGCAAGACTGTTTAAGTACTGCTTTTCTGAAGTTGAAGAATGGAAAAATTATGCTCTAGAGTTAGTATTTTCAATAAACATCTTATTGATGATTGAACAATAGAAACCTCTGGTTTTGATTAAAAAAAATACGGCCAACAGTAAATCACATAAGAGCAGGCCATTCAAAATGCAACTCAATGCTGCTTAAATGGGAATGCGATTGCTAATCCAAATTTGCGTTTGTATAAACAAGTTAGAGACCATTGTCCATATTGTGGCGGATTGTCAATTAACAAAGTTTAAAGGACGATTCAAAGTAATACAATACAAATAGTAACATAGGGCCTCTAAGGCTAAGCACTTCGTTTACATTTAAAAATTGTAATTGTAATTTTATTGAATGTATGATGGTTTGGTTTAATTAGCGTTGTAAGTTTTGGTAATTTGTATTTAGCTGTATGATATTCCATTTGTTTTAAGCAAGATATATGATGTATTATCAATAATCAAATCAGTGTTTAAGCGATCAAGTTAGAAATTGCTAAATAAACGTATACATATTCAAATTAATGGTAAAGTTCAAACGGAACTTGAGATCATGTATATACAAAGTTATGATAGGGATTCGGTGATGGTAAGCGTTAAGAGTGGAACGTTTAACAATTACTTTTATAATTCAGGTTTACCAACATGTTGACGTATTGGTATATATTTGTATTCTAAAGAATCTAGTTATAAATCTAGTTAGAAATATTCATTAGTTAGGGAATTTTTCTTGTAACACTCTGTATGTTGGTATTATGACATACAAACAAGGAAACGCATATGCAAAAACAATGAGTTAGAGAGAGAGAAAGAGATATTGTGATCTTTCTCAGACAGAGGTGAGTAAGTGAGGTCCCAGGACCCGCTATTACTCTCTACCGACTTTTGGTGTTTCAGCGTAATGGTGTTAATATTTGCAGAAGTATACAATTATTTAAACCATACAAGCGTCAATTCCGAGAAGTTTAATGAATTACCCATTGGGGACGAGTGCAAGGCTTATGGGTTTTATACAGGTTGTATTCGCTTGTACTTGGTTTCTTATAGATTTTATGGAAAATATTTTGTACGTTGCATGATTTTGTAAAGGTTTCTAAGGATTTTTATCGGTTTTGTGCCAAAAGGGCGTTAACATAATACAATAAAAATGACATATTTATAGTGTTCTGTGCAATTATTTCAGAAACCTATCGTTTCCGAAAAGTGGACAAAAGCAACAAAAACAGCATGTTTTGAAACACCATTACAATAAAGGAGCGTGTTTTAGAAAAGGATCCGAACAAGGGTTTCATACGAAATTGACGTTAATGAGGGTGAAATCAAATAATTATTTAGGAATTTCACAGGGGATCGGACGACACAGAAGACACTTTGGAGAGGATGCGACATCAATCTATAACCGTGCCCTTTTAGTTTGTCGACGTTTCGAGCGGAAAAGTTGGTCCTTTATTAAGACATGTGAAAGATAATGGTAAAGTGTATGGGGGCCCTCATCGGAAAATCGTGTAAGCATATACGCTAACACTAATACTAAATCTAAGTGAACTAAATACAATAAATTAACAAAAATAGCGTCGTAATGATAAAAACAAACGTTCTATTCGAACGAAGTAACATGTAAATGTAGCAGAACAAGTTATATGAGAACCGACGTTCCATAAATTTAACCTCCAACCATTATTAATATAATTTTTGGTATATTGATTAAGAATGTTATCGAACAAGATGTTGTCAGATGTATTAAAAACTATGCAACAAACGTCAAAACCAGACCAGATTCTTTCTTTGATCCACAAGAGTGATGATTCTAATAATTGCAACAATTATGTGCTAATTAAACAATGTTTGCCAAAGTTTTCGAAATGTTGTTATACAGCATAATTTATCAAAGTATTTTTCAAGATATTTCGTCTAATCAACATGGTTTTCTGCTTCGTTGTTCTAGCACGCCCAATCGTGCACGTTTTTCGCAATTTGATAAAAACTCAGCCCCCAAGTCCAAGTAGAGATTGTTTATTTGGGTATAGCTAAGATCTTTGATCGTATTCCAAACAACATTTTTCTTGTTAAAATGAAGACCTATGTGCCTCATAGCTCACTACGGTTATTCTTTCACTCATATCTTATCTGCCACCACCAATATGTAACATTTAACAATTATTCATCTCGATCGATATTCTCCAATTCTAAAGTTGCTCATGTGCCAAACTTAGCCCCGCCTCTTCTGTTTTTGATTTTTACCAAGGATATAACAGGTATCCGATCATACTCTTTTTACTGCTGATTTAAAATTATATGTACAGATGTACATGTGATTATCTTCAACATAATTCAAACATTGTACATGGTGTTTGACCCTAAATATGGACAAATGTTAAACGGTGGCGTATACGTGTGAGAGAAAAACTCGAACATAATTATTACATTGATAACGATATAATATTCCGATTCACACTAATCAGTGGTGGGATTGGCGACACTATTGCAACTATTGCGTCCGTACACTTATCTACATTTGCCATGAAACTTCCGAATACTGCGTTATTTGTCGATTTATAAATGATTTTCGAAATCATTAAGCGTTGTACTTTGCATTTTCATGCCCAAATTTGCATATAAAAGGTTACAAAATAATGGTTAGATGATTTGGAAAAGACAACAAGGCTGAAATGAGTTCCAAATAGCCCTTGTTATGAACTTATTACCGTTCCTGATCTTTCTTTTGGGTGACTATGCGGTTTCGACACCGCTCTATACATGTTTATCATACATATTGACATTAAACCTTTTTATACAACAAGTATCTAAATTAAGATGGCGACATAAAAGTATAAGATATTTGATTCAACTAGATAACATAGACGATATAACATAAAACTGGCTAGACAATAGCAGGAATGAGCAAATGCGCTAAAAAGAGAGAGATTTACGTTGAATAAAGTGAGATTTACCTGTTGGAACACGATAGACTAAGCTATGCGGGTTCAAGAACACTGCTACTTTATAACCTTTTTATACAACAAGTATCTAAATTAAGATGGTGACATAAAAGTATAAGATATTTGTTTCAAATAGATAACATGGATGATATAACATAAAACTGGCTAGTCAATAGCGGGAATGAGCAAATGCTCTAAAAAAAGAGAGAGATTTACGTTGAATAAAGTGAGATTTACCTGTTGGAACACGATATACGAAGCTATGCGGGTTCAACAACACTGCTATTTTCTGTATGATTCTACATCGCCTTTTTTACAGTATGCAGTAAGCATCAGTAAAGACACAAAATCTGCATACATCTGAAAGGTTATCTTATTTTTTAATTTCTTCAAATTTTAAATCGTTTAGTTCATTAAACACTGACACTAACTTTTTCAACATGTATTTTGCTGATATATTGATTAATGTTCGCTTATCACTGTCGATGAGCGGTAACTTATGTGTCATTTACCATTTAAAACAAACATTTTAGGAAAAAAATAGAAAATTTAGATTTTCATAGTTGGAGTTCCTACTACCTCACAGCCTTACAATTCATACTAAAAATGTTGAGCTAAATAAGTTTAAAAATGCAGTAACGTAACAATTCTTAACAGTGAACTCCTAATAGTAATTTATATTAATCGCGGCTTCCTAATTAATTATCGGGTCTTCTTGTAGAAATCTGATTTTGAAGGATGAGTCGACAATCTATAACCATGGTTTTTAGTTTGCGTACGTTTCGATCGGAAAAGTTAAGTATTTATCGAGGTATGCGAAAGATAATGGTAAACTGGATGACTGTTCTTATCAGAAAACCGTGTAAGTATATACGCTAACATTAATACCAAATCTAAGTGGGCTAAATACAATAAATTAACAAAAATAGCGTTGATTTTCCATTTTTTATAATTGCTGTAACAATATCTCCACCATTTTCGGAGTTATCAAATTCGGTTTCATTTCAGTTAAAATTAATTAATGTTCTTCTTCTATCTGATGTCTTCGTTATTAATTGTATGAAAGTATATCAATTATTACTTTTGTTTTAATATATGTCTTATTAAAATGCAATTTGATATTCGACAACGATTTTTTTTCAAAAATACGGAGGTCATCTTGATGCAAAGATTAGAAATACCTAACGCTTCTGGTGTGTAAAATTTACACATACAAAGGGTTGATTGCAGCGAATATGGTTTTACTAAAACGTTAAGTCAGCGCTTTGTTTTTGGAGAATCAGTCTATCAATTACCGACAATAACAATAAAAAACCTATTGACACATATGTTTTTAGAGTTATTACAAAAGTTTCGATATTTAAAATCATGATTGGATTTATTTAACGCTTTTTATCTATATTTTGCACCAACAATCATATACATTATTAAATTAACAAAGTTATGATGCTTAAGTGTAAACTTAATTTACATTCTTTAGTAGGTAATTAACACGAGTTACGTATTACAAACAAGTTGCGCTTATCAAAAAAAAAAAAATAACCAGAAAAATGTAATCTATCGTGGCCCATCGCGTTTGTCGCATTCTGTTGAATGATCTCCTTATTTTACCTGGCTAGTACAAAGCACCCACCACATGCTTTGATTTACTATATGCCATAGTTTGTTGTAAGAGAGAAACCAAATGTGTTAAAAGGGTTAGAATTTCTTGTAGAAACTTTTCAGCGACGTAACAACGAAAACCGACTAGAGTCACATATTTGGACGCACTTTAACTTATAAAAATAATGTAATTCAACTACATTAAACACATCAATAATTTTAAATTGTACCGTGGAATTGACTGCGGTAAAATTACAGTCATGTTTATAATTCCCGTTTAAATATCTGATTTTTACCGCTTCCATATTTTTAAAAATTATTATGGAATAACCCACTCGTGTATGTATGTAACATTTAGAAGGAAGATCACCGATGTATAACCCTTGTTTGACCGGCTACGTCCTTATCGAACGGACTTAATCAGCTGCTTTTATTTTAACTCTTATTAGGGATGGCGAAGTTTAATTAAATATAAATAATCAATTTAATAATCTTGTTATTAATCATTTAAAGAATAGAAAGCACCTTTTTATAACCGTTCATTCAAGGCCAATCGCATTCTTTTAGATGCATTGGAAATAAATGCATTTACCTATATTAATATTCTCAAAAGAAATAATTAGAGAAACATGAGTATTATATGTAATAATAATTAATAATAATTAGCGTAATACATAATTTAAAATTAAAATTGAATACTTTATTTATGTGTGTATATCACTCATTACGTGTAATTAGCGGTTTTAATTAGCAATTATTCAATTACATACACGTGTACAGGTGTGGTTTCTTGCAAGAAGGCCATATGTACATCGAGTATGTGATTTTGAATTTTCATTGTCGCATCATTATACAAAAGTCGTTAATATTCAAGGCCGACCACCGCATACCCTTCGTGCAGCAAGAGAGGGATAAACAAATACGATAGAAAAGAATAACGTCACAAGTTCACACAAGAATTTTTGAATAAACGATTCAAACACCTGTCATAACGATGCTTACAATAGTACGCTGACGATTAAAATTAACTCAATTACATAATTAACATTCAGTTTAAATTCTTGTTGTAAACAAGATAATTACATTCCACCCTATCAATATCGTAAGTACTCGGGGCGGTGGTAGAACACAAACCATTGAACAATCTTTACGTAGCGGTTTTAATTATCAATTATTCAATTACATACACGTGTACAGGTGTGACGACTTGCAAGAATGCCATCTTAGATGTGCTTTTGAATTTTTATTGGCACATCATTATACAAAAGTCGTTATTTAAGGAAATCATGTGACGGATGACGGCACAAATAAACAACATGTTTTCAAATATTTTTTAGCAAAGCAACATCCACGACAAATGGGTGTAAATATGTGTAATTAGCAGTTTTCATTAGCTAAGATTATTTAAATGATACTACTTTTAACAACGAAAAATTAACAGGTGTCTTTATACCGAAGGGTTTTTACCTGCGACAAAGGTTTGCTACCTGCGTCTGCATTCTTTCCGATCCGAATAATTAGGATCATGTACATAATACCTCATCAAGGGGGGTGCCGGAAAGGGTTGGCGCAATTATGCCCTCTGCAAGTACCGAGAGTAATTGAAAAAGTACTGCATGTACATCGGCTACACCCCGCAAGCGCGCGCAATTACACTAAGTACACGCTGTGTACTTGCATGTACAGAGAGTAATTACATCGCGCAATTGATATTGCTGCTGAATGCCCCCATCTATACTACTAATGCTGCTGCGAAAGAAGTTCTCAGTGACGAAAATATAAGACGTCGTCTGGAATTTGCAAGGCGATAGTGAACGAACCTTTGGAATTTTGGAATCAAGTGATTTTTAGCGACGAAAAAACGTTCAATAGCTGCAACGATGGACCACTAAAAGTTTTTAGAGTGGAAGGAACTCGTTACGAAAATAATCACTATGTCCTAAAAACGAAGTGGTTATTTTTCTGTGAATGTGGGGTTGGTTAGCGCGGGGTCCAGAAGTTTGTTGGGCTATCGATGGACGTCTTGATTCTGCTACGTATTTAGATATTTTGAAAACTATTATGAAACCTTCAGTCGAAGTGTTTTATCCAGACGAAGATTATATTTTCTTATTTTTATTTCACTATACTTTTCTAAAAAATAGTTTGGGATCTGTTGAATTAACACTTTCATAATGTATTTTTGTTGTTAAAGGACAACGCCCCTATTTATACTTCGCGGGTTGTGCGCAATTGGATACGAGAAAATATCTTGAGCTGTTACCCTGGCCAGCAAAAAGCCCAGATTTTAACATTATCGAAAATGTTTGGGCTCGAATACTTGCTGTTGTCCGAAGACAACAAGGGCCAAATTTTATACCAGTAAACCGTAATGTACTAATTGCAGCCATTGATATCGCATGGGAAACGATTAATATTAATTATATTGATACCTTGATAGCGTCAATGAGCAGACGCCTCCAAGAATGTATCAATAATAATGGAGGTCACACCCATTATTGATTTCTTATATTTATTTATATAGTAATACCTTTATTTAAAAAAAAAGGTTTTCATTTTATTTTTTTATTTTTATTTTATTATTTATATTTATATTATATTTATATTTATATTTATATTTATATTTATATTTATATTTATATTTATATTTATATTATATTATTATTATTATTATATTTATATTTATATTTATATTATTTTATTTTTAAACATTTCCTAAACAAAATTTTGATTCGATAATTAATCGAGCTATGGTGTTTAATTAGCGATACCTTCAAATATATTCTTTAAAGAAAAAAATTAAGTAAGCAACGTAAATTACCTATTTTCTAAAACGTGCTTAGTGTAATGATTCATTCTACAGTCCTTCTATAAAATAACCCCTGCTGCGACTACCTGCTGTTAGAATTGTAAATGATACCCTTAAGCCTGCTTCACAATGTGCAAACTTTTGTTTTCAGAAATTCTAGTGTCCAAGTTTTAAATTTCATGAGTGTACACTAAACCACATGAACATGGAATACGATATACACCTTGATAAAAGAGAGTCGAAAACTTATCCTTAGGTAAAGGTAAAACTTATGAGATTTTGTTAGAAGATGTAAATATGTTTAATGCCGTTTTTTGGAAGAAGTTGGCCTATTTGATCAGTGCCAGGCTGGAATTGTTTATGACGTGTAGAAGAAATATTTTATAAAGTTTAAGAGCGAGGATGGGAGTGGAGTTTAATGACGTTTTAGGTAACTTGTTTGCTGGTATAACCGTAAGCAATAAAAAGTATGTGTTAGATGACGCAATACCAAATTTAGATAGTCGGGTTGGCATATAGAAAATGCCCGAAAAACTACAGATTCAACAACGGAACAACATAGCTCTTCACACCATCATCCTGCTCAAAAAAAGTTCTGTTGTTGAATATTTAGTTTTTGAACATTTTTTTATATGCCAAGTGGGGTTCATAAACAAGAATTTCTTATGAACTAAGTACAACGTTTCACTAACCATTTAGAAGTAAGTAAAGCCCTTGATAATGTGTTGATGTTGTATCGAATCTTCAACAGATAAGTTCGTTTTTTTATAAAATTGATTATTATTTTGCCACAAGGGTCAAAGGTTGGTAAAGAATCTCGAGAATTTATAGGTTGCCGATACCTGCAAACCAATAAATCTCTGGGAAATGCTCACTGATATAACAGCTCTGCCAACAAATTCTACTTCCACGTCTACGAAGATATCAGTCACGTGATCCCTGGGCAATGCAGAAGATTAAATGTTATGTGGCAAACGGAAGAGGGTGAAGGGTGAATTTCAGGCGCTCGTAAATAACCGGAACACATCGGCTAAGAGAAGAAAACTCCAACAGAAAATCACCCGATCCCGCCAGGTTAGCAACCTACGGGCATTGGTATACATTATATTGCTCACAGAACCACGCAAATTAGCCTCAGATATGAACAGGATGTTACGATGACGACCCGGCAAGCAAACAGGACACGCAATAGGAATAAGCGATTGAGAAAAGACAAACGGTTGGAGAATGGGTGCATAAAATGTCATGTCTTGGAGCCAAAGAGATCAAGAGATTATAGAAATTTTACAGAAGAAAATTGATATATGTTGCATCGCTCTAAAACAAAAAGAAATGAAAAGGCACACAAGCAATAGGAGATTACTTCCTGATATATAGTGAAAGGAATAAAACAAACAAGCAACTGCTAGCGTGGGTGTGCTCCTGTATAACAAATTCGAAGAATATATTGACGATATTGACTATGTTAACAAAAATATCCTAAGAGTGATGCTGAAAGTCGACGATAATCACTTCCACGACCAAGTGTCTACGCTCCTAACTTCAGAAATCCAAGAGAAGAAAGAAGAAACTTTTTATGAAAACCTGCAGTTTCAGGTTGAAAACTCTAAACGAATGACAATATAATCGTAATGAGCGATTTAAACGCAGGGAACGACCCCATACCGGGCGTCAAACAACGCTTTAACAAAAGCATACAAAACGAAAATAGAGAAATGCTAATCGACTTCTCACAGCCAAAATAGGTTTAGCATTAACAACACATCTTTGACCATAAATGGCAGTATAAATATACTTAGGGAAACACGAGAGGTCAACAGTTCGTCATAGACTATGCCATAACCAACAGACGATACACCTAGTCAAGTCCTAGATGTACGTACACTGAATTCAGCCAATATTGAAAGTGATCATGACCTGCTCTTATGTAAAAAAAAAATACAACACCAACCAATGAGAAGAAAGACAGTACCAATATACTAAAAGGTTAAACATAAAACTAATGGAAGATGACGCAATTAAAGATCTGTATGCGCGGAAATTAAAACAAGCAATAGAGCATGACCCAATATTGGAGGAAGATGAAGTGGAAGATGCATGACACAAAAAGAAAAACTGACATTGTTCATACATGAAATATAGAAGAACACAATCTAGTAAAGACAGAGGCATATACGGGGTAATTCATAACTATTGGGACATAAGTTAAGGCGGGTTATTTAGACCAAAATATGACCATAACACACAATATGCCTTAATAAAATTTTTGCCAAAGTGGAAAAGATCTGAATAAATTAACTGATTATAAATTTGTTTTCAAAGCTCCTACCAATTTAGCTAACATTTTTTTTCACAAAAATTAAATATAAATAATAATCTTGAATCAAGCGGCATATACCAACTACTATGCTCTTGTAACAAAATATATATTAGTAAAACTAAAAGAAATTTTGCAATTCGATTAAAAGAACATCTAAGATATCTTAAACAAGCAGAAAAATATGCCTATAACTTTGATGCAATTAAATCAACTTTTCCTTAATACATTATCCAAAATAAACATAAACATTTAAAATCATTCACTCATACATCCTTTTAAAATAACTAATTATAATAGACAAATTTTAGATAAATTAGAAATAATATACATTAAAACAACAAATCAAATTTAATAATCAATGATCAAACAAATTTTGACGATCTTACATTAAATTATCAAACAGAATTTTATGTCCTTAATATTAATTTAATTAATTCCAGATTCAAACATTTTACATACCTAGTTTATATTTTTTAAAAAACCTTTTATTACAAACCAATTTATGTTTTTCTAAATTTTTATGAAAACCAACTGTCATATTTAACGTTTGTAGAAAAATATTTTTTAATTCTGACGATGACCACAATAATTTTTGAGTTGAAACTCGTAATAAATAATAAATAAATACTTATATTGGATTGTTAAAGCGTAAATAATTTATATATAATTATTAATTTCTCTCTCGGTGAAATTTCTTAGAAGAATTAGAATCTGTGATTGCATTAGACCTGGAAGTATTCTTTTTCTCTCTTATTTTCTCGATCGGGAACGTTTCTTCTATTTGTGTGCTTACCAATGCCATCAAGGATTCCTGGCTGTCGCAATAATCTGATACATTAAAATTAACGTAGGACAAATCGAAACACAAAAGCACCAACACCGACTAATAAAGAAATGGAATGTAAAATTACTTCGCATTTATATTTATTTGAACATTGTATGACACCGTTTGGTTTGATGTCGCCGCGCCGCGTCGCAGCTTTTATTTTTGAAAATGCGTTTATGCCGACGCGATGTTAGTGCTAGTGAAAAACGCAATTCCTGATCTGGTTTTAAATTCAGTTAAATTAATAAATTTAAAGAACATATAAAATAGTATAAATAATTATATTATCGTATTTATTAATGACATATCAAGTTGCTACACTAAAGCGTATTTTATAAACTTATCCTAATTATGGGGAATTTAACTCATAAATAAAAAGAAAATGTAAAAATGTACTTCTTCATCCGTATTTGAATATTCTATAATAATTGAAACTGTAATGGTTAATAGAAATAAGAATCACTGGGTATTACTGATTTTAGGTGGATTAACTAGCAACTCTTCTGTTTAATATTTTGTATTGTTGGTTGCATTTTTGTAGGGGCAGATTTGAATTAGGCGTTTGGGTAAGATCAGCCTTAATAATATCTAAAGAGCCCATTAAAAAATTGAAAATTGAAAGAAAAATTATCGAACAGGTCATGACCATAAAGTATTTGGGAGTGAACGCAATCTGGACATAAGTAAAACATGATAAGTTAGCATTGAAAATTCGTAAACAGCCATTTAATGATAATCTAATTCAGCACTTTAATCTGTACAGAAAAATTCTACAAAATACATTACTAATAGCTAAGAACAATTACTATGGTTTGAGAGTTGAATGTTGCAAAAAAAATATACGCAAGCTCTGGGAAGTTATTAATGAATTGACTGATACTACAAAAGCCAAGCGTACTTATCTCGAAATTATAGGAATGGATAAACAAATAATAGCATCTGATAATAAGAAAGATATAGTTGAGGAGTTTAATAAATACTTTGTGAATATAGGGGCTAAAATATCAGATACTATATCTCATAGTAGACTTCATAAGCAACAACATTATCGAACACATCATGCTAGTACCGACAGAAGTATATGTAATTCGTTTTTCTTTAAGCCGGTTTCTCCTGATGAAATAGAGAGTCATATAAAAGTATTAAAAAAATGTCACACCTGGAGTAGATGATATCTGTTCCAGCTATTTAATAGAAAAATTCGGCGGCTTTATCCGGGCCTTTAGCTAAAGTGATTAACTTGTGTTTTGAACAGGGATATTTTCATTAGAATTAAAGAAAGCTTCAGTAATTCCCTTTACAAAACTGGATACAGAACCTCACTGAAAACTATTTGCCAATATCTCTCCTCTCGGCTGTGTCCAAAATAATTGAGAAATCTATCTGTTAAGCAGAGGATGATAGAGTACTTAGATCAAATTAAAATTATTTCAAATAATCAGTATGGTTTTCGTAGTTCTTCAGTACAATAGATGCAATGTGTAATGTAACGAAAGAAGTCACTAGCAATCTTGATAAAGGGAATAAATGCATTGGGGTTTTCTAGATTTAAGAAAGCCTTTGACACTGTTCATATTCCTACTTTACTAAAAAAATTAGAAAAATAGGGTTTAGAGGCATGGTACAAAATTTTTAAATCATACTTGTCAGGAAGAGAACAGGTTGTTGAAATAGATGGGAAAATAAGTACGTCAAAAAAAATTGTGGGGTCCCACAGAACGGTCCTTGGTCATACCCTGTTTTTACTTTATATTAATGATCTACTGAGATTATGTGTGAAGGGTGTGTTCTGTATGCTTTTGAGGATGACACTGTTGTCGTTATAAACGGTGCCACCTGGATGAAACCTTTGAGAGAGCTAATAAAATACTCGAAAGAATCAGAAGATGACTGGCTAATAATTTGGTCAGTATTAATCTAGCAAAACCGTCGCCATACCCTTCTCCCTAACAAATGCTAAGCAGCCGTGCACTGAACATAATTTATGGCTTCACGACGTTAACTGCTTTGGGGGTTTGTAGTTGTCCCCAATTCTCTTAGTTACTAGTACCAAATATCTTGGCGTAGTATTAGACAGGCATCTACGACGGAATGAACATATTTCGTTTTTGTGTTCCAGATTGAGAAAAGTTATATATAAATTTGTACAACTAAAGATCGGTTATAAATTTGAGCCACCTTCGAACGGTCTTTCAGGCGCTGGTACAGTTCATTATAGAATATGGCATTGTGGTCTGGGGCGGTTGTAGTAACTCGATTATGTACCCTCTTGTTATTTTGCATAAAAAAATAGCCAAAATCTGCCTAAAGAAATCGTATAAAATATCCCACACTTTAGTATTTCAAGATTTTAACATTCTACAAATTAAGTAGCTTTACAAATTAAATATATTAAAATATATATATAACCGTAAAACAGAATTTCCATGCTCCTCTGGCCACAAATACGATACGAGGCGTCAAGGTCTATTACTAGAGCATCGTGCAATACAGTTACAAGAGCAAGGCATGCATACTGCTACGGACCGCGGTTGTACAATATGTTGCTGGGCAATACTCCAATCCATTCATACTCTTCATTTTACGTTTAGCTAAATCTGCAATAAGATCAAATTCTTCAATATGATTAGTAATCTAACCTTACCTTTTACATATTTTTTTGTTGTTGTTCTAAAGTTTATTTAGATGTTTTTGTTGTTTGTTTTGTTTTCTAAGAGCTCGCAATACTAAAGTCAGCCAATATAGACTTCCTCCCCGCAACACAAGCATGCTTACCGCGTGGTGCCAACAGGTTCAATTATGTAATTGAAATAATTTAAGTTATGAAGAAAACATTAACTATCGTTTATAGCGTACATTGTAATTTTTTTTTTTGGAAATAAACTTTACTTTACTTTATCACGCAATGCAAGGATCGAGAATATCTGGTTACCTCAAAGACGTCACATGGAAAAACAAATATATGTATATGGAGAGTAAGACAAAAATATATAAGGCAATAATAAGACCGATAATGACATATGGAGCTGAAACTCGCACAGAAACTAGTAAAACAAAACAAATATTACGAACAACCAAAATGAATAAATCCTAACAGCCATAGTAGGTAAAACCAGATTAGACAGAGTACGCAACACCAAAGTATGTGGCATAAATGACGTCATCAAGTTTGAAAGACATCGAAGAAAAAAATGAAACGAACATGTAAACAGAGCCAACAATGATCATCTGACCAAAATCGCAAAAGACCTGAAACCGTAAGCAAAGCAAAACCCGGGTAGACCACCTAAGAGATGGGTAGAGAGCTGGATGTCCACATCAGAGGAAATGTAAAGAAGCAAAAAACGTGAAGAAAAACAGGCTGATGCCTATAATAAAAAGACGAAGAATAAGAAGATTTTGCCACATTCGGATTATTTACTATTCGACCATTTCACTTTTTCATTTGTTGTCATTTATTTACACTTGTTCACAATTCTTAAATAATTGGATTTTGATTAAAACATTTACTGTTTGTCATTTTTATTGCGTAACTTTAACCTCAAAATGCTGGTCACTTGTATTTATAGGCTTGGCAAAGACCACTTTAATATTTTATAAAAATCGCGAAATTTTTAGCTTATCAACCACAACCAAAATCGCATCGAAAACGGTAAAAATAAAATTTTCACAAAATTATTGCCAAATTGATATCATTAAAAAGATCAGAAAATTCTATACAAAAATGTAAGTATGTTTTGGGACTTTTAGAGAATAGTTTAGGAGATATTCTCAATTAGAAATCTAAATTTTTTGTGACGGCATAGTTACGTAACGTATTTTTATTTTTAGTCAATTTCATTGCAATTTGATATATGAACCTTTTCATATGATTCGCAGGTCCTTAATTTATCTAAAAATGTTATCTCTAAGTTCCTTCAATTAATTAAATTATTTGTATTGTGCATATAAATGTCTGTGCAAAAGAATTTTACTGAGTTCCAAAAGCACTTTCACCCACTTGCTGATGTCCATTTTATCACCAACATCAATGTTTACCGAAGCACTACGGTGACTTCTACTTTACAGGTTGTACAGGTAAGATCTTAATATTAAACTTATAACTACATGACAATATTTGGCTGGAAGGCAAAGTTAATGGTAATCAATGAAATTGTAAAACATTAAACCCAAATTGTGTGCATAACTTCGTAACTAGGTGCAAGTCTATCTACCATAATAATCATAATATAAATTAACCCAAAAAAGTATGTGAAGAATAATAAGCGTTTGGTTGTAAAGCTTGATCTTCAACATACTATTGGGCACGTCAAAACGAACGCAGTGTAATAAAGTTAATAATGTCACATACATCTTCATGCTTTTCGTATTTTCTTATTTATTAAATACTTTTATACTTTAATTTGATTATGTTTTATTATTTAGTATTAATCTTATACCCAAAATATACTGTTCATTTTCTTAAAAATGAATAAATATTATCACTAGCAATAAACATTTAATAATGCGCTTCTTTCTAAATATTTATTTTAATACAAGTAAATATTAATTTTCCCTTAAAAATAACATTTTCCTTTAAATATTTTAATTTTTTATTATAATTTTTCAGAAAAATAAAATATTAAAGTAAACAGAATTTTAAATTTTTGAAAAAGTTTGATGGAAACAGCTTGCCAATTACTTGCTTATATTGACTAAAGCATCGGTATTTTACTTTTTAATTTTCTTTATTGATAAATTTTAATTTTAATATTTGAAAAGCTACCTAAATACTTTGGAGTCTTACTAAAAGGACGACGAAAGCTCAGAAAAATTTATTTTAATACAAGTCTATAATTTAAAGATCAAAGGTTTGACGTAACGCCTTTGCTCGAATAAAATAATATAATTTTATAATGGTATGTAACAATTTACGTCAAACCTAAGGTATAAAGGAAGCCTTTTCCTAATAAAATTACGCCGATCCTTTTGGTAATTTAACTTTATAATGTTAGTATCCTCGGGAGAATATTAAGTAAATATAAAAAAAAAATAAATTTTACTTTGTTGCTTTTATAACCATTTATGGAAATGTTTTAAGAACATGGAAAGCGCATTTTTGGTTTTATGAAACGGCTTCCCGATGTAATGAATTAATCTTGAACATTACTGAAATAGTAGTATTTATGTATATATTTTTTTGTATAAAAACTTTGTAAAAGCTAGAATGCCGTATTGATTTTTTTTAAAGAAATGTAAAATTATTTTACCACAAAAAGGAAAGTGAAACTTTCATTATATACCAAAGTTTGCGAATCCGTTTTAAAAATTGTATTTAAATGGCGGCCTTTTTTCTGCGGTCAAAGTTATAGAGAATAAAGGAAAATAATTTCAAGTTCTTGCCACGCTTTAAAGGGCGTTCCAACTCGATTAAGTTGAATAGCTAGCTGAATAGTATTGTTTTACAGATTACGGCAACACGAGGAGTTGATAGCGCTTCTGTGGTTAATTATGTCGATAGCAGCTTGCTGAACTCAACAATAGAGTAAACACAAGACCAAATTGGGTCGAAACTAAGATCTAATTTAGTTTACTTAATACTTTTTCATTTAAAGAAACTTAAGTACGTGACGAAACATTTATGAAGGACTGTTGGTTCAATGGCACGTTACCATCGAAAGTCGTCCTCAAGTTATTCGTACGTAAAGTTAAAGGAAGGGCAGTTAGTTTAGGTCAAATTTGGTTATTCTCAAGTTTTCTAAAAAGAAGGTAAAAAACAAATTGGAAACATGATACACAAAACTAATAATTTAAATATGTTTTATGACACAGAACAATTTATAATTTTGCAGAGAAAATTTACTCATTTAATCAAAACTATTAATATTTAATATAACAAATGTCAAAGCTTAAATAAAATGTAACGGGTGTTACACCGTTCCTATTTTAATATTAGATTTAAGAACATACTCTATAAGGGACCTACTTTAGTTCTTGTAATAAAAGCAAATAATACATCACAGAAGTCTACATCTAAACCGATGTATTATTCAATATTAAAATATTTAATTATCCTTTTTTAACACAATAATTTAATTTTTTTAGATGCAGTGTTACCGACCGAACATAATTTTGTATATAATTTATTACAGCCCAATCAATGTACACATTTGAGTCAAACAAAAATAAGGAATCTATGATATTCTGAAGTTGTTAAATACGTATTGTATCAAATTAAAAAATCTTCTCCATGTGGTATAACATGTGACTCAAAAAAGTGTAAATTTTTACAATTTACAATTTACTGTTTAAATGCAAAACTTTTTAAATAAATAAATATAAAAAAGTTTCAAGCAAAAGTTGTAGTTTAAGATCTTACCTACAACTTTTGTTTAAAATTTTAATATCTCAAATTGTAACAAAATGCAGCTAATTTTTAAAAAGTATTTCCTGATATTTCAATCATTCACTTTGATTAATAATATTAAATAAAAATATAGTACTGATAATTACTAAATTAACATGATTTATCATAGAATTCCTAAAATTTTAGCGAATAACATTTTTATGAAGATACGAAGTATTTTTTATAGCTAAAATTAAGTTTGAAATTAAGCTTTGTAGGTTTATGTTATTTTTGTAAATAATTATTTTATAATTAATAAAATGATTATTTCTTTTGCAAACTTTTTACTAATAGGTACCTACTTTTTCATCTTATTAAAACCAAACCAGACTCATTTACAATGGGGAAAAGTATCAACCTTCCAATTTAGAATTTTTAACACTTCGTTGAAACGTAAAATTTTAAGTATAAAGTATTCAAAGTTTATATTTTTGAATGATTATTTTCTTTTACAAATCTTCATTATTAAATTTAATTAGTGCATTATTTCTTCTTATTTTAATAAAATGGAAATATATTTTTCAGGCTAATTGAAAATTTACGAACACATAAATAAATATTTTCAGTAGCGGTTACAAGTGAGAACGTACCCAATATTACCTGTATTTATCATAGAGCAGTGAAACCTGAGGTAAGAATGCCGAGAGCAGCGCTGTGTATGACATACAGTGCGAACGTTTAGTCTGGAATAATTAATAAGTATCAGTTCCAGATCGTTTACGACAAAAACTTTGGACAGGTCAATTTTTTTAAGCGCATATTTCCTGAAATTTAAATTAATTATTAATCACTTCCACTTTTGGCAGTGACGTCAACAATAAATTTTTAAATAGCACTATCAACAATTTTTTGTAGTTTTGTAGATGTAAGCATTCTGAGTTCAGACATGTGTCACTTTTGGCATAAACGTTGACAGTTCCCAAGATAATTTTTAAAGCAAACAAAAACTAGAGATATTTTACAAGTATTTTTGAAACAAGTGGTAAACATTTTCTTTAAGTCATTTTGTCAGTAGTTACAATCATTTATTACAAATAACAAACCATTTTCTTCAAGGTAAATGTGAAACTAATAATCGTTACCTACTGATAAGTGACTTAAAACATTTTTAAATTTTTATAAAACTTGTAAAATACTCCAGTTTTTGTTTGCTTTAAAAATTAATATCTTCAGAACAATCAAGGTCAACGTCAAAAATTACATATGCTTGGACTTGAATGCTTACGTTAACCCAAAACTGCAAAAAAATTAGGTAGTGCTATTTAAAAAAAGTATCAATGACATCGTTGCAAAAAGTAAAAAGGGTACAAAAATGCACTTTTTAATAGTTTATCACATAAAAAGAATGTTAGAAGCATACTACGAACGACTGTGAATTTTATTTTTATAATTTTTCTCTATCTTTATTTTTTAAGAGTTTTGTTAAAATAATATCCGTGCAAAAGGACTTTTACTGCACCTGTATAATTGATCTATTAAAAAATCTTTGTAACTATTAATCTTATCATTCAGACTAATAAAGAATTTATTATTATTATTATAGTTTATACTGATCTTCTGGGACACCATACATAACATTTATATCACAATACAATATTCAAAATGTTCAAGTATGTTTCCAGATTTCGTCTCTGAAGCTTATTCGACAACAATGAATCTGACCCTTTACTATTTACTAAATTTTCCCGTACGTACGTAAATTTATTTTCGAGCACTTACTTTTCTACCCGAAATTTGTAAAAATATACTATTTCACTTTAAAACTCAATAAAAAATGATAAAACGGTATCTGATGAGATTTTTTTCAATTTTATTTGTTCCTAAATTTTTGTCTAGCAATACGAACCAACCCAGAGAGGAAGGTATCCAATTTGGTCCAGTCGTTCTAAGTTTTAAGCATCCGAAGCAACCATGATCAATTTGTATATCCTATAAAGATAATGTGGTAATTAAGTGGTGGTAGCAAAATTGATTAACTTATTGATCGATTTTCGACTGGTTTTGATTTAAAAAGTCGAAAATGGATTAATCTGTTAAATGATCCTTTAGTCGATTTTTGATTTATTTATTACCTGGTTTTTAAGTCAATTTTATTTACTCCTAAGAAGGCCCAATTAGTTTTTGGGGAACAACACTTATAAGAATTTATTCTAAAAGGAGAACAACGAACAAAAATAAATATCACTCACCTTCTAATATGAGCTCAACATCAGTTATATCTTGAGATCCACGTTACAACATTATGGACAAGACGTAGTTACGACAATACATAGATGCCTTGAAAAGACTGAACACACGTCAGTCGAAACGTCGGCTAAAGAGAGCTTGGTGTTTTTATAACTTCTTTCTTCCTTTATTTACTCTAAGAAGGCCCAATTAGTTTTTTGGGAACAACACTTATAAGAATTTATTCTTAAAGGAGAACAACGAACAAAAATAAATATCACTCACCTTCTAATATGAGCTCAACATCAGTTATATCTTGGAGATCCACGTTACAACATTATGGACAAGACGTAGTTACGACAATACATAGATGCCTTGAAAAGACTGAACACACGTCAGTCGAAACGTCGGCTAAAGAGAGCTTGGTGTTTTTATAACTCCTTTCTTCCTTTATTTACTCCTAAGAAGGCCCAATTAGTTTTTGGGGAACAACACTTATAAGAATTTATTCTAAAAAGGAGAACAACGAACAAAAATAAATATCACTCACCTTCTAATATGAGCTCAACATCAGTTATATCTTGGAGATCCACGTTACAACATTATGGACAAGACGTAGTTACGACAATACATAGATGCCTTGAAAAAGACTGAACACACGTCAGTCGAAACGTCGGCTAAAGAGAGCTTGGTGTTTTTATAACTCCTTTCTTCCTTTATTTACTCCTAAGAAGGCCCAATTAGTTTTTTGGGGAACAACACTTATAAGAGTCAATTTTAAAGTTCAAATTAATTTTTAAATGTGTGTTAAAATCTTGTTTTTTAATAAATTTCAATTTTTAAAAAGTTTACACCTTAAAATTGTTTTATGAAACATGCATAATTTAAAAAACGTCATGCTATCGATATTACCTTGGTAACCTCTAACAGCCTGAATTTGGAAACAGTCCTCTTTTAATAACAGCCCGATCTTAGTCAATAATAACAATTACAACTACATTGGATCTATGAGAATTTAAAATTTAAATCATTATATATTGACCGGCAAAAAGTTTGCATGAACTGGGAAACATTTTTGTAATTGAGATATCCAAAAATTTCTTTTGACAAAAGAATTCAACATATTGAATGACAAAAAAAGCACTTTGATAAATGTTATGTGACCATTGTCATAGCGGCAAATTTAAAAAATATTCCTTGAATATATATAAAATGAGGTTAGATGACAAGATATTGAAAAATGCCTAAGAGAAGAATTGTTCAAAATTAGATTATACGTCTATGTGCAAATTAAAAAAAAATCAGTTTTCTGGCATTTTTTCCGGAAATTCTTTTTATGTTTTTGTATGAGCTTATTATCCAGGCAATATTGTCAAAAATTTTAAATTAAGTTTAGAATGAAAAAAAATTGATCATTTAGGACTATTTTAAAATAATTCTAAATTTGTAATTTCAATCTTTGTTTTCTGTAGGCCATTGCAACTAAAATCCGTCCTAAAAAACAATGTTTTTATCTTTACCGTCTATTGGTAGACCAACAATTAAAAGTTACTAGATTGTGAAGTTTATTTGTTGGTTTTATTGTGTTTATGCAAAAATTTTGTTTTCTCATTATTTCGGGAAAAATGTCGGAAAACTAATATTTTTTGAAAAGTCGTTATTTTCTTTTGAAAATTTGTACATAGACGTATAATCTAATTTTGAACAACTTTTCTCTTAGGCATTTTTCAATATTTTGTTATCTAACCTCACTTATTACATATGTAAGAGATATTTTTTAAATTTGCCGTCATGACAGTGGTCACATGACATTTGTCAAAGAGCTTTTTTTTGTCATTTAATATGCTGAATTCATTTGCCAAAAGATATTTTAGGATATCTCAATTACAAAAATTTTTCCCATTTGATGGAAACTTTTTGCCGGTCACTGTATAATCAAAAACTACATTTAAAATACACTACGGTTAAAAAAATTGTTTACACTGCAGTTATGAAAGTTCACACTAAAACCAGAGATTTGCTATGCCACTGTTGAAATATTTTCTATACAAAATATCGTCATTGTTCCGCATACATTGGTGTTTTCTTTATTTCATTTATAGAAATGAGTTCAATACTTCTTTCACCGGTATGTTAAAAAAAAATAATTTAAACGTCAAAACGTACGTCAATTTCGTTAGAGTTTTTTCGTGTGTGTTTTTAAGTGTTTTTAATACAAATATTAAATATGGAAGGTGATCAGTACCTTACAGTACTCCATGGTCAACAAGAAAAACATGTTGTTTCTGAAAATCACCACTTCGGTTTACGGACCTGGTCATCAAGACCCTCCCGGATAATTACAAAAAAATGTATAACACAATTTCACAAAACACAATCACACACTAATATAGGGCACACTACAAATATTATACAAATTAATGTTGAGGGGTTAAGTAAAACAAATCAGATTTCTTGTCTAATCTTTGTTTCAGGAAAACGGTCGATATTTTACAGAAAACACACTGTGGAGATGAGACAAGTATACTCAATAAAGGTATAGTAAAAGGTTATCAATTAGTAGACTTTATTGAGAGCCCGATTCATGGAATAGCAACATACGTCAAAGAAAATATTTAATACGAAAATATACAAAAGTATAATTTCTGAATTTTCGTTATAACTACTAAAATAGAAATTTACACGTATTTTAGTAAATATTTACAAACCTCCTCCAATACCTTGGCCAGAAACTTTTAATGTCGTTTTCCTCATCCATGTGTACATGTTGGTGACTTTAATTGTCACAACACATTATGGGGCTACAAAGACAACGATATCAATGGAATAACGTTACAAACATGGATGGAATTTCACAACATACATTTAGTATACAATCCAAAAGACAACAAAATATTTTATTCCGATTGATGGCAAAACGATTACAGGCCGGACTTGTGTTTAGTATCAATGGATCGTGAGATGGTTCCACTACAATCAACACGTATGGTATTAAACGATTTTCTAAGAAGTCAACATAGACCTTCGTAAATACAAATTGGACTTCAAATTCCGTTTGTAGAATCTTTAGGGAAACTAAAATGGAATTTTCAGAAAGCTAATTGGATACACTATAAAACATCTGTCAATTCTATTCTTAGATGGATACCACCGGTTTTTGATAATTATTTTAGGTTTGTAGGTGCTGTTAAATGTACAGCAAAAAATCCATTCCACGTGGTTTTTGACAGGAATATGTCCCATGTTGGTCAACTGAAACAAACAAACTGTACAAGTCATATCTAGAAAATCTAAATAAAGATAATGGGAATGCTGTGCTGTCATCTCTAAATAATGGAAGAAAAGAGAAATGGAAATCATTAATGGAAAATATAAATTTCTGTACATTCAAGTCGTAAAAGTTGGGCACTTTTAAATAAATTAGGTTCTACAAATCAATCTTCTAAAACAAATACAAATTTTTTTTCAAATTCTATTGCTTCTCGGTTGGTTAATGTTTCAAACTCAGTAAAAGTCGACAAATTGAGTATCACAAAGATGAAAAAATGTCTACAAAAGAAGAGAAAATCTACACCTATCTCAGAAGATATATCCAGACCTTTTACTGTAGAAGAGCTAAAACATGCATTAAAAAAGACCAAATTAAAGAAAGCTGCTGGGTTTGATAGAATACATCCAGAATTTCTGAAAAATTTGGATATTATTCTTGAAGTGGCTACTTATGTTTCTCAATAATATTTATAATACAGGTAAGTTACCAACAGATTTAAAGAAATGTAAAGTCGTAGCAATTTTAAAGAAAAACAATTGTCCTACAGACCCAACTTCTTATCGTCCTTTGTTAATTGTAATTTATAAGGTTTTGGAAAGATTGATTTTTCAAAGAATTAATCCGTTAATAGAAGAGAAATTACCAGTTGAACAAGCAGGATTTCGATCCGGTAGAAGTTGTTGTGATGAAGTATTGGCATTAACAACACAATTTCATTTAAACAATTAGATTTTTTAAAATTGAAAATAAATGCGCAAGCAGATTTCTAAAAATTTTTATGAATAAAAGTTATAAGCAGTTTTGTTTTGGACAAAATGTGAAAAACGCCCTGTATCTTTTTATTTAAAATATAGCGGAATGCGATTTGCGGCATTTAAATTTTCTCAAAATTCGAGCTCGACACCCTTTTAGTTACTTTTCCTGTAAAAAATGTCGAGAAGTGGCCGAAATCCCCAAAGGAACACTAAACCGACTCACCCTGTACAAGTTCAACCAGGTAAAAATGTATATATTAATCACTGACATTATTTTGTCACTGGTAAATAAAGTTCTACAACTGTCTCTACTGTTCACACGATATAGAATTCACAATGCTTTTTTTTTTGTTGCAGGAGCACCAAGTAGACGTCATGTGAGGAGCCTCAAAGAATGATACCATAGGTCACCAATAATTAGCTCTCGTTATGGACCCACATACCAACTAGCCAAGTTCTTACTTCCAATTGTACGACCACTTTAAGATGTCAGCCCATCGTTTGTCAAGGATTCCATACATTTTGTAAAGATTCTTGGGTCTATAGAATTACAAAAACGAGATCGTTTTGTCAGCTTCGATGTAGAAAGCCTTTACGCTAATGTTCCGGTTGAAGAATCTTTAGAAATTATTTAGAAGAAGTTGCTAGAGGACAATGAATTACATAATAGAACTTTGCTACCGGTTAAGGGATAATGGAACTTCTACAATGCTGCCTCAGAACTCATATTTCCAATTAAAGGACGAATCCTTTGCACAAGACGACGGTCTTCCTATGGGTTCGTCTCTCTCACCGGTAATCGCCAACATCTACATGAACTGGTTCGAGGTCCAAGCACTGGAAAAAGCGAGATTTAAAACCACAATTATGGCTCAGATATGTAGACATAATTTGGAACCATAGCAACCGTCAGCTAGACCTTTTCTACACCACCTGAACAACATTAAGCCATCCATCAAATTCACCATGGAGAAAGAAAGGGAATACTCACTACCATTCTTGGACGTCCTCGCAAAAGAAACAATGAGGATATTGTGACATCAGTTTACAGAAAGCCAACTCATACCGGCCAATATCTGAATTATGACTCCAATCGCAGTGGAACAACGAAGAAAGGGATTATTAAATCTTTAGTCGACAGAGCTCACATACTATGTAATACAGAGGTAGGACTACAAGAAAAAATCAAGAACATCAGAAGAGACCTTAAACAAAATGGTTACCCGAAACGAATGGTAGAAACTGCTCTACAACTCTTTAAGAACCAACCAGCCATAACCAAAGAGAAACCCAAAACACTACTCAGCATTCCATATGTCAAAGGATTATCTGAGAAAATAAAATGGATAGGAAGAAATTATAACATTAACACGGTATTCAGATCATCAAGAACTATTGGTTGCATGATCTCCAAAACTAGACCAGACAACAGTCGTGACTCCAAGAATTGCATCTACGAAGTCTCATGTGAATGCAGCCAGTACAACGTGGGAAACTAAAAGACCCTTAGATATCAGGTTGAAGAAACATAAAACCCATACGCAGAGAGGAGAGACTTTGAAATCGGCATTGCCCAACACTCCTGGGAAAACATCACAAAATGAAATGGTCGAGGCAAGAATTATACACCGAGAAGAGCACTGGTACAAGAGAAAAATTAAAGAAGCAGCGTTTATCGAAAACAACAAGAATGTCTTTAGTCAACCCAGCGTAGAGATTAACAATGTGTGGAAACCCTTAATTAGACGCCTGACTTTAAGTTTGTTAGTATTCACCTGAAGACGATTGCAGATTCAATAGCAATTGAAACGTTTGTTTAATCCATTAAAATAAAATATAGACAATGGAAGTCCAGAATAGTGTTATTATTTTAAATATATTTGTTGCTAAATGTGTGACAGTAAATGAATAATCAATTTCACATATTTTGTATACTGAATTTATTCATTTTTAGTTAAATATTCATTTCTGTAACAAAATTTTTAAAGATCACGCAAACATTGACTAGTAATCTATTTATTTAAATACTTTGTTAGCATTTTATTGTGCTTAACTGTAATTTCCCTAAAGAATTCAGTTTCAACCCAATTTCCGTTTTCGTAGTGAAAAATTTCATTCATCGCACAAATCACTTTTTATCACTACAAATCTAAACGCTTACAAAATTTTAATCAAGATATTTTGAAATTGTTTTATTAATCAATTTAAAATAAATAAATAAATACAATTTCCAATAAAACATTAAAAAGGATACCCAATTTTCTTCGGTATTTATAAGAAAATAAAATAAGATTTTTTTCACGGTGAAATCCAATCATACGAGTAAACAAAACTGAGATTTCCTTCGTAATATGCAATCAAGAAAGGTATAAAGTGTTTTTATTTGATTTACTCAAGGTGATCCCTTAAAACTAGTTTTTAACGATTGGATCTTAATTTTACGGTTAATTAACTATTTTGTTTTATTTGATTTTACCCATATCAAATACATCTTTATTTTCGAATTTAGTTAAATGGATAATTGAACTGTGCTAAACTATAAGTACAACAACAAGAGAAATAAATTTTAAGGGATTCTACAATTTCGATGTTCCCATTGATGAAATTCATAAGACAAGTACGTGGCATTAATTTCAATTAATGTCAAATTCTACGATGTTGATAAATTACCTTCCATCTTATCAATCCGCAATTATTGAAAATTAAGCTTTTTCGGCGCCCGTTTTTTCCTGAACGCATTATATTGTCGTTAACTTACAAATTTGTAAAACTAAATTATTCATACAGCATCTACCTTTTTAAACAGTCGATCACAAATACATTGAATTTTATAGTTTTTTCCGTTTTGAATAAAATGTATTACCCTAGGGCCATTTTGTATTACGTTAACGGTTTATGTACAACCTAATGTTACAAATAAACTTTTTTATTGAAATTGCGTTATTTCCACACTCTTCACAATAAAATTAAATCGTTTCTATTGTTATGTTAATGTTAAGCATTTGTGTTTTGAATCTCAACAGCTTACATGTTTTATAAGCTTTAAAGCTCAATCTGCGGTTTTTAATATGGTTTGCAATATAGTACGTATATATTTTTGTATATGAGTGATGATAAAGACTCCTTAACTTTTCTTTACAGTTAACGAGTTTCTCAAAATTTGCTCTTCTTGTAGGTGGTAGGTGGTGATGAATCAATTTATGTATATGTGTGTACCGTAGTAGAATAAAATTTAAAGTAGAACGCCACTATTACGTAATAAAACTTTATACGATTATACTAATTTATACAAAAAATGTATCAATACAATATTAAAGTTGAATAGAGTATTTCGTATGGATTAAGCTGTAATACATACATAGTTTTATACTACAATAAAATGGTAACAATAACATAGATTAAAGATTTGAAATTCTATTTTATGGTAGTGGATAACGTAATAATATTGGATGAGTAATATAAACTATTTTTAAAGAATAGTACCATCTTCTACCGAATATTTTACAGTTCATGACATAAAAATTAAGTACTGTTAAATTATGCAACAACACGATATTAGGCGTTAAAACAAAAAAGTTTTGTGATATAGAAAAGTATTGAAATAGTAATTATATAGTTTGTTAATTAATTAAATAAAATTTTAAGCAATTCTCTGTTTTATTGATAAGTTTCTATTCTAAATAACTAATTGAGTCATCTTTACAATAATTATAAATTAATATAGTTGAGAAGTTTCAGTTGATTTTTGTAACAAACTAAAGAATAAATTAAAACAATTCCACATATTTATAAACTTCAATTTAAATTATATTTACATTTTAATTGTAATTATAATTATATTTTTATACTTAATAATGCAAGAACAATCTTTGTATTTCATAAAAATTCATTTAGCACAATTGAGGTTGTCTCTCAACAATTCCGAGTTAGAATTATTAAACATAGAACCCAAATTTGTTTCAATTTAAATAGAACAATTTAATGTTGAAAGAATTTAAATTAACAATAGAAAATTTCAGTGACAACAACTCTTCAGTGTCCGAAATTTACGTAAACAAGCAACATCGCCGTTATTTGATCAGATAACATAAACCAAAAGTAGAATGAAATGGCATTCAAGATGACGTCTGATAACACATCTGGAACCGCGTTGTTCTTTCCGCCTCTGAAGAACCACCTAACTTTCTTTTTCTGTCTAGCTAAACTTTGAAATTTCATCTCCACGTCATTTTGAGCATAGTGATATAGCACAGTTGATATGTTGCAGTTGTTTATTTACAGTTATAAATAAAACATACTGTAAAAAATCATAACGCGACTTCATCTCATCAAGGTATCTTTGAAATACGTTAGCAGGTGATATTGCTGGAAGCTTGTGTTAAGGCTAGAGGTGGGTAATTTGAACATTTGTTGTAAAACTGTCCTATTGATTAATAAAACATCTTCAATTTTTGTCATGATTTTCACAACATTTTTGTTAGTAACTGTTAATATACAACTGAGACATATCAAGTATGCTATATCACTATGTTCAGAATGACAGAGACACGATTTCAGAGTTCAGAGGTAAAAGACATGGCGGTTCCAGAGGTGACATCAGACGCTACCTTGATGCCATTTTAATGTTTTTTTAGTTTATATTTTATCTCATTAAATAGTGGAGATATTGCTTGTTTACGTAAATCTGACACCTGTATATATACGAGGTATACGATAAGATTTGCAAAATAATAAAGTTTACTATTAAATATACACTGTGTCTACGGATAGGGTAACCTATAGGTAAAAATGTTTTTAATTTTAGTTTTAGAAAAATGTCATTTTGATAAAAGTTTTGATTGTTCTGAAACATAAAATAAAATAAAATTCAGGTTTTTCAAGGTCTGTCTCATTTCATAGTCAGTTTTATGAAAACCATAAAATTGATGATTTGAATTGAGCAATGATTGATGTAAATAAAATTACCTCAGAAATGCTACAACGCTTATAAAGAATTTAGAAGAATTGAGAGATGTTTGAAGTTGAGGAAGATATATTGAATAGATGTTCTATGTTTACTGTTCATGGTAGCTTTTTTTCATGATTACTCTGTATTTTTGATAGTTACTGTAATTCTTATAATTTTATTTCATTTTGTAGAGTTTTAGAACAAGCAAAACTTTTCACCTATAGGATACCCCATCCGTGGACACACTGTATATATTTGCAAACACTATAATACAATACTAAATACAAATTCTAAGTAACCGTCTTAAACCGAGTTTTACAATGCTACCCTAACAAAGCATAAAAGGAAACTGACTAATTTTAAAATTACTTTTGCCTTTGGCCATTCAAACTTTCCGAATTACGGCAACGATTCTTATTGGTCGATGGCAGGTAACAATACAATACTACTTAAACACAAACTAAATACATGCTTGACACAAATCCAGCTTAAAACCTAAGCGGCTACAATATAATAAATCTAAATGAACTAATTGATTTAAGGTACGAACTGATGTTGTAGGTTACTTAATGTTGCTCGTCGTCTTAAGCAACCGTACTGCTTTAAATAATTATCTCGAAGGACCTTATATTTTTATTATTATTCGAAAACACAAACATACACTCAAAATGATTAATTATTAAAATACAAATATATGTCTTTACTCAATGACGAATATATTGCTAGTGCTTACTACTACTTAACACCTAAATCCGGTACAAATTAGAGGTGGGGATGTGAACCCTGTACAGTGCTAAACAGATGTAGTTCGTCCATTTTACAATTTTAGAAAAAAATCAACGGTAAACTTTAATGTTAATATTAATATTTCTTTAGAAGACAGCAGTGAACATGGTATCATTTGTTTACCCAAAACCAGAGAATTTTTAAGAAAATCATCACGACGTAGAAATTGCCTAACCTATAGTTTCAAAAATTCCCAACAAAGTTTTTTTGCCCAGAAGTAAATGTTTTGTTACGAAAGGTTTAAACGTCCATATTGGTAGAATTCACCCACACATTAGTTTTAGTTCTTCTCTCAGTTCATCTCAATATCCCCAAAATTCTAAAAAATAGATCAGTAGAGTTCAAAAGCAATACTGGAATTTTACATAAAAGGTGCAAGATTTTTAGCTGCAAAAGTGTTGGTGAACAATAGATAAATAGTCAAGAAAAATGATGATCACTGGAAATACCTATTGCTTTCGCTTATGCTGCTTCACGCGTTCTACACGAGAAAAGCAAGAATATAATCAGAAACAACATTTCTTTGTTGTTCATCCCTCACACAGAAATGCGAACTTAAACATTAACACTTTTTGTTTCCTTTTTCACCCACAAATGATGACACTTTTTAAAACTAATAAGTTTGTTGTACGTGATGAAATTAATTCATTTCCTTTTGCTACTGCCTCTGGACTATAATTCATTCACCTACCATACGGAGTTAAGCCACTCCCTACAAATCCCCTCTAAATTTAAATAAAATTATTTTATTCGTTTAAGTTTTAAAGTCAGTATTACAACCAACACTAGATTCCTGCGCTTTTTGGACATTTTAGTTTTCACATTGGTTTTGGTTCATATTCATATTTTTCAATACTTTGCTGTACATTTGTGTTTATATTCAGGTACGTAGAGAAATCATTTATTATTGATCAAATAAACAAAATTTTTATTTTTAGGTTGAAATTAATTTCAATTAATTATGAATCAAGCTTGACGACAAGGAACGCATTGTTAATATCTTTAAGGCTAGCAGTGAAGAGCACCTCGATAACTCTAAAACGCAACTTGTTGAGTTTACTGCAAAACCAGCAGGTAATTTTAAAGATGTTATTAAAGCTTATCTAACGATTACAATTTAGGTATTAGTGTTTTGAGTGTATTTATAATTCTCCACGAATACCAAGAAAAACACGAACTTCAGGCACCAAAAGTTTACCGTAGACCACAAGCAATTTTAGATAACATTGATGATAGAACCAAAACTTCTATTCGGCGTTTAATTCATTCTTTTTTGAAAGAAACGATCCACCAACTCTGAACAAAATTTTGGCAGCATTACAAGAAAATGAAGATTTACCACAATTTAAACTAACTACTTTGAGTAAATTAATGAAGAAAATTGGATTTCGGTGAGTAAACAAATTGATTATTTATCCTTCTTCATATTGATGTTACAGGTTCACAAAAAGATCATGCAATAGTGTTCTTAAAGAAAAAATCGAAATAATTGCATGTAAGCGACGTTTTTTGAGAAAAATTTCAAAACACAGAGAAGATGGGAAGAAATTGTATTTCTTAGATGAAACTTGGGTGAACGCTGGCCATACAATAAGTAAAATATGGAAAGACACAACAATCGTCAACCCAAGGCAGGCTTTCATCGAAGGATTAACAACGGGATTAAAAGACCCTTCAAGCAAGGAAAATTGTCTTATAATACTGCACATAGGATCTGAGGATGGGTTTGTTGAAAATGGTTTGCTATGTTTTGAATTAAAGAAAACTAAAGATTATCATGAAAAGATGACGGGGAAGTTTTCGATAACTGGTTTTCACAAATTCTAGGCGGCTTAGTGGCAAATTCTGTGATTATGATGAACAATGCTTTTATTACAGCAGAAAAACCGAGAAGATTCCCAATTCTTACACAAAAAAGGCAGATATACAAGCGTGGTTAGAAAGTCAATCGAATGTGTACCTTCCAGACATGGTTAAAGCTGAACTTTTGCATTTCTTAGAAAGGATGCAGTCATACCAAAATATGTGGTTGATGAAATGGCTAAAAAAAGGGGTTTTACAGTTTTGCGATTGCCTCCTTACCACTGCGAATTCAATCCTATCAAATTGATATGCGGTCAAGTAAAAGGAGAAGTTGCAAGGAACAATACAACATTTAAAATGAAAGATTTTCACCAATTATTTCAACAAGCTATAGAAAATGTTTCTGCAGACAATTGTAAAAAACGCCATTTGTCATGCACAAGGTGAAGAGGAAAAAATGTGGCAGGTTGACATTGCAATGGACATCATCGTGGAACCGTTAATAAATCATTTGGGTGATGACTCTTCTTTATCTGAATCTGATTCATCAAGTTAAATATAAATAACACGATAGTTTAAGAAATTTGATTTCGTCTTTCGCTTTTTGGTGGTAGGCAATTGTAAGAATTTTATAACTTATAACTGTTTATTTTGTTACTTCTAAAAGTTCAGTACTTAATTTATAAATACATTTTACATATGAAGTCGTTACGTCATTTATTTATTCGTTTACATTTTATAAGAAGCAGTACATTCCAATAGGATTCATGGTTTATCCTGCCGTTACAGTCTAGGACGTCATGCCCGACACACATGTTGAATGATATCATCAAACGGGTTCTCAACTCAGCCAAGTTTCCAGCTATTCTCGAACCACAAGGTTTAACTTTAGATAATGAACGGAGATCTGATGGAGTTACTGTTGTGCCTTGGATGAATAGTAAATCGCTTGCTTGGGCTTTGACATGCCCAGACACCCTTGCTTCTCACACATTGAAGGAACCTTTAAAACGACAGGTGCCGCTGCTAAAATTGCAGAACGGAACAAGCTGAACAAGTATAAAGATTAAAAGATTAACTTGATAGCCATAATTTGAAACTATTGCTCGAAATACAGCGTGGTTGCTTTAAATAATTTAGAATTATTAAAAACTAATATTTTTGTTAATTATATAAATGAATCACAATTGCTGGTTAAGAAATTTTTGAACTTGAAATTACATTTAAGCAGGTTTTACGTATTAATTAGCATGTTAGTTATTTTTATTAAAGAATGGTTTCTCAGTTCCTTAACTTACATATTTGATGAGAACGACTCCATTATGAAAGCATTCTATTTTTTGCTTAAAACTTGACGCTTTTCTTAAATTATACTTAGAATTGATGTTAACTTAGATGTTAAACAATGGACACTTGCGTCGCTCCTTTGTTACGTGTAAAAAAATTTCACGTCAATTATGAATAAAAATGTAACATAAATTGAGGTTGTGCGACGTAGCACAGAAGAAAAAATAATGTGGTTTGCAAAAAGTTGGTTTTCAGGAAATAACCTGTGTCAAATAGAAGATCGTCGGGTCATCAAACATTAAGAAATTTGTTAAAGTTAAAAGAGCGCCAAACAAATATGATTTGGTGATTATCTTCCAAGCCTCGTTTACCTTTTGAAAGTACTATCACTGATCTAAAAGTTGTATTTAAAAGCTTCTGGCAACGTAAGATTAGTAAAATGAATTTAAAACATTTACATAATCATGAGCAAATATCCTAAAATATAATTAATGATAATAAAGATTATCACAAAAATCTACAATTAAATCTTATCGACCACGTGATCCTAAATTTACAAACTTTTAGTTAACCTAGAGAACGCAATAAAAGTATGATTAACCTTGTTCGTCACTACATAAATTGTATAAAGTTATGACCTTGAATTTTCTTAAATAACTAAGCGCTTTTTAATAAAATAATATGCACTTTACAATCTCTACAAAAATTTACTTTAACTTTAAAGTCTTTTATTAATTTCAGCAAAGTTTATTTAATTAAAACGGTATAAACACTTTGAGTGTTGAGACGACGGTAACGATAGGCTGCAGTAAGCAAAAAGTGTCAGGCGACATTCGAACGTAGCAGGTGGGAGCGGCCCTAAATGGTGTCATTTATACGACAGACGTCTAAATGTCGGAAGTCGTCAAACAAGAATAGAAATGATCCATTTTGTTACAAGGTGCCTAAATAGCATAACGTTACCGATATTTTTTCTATTAAATGCCACAATGGCAGTCGTCCCGATAAGGTATGAACTACCTAGGTATATTAATGCAAAATTGTGCTGGAAATCTTAAAACTCGCCAGTATGGCGGCACTAAAACGTTCCATTCCAAAAAGCGTTATAGGTAATAAATTGTGTCTGACTATTTTTAACATAATTTAACAAGCAAAAGCAAGATCATTATGCAAAAGCGAACATATTTAGGCAAATTTACAACCAGAATAGCAACGAAGGTAACACCCTATTGCCTTTGGTGAGTTAGAAATCAGAAAAATTTCATATGGTAACCCCTCTTTATGTAGCTCATCATCGAAAATTTCAATCTTTTAAAAATAAAGCTGTAGGGTAGTTCAAAAGCGTTAAATTAACAGTTTCACTTAAATCAGTCGTTGTAGCCTGCCCCTGGCTACTGATTAATTTGACTAATTTTCTTCTAAAATAGCTATTATTTGTCAAATCATTTGTTTTAAAGTTTTGAGAAACAAAACATTCCAATAATATGCCAAAATGCTAATTCATTATTTATGTTAGCAATAATTAAAACGCAGAAATAAACACGTAATTTCTTCATTTGTTTGAGATGGAAAAAACGGCAATAGCTTAGATATTTAAAAAGCGTGTCAGTACGAGTAATATAACGAATTAAAAAATTAAGAAAATGCCTACAGTTAACTACAACGACTTGTGAGTGTTAAAGTGCATAGCGTTATCTAAGCGATAACTTTAAATGCTTGAAACACACGTGTCGTTAAAGCCAAGTATTTTTTGTACAGTAGTACACACGCAACGAAAGAACACCTAATGCAGCATTTTGTTCTTATTATGCGCCCATTAGAGGTGTATACTTAAGTGAGGTATAGAACTGTACAAGACAGCTTAATTCTTAGTTTTATACTATTCATACGTGTTCATGTTATACACGAGATGTCGTTAGACACACATTTTATTTATAACGGATTAAGTTATAACGCATCCAACTGTAAACTAAAATTATGCACAAAAGAGGTTTGTCAAACTAAGAAAGAAAGAATTTTTATTAATAATGTTGTTAACAAACCGTGAAGCACTTGAAATTAAAATATACTTAAAAGTACGTATGTTTTCTCGACAATTTAAGGTAATTGAATACTGATGTTATCGTGCAGCTAAAAGTTATTCAGATAACTTACGTTATTTGTTTAGAAACTAAAACCTCAAACATTGCAAATTTTGTGTTTCTTGTTCCGATAGGTGTTTCAATCACAGTAGCATAACGTTCACCGAATAATTATAATCGACAGTCATTTATTATAACGTCAATATACAATAGAATAGCTTTTCGTTATTAATGGTTTATTATTTTTAAAATCAGAATACTTAACATCAGTATTTTGCAGTATGCAAGGTACTGCGAGTTAATAATACTAAAAAAATTTCAAAATACTAAAAAACTATGGCAACGTCAGCACGAGGAGCAGGAAGAAGTCGAATGACATATTTGCATTAACCCGTCTATTTATTAACATTCCTATAAATATTTCTCAACGATGACATTAAAATAAAGTAATGAAACTTATAACCATTAGGAAGTTAATGCAGTATATAGTTAACACCAACCAAAACTTAATGTTACGTATTTATTGATACGTTGTTTAGTTAGTAATATCAAAATCATGTGCTTTTCGATACATCTTTAAAACACGCAAGTGTTGTGTTTTTAGTGCTTTTGATCATTCAGATCAAATCATTTCACAAATGTTTAAAAAGTACCTCGATTTACCTTAGCTGATTTAGTGCTTATCTACATTATAAATCATTCTTTACTGAAAGCAATTAAATAGAACTCAATTGTTTAAATTAATGTCACTTGAGTATAGATTAAATTCAATTAATAGTAAAATCCATTTTCTGAACTTAGGTACAAAGAAAGGATTTTGAAACCAGCATTCAACTCATCTAAACACTATGTATTTTTTAAAAATTAAAAGGATGAATTAATATTAGATTTTTTTGTTTGAGAATTTTGATACTGCGTTACCACATATTTTCATCACATTTATAATTGCAACATACTGTAATTCATAGTACGAGATTGATTTCCATTGAAATAAATAAAATTGGTTGACATCTTGGTTATCAATCAATCGGTCCATTGTTACTTGTTACGTGGAAAATGAATTTTACGTCAACTATGAATAAGAACGCAACATAAATTAGAGATGTGCGACGTAGCCCAAAGGGAAAAGAGTGTGGTTCGCAAAAAGTCTGCTTACAGGAAATAACGTGGGTCGAATTAGAACATTGCTTTTTAGGACCTACCTTTTAAAATTACTATCACTGATCTGAAAAGTTGTATTAAAACACTTCTGACAACGTGAAATTAGTAAAATGTATTTGAAACATCTACATAATCATGAACAAATATCCTAAAATCTAATTAATGATAATAAAAATTATCACAAAAATCTACAATTAAATCTTATTGACCACGTGATTCCAAATTTACAAACTTCTATCTAACCTAGAACACACAAAATTTTTGTTTGTATCTTCACATTTTTGAACTTAGGTACAAAGAAAGGATTTTGAAAGCAGCATTTGACTCATCTAAACACCATGTATTTTTCAAAAATTTAAAGGATTAATTAACATTAGGTTTTTTGTTTGAGAATTTTGATACTGCGTTACCATATATTTTTATCACATTTTACAATTGCAACATATTGTAATTCATAGTACGAGAATAATTTCCATTGAAGTAAATAAAATTGGTTGACATCTTGGTTATCAATCAATTGTTTTGTGCTGCCTTAACTGCGAAAACAATAAGAAATACATAAATAAAACATAAGATTCTAAAGCTGCAAATCAGTTACCGTTGTATTATGTCTACTACCGTTATCATAAGTCCGATTACTTTGTTAGAAACCTGTTTGCTGTTTAATACTGCATTTTTTTTTTAAAGTAGTATTATTTCTAGGGCAAGTGACCTACGTAAACTCTAAAACTTTACCATTTGTATATAAAATTACGTGCTAATACTTGTAGTAATAAGTAATTTACATATAAATTTATTAAAAAAATTAATGTTGTGTTTATTACAATTTTACCCTTTAACTTTTGAAAGATAACTTTATTGTATGTTTATTTGTTTATGCATTATTTGATCATAAAATTAACCATTACTGTTTCTTTCATAAATTTTTGTTTTAATTTTTCGTAAGTAATTTTATTATTGAGCTAATTGTAATTGTAAGTACTAGCTGTCAGCATCGCTATGACTAATTTATACAGAAGCATACACAGTTCTAGGAAACTTAATGATTTTTAACTATTTAAAAATTAAGTAACAATAATCCATAATTTCAAATTATATGAATTGACAGACTAGAAATTTCACGTAGTTTGTAGTAATTTATTTTTTATATTTATGTAGTTCAATATTCAAATTTTCTTTGTTTTAAAAAAAAATTCATGTTTAAATGTTTAAATTATTTAATTGGCGTTAAAACTCGCGGCAGTTCATTTCTTTATTCAACTCTTTTCCATTTCTTGTATAAACAGGAAATTTAATTTGTTTCGTTTAAACACAAAACTGTATCTTCCACGAATAAGCTAACAAAAACGCAACATCGAATCACCTTAAATATTAATTTTGCTACCTAAAAAAATGTTTAATTATCATAGTACATTTCGCAAAGTAAATATTGATTTTTTTTATTAAGTTATTATTTACGTCGTTTAAAAATATACTCGTCAATAATTTAAAGGCGTTAATCAGATACAATCGTAACTTGTATCACAAAAAAATTATATAAATATGTAGTAATTAATTTGTTTTTATAAAATTTCGCTACAATAATGTGCTTGTGTCACGAAGCTTTTACGATCTTATTTGCATAACAAAACAAAGAATTATGCCTCAAGTATAGAGATTTATGATTTATGTTAAAGTTTTTAGTTAAAAAGCACAAATCATCAATTCCATGCAATGAAATGTAAAAATGGATGTGTAAAAATAAATACACCCAAAACATTATCTGTGATTGATTTCGTTCTAGCTATTATAACTAGCAAACATGCAAAATGTAAATAATGTTTTACTAAACAGGTTAGAATAAATTAGTACTTAAATCAAATTTAAAGAAGAAACTTTTTTAATGCACATTTTTGATACTTTAAAGTAAAAACTAAATTTGCTTCAACTAATAATTTATTCCAACTTTACTAAACAGGTTTGAGTAATTCAGTTTAAAGAGTTAGTGATATTTTCAAAAATTCTTTGTCATGCGCGTTTTGGTTGCTCTTTATTATAAAAAAAGTAATAAACTTGTTAATCAACCACACTAAGTGGTTAAGTATTTTGAGTTTGAGTAAAAGTTTAAAGTTTGATCTCTGAGAATCATCCCTTTAATCAACATAACATAAATGTATAAGTCTCTTGATAACAATTTAATATTCTGTTTACTTACCTTGACTTGAATTTTGAACCATTAGTATTAGAGATGTTAATTATAATATTTCTAACTGTACATTGGATACACTTGCGCAGGATCATTATAAGATATGTTCCTTTTAATGGATTATTCATTAGGGTATGCTCACATTAAAGGTAGGTAATACAAAAATAAATAAATAATTGTTTTTGATATCAATGGTAACAAACGAAAGTGTATTTCAAAAGTCTAAAAAAAAGGTTTTATAATTTTAATGTAGGTAGGAGTGAATGTTTGCACGCAATGTAATTAGGCCTATTAGAAAATTGTATGCTTATATGAAAACAACAGCAGTTTATTTAATTATATAGCATTTTTACATTATAAGAACAAATGTAATTAATTAAAGAATATACTAAATGTTACAAAGAGACTACAGGAATGTATATTTGTCTGAAGAGCAATGAAATAGTGCAGACATTATCAGACAAGTCACAAAATTTGTTTTATTGTCTGTATACAAAAATTCTACAATTTTTCCTTCAAATTTAATAATAAAATGAAAACTCTAAATACCAACTTTTAGAATTAAGTATTGATATTTTGCAGATATTGATCAAATACCATCATAATGACATTGGATTCATTTCAACTTTTAATCAATTGCAGTAAACATTTATCGATGAACAGTGTTGTAAGCAGCGAGTAGGTACTCGCTGGTGAAGCCGATCTACTTCAAGTTCAGAAACCTCGCCTTACGTCGAGCTCTTAGTTTCTACCACTTGTTATCCAAATTACTAACCTTTCAATCATATCTATTCCTTATTCAACTGTTACGCCCCTGTAAGAGTATATTATGTTTGCTTAAACCTTGCTGCGTCGTATGTTACACCACTGGAATAGCTGGTAATTCTGCATAGTGGTATATTCAGATGAGATATTTTGTTCGTTAGTTGTTGAAGAGAACATGTTTCTCTTTGATGAAAATCTTTTCCCAGCATCATCGGCTGCGGTAAAGGTTTTCATCATTTGTTTTCATCCTTGTTTGTAATGTGACATTCTCGTATTTCCAAATCAAGATGCTACACATGTAGGTTATAATGTGTAAGAATACATATAACTAATCGTTTGTTGGATCGATAATATCAAAATAACTCGACAATACGCTGTATTGGAAAACCAAGGGTCTACTATCGTATAAAAAATTTGATGGTTTAAATTTAACATTGCTCCGCTTGTACCTATCGTTTGACTCCCCAGCAAACACGAATTGATGGCAAAGTAACGGCCGATTATCATTAACATCGGGGATTCGGTGGCGTTGGCACTTCTCTGACTTACCGTTGATGGCCCAATCTACTGCTCACGAGTGTTTTTGAACAATATTTCATGATATTGGGCCAGTACTGGCTCGTTGTCTTTGATCAGTATAGTGAAAGGAACTTAATTCAATGCTATAAAATTAACTGTATACTTATGATCAGTGGTGTGTACGTTTAGGTACTGCAATAATTTTCTGTAGGAATACAAGGCATAAATGATTTATTATCACGCGAACTATAAAATTTGTCGTTTTTAAATACTTTGTGTACTATCCTTGTTCTGATATTTAGACTAAAATATTGTGACTATAAAATAAACAGGTACCAATCCGCCACTGAACTTAGTAGTGGAAGATGCTCTAACCTAACTTTTAAATACTGCTTTACAAAGGTGGTGATTTGTAGTTTGTGTTTTGGTTTATGATACATGAATAAAACTTAAGGTTAGTATGACGCTTTTTTAAATAATTTGCATTTTAAAAGCTCCAATAAGCAAGTTTGTAAATCAATCTTTGTCTATAATATAATAACTAAATTTTTAAATGAATCTGAGTAGTTCTATATGTTACATTTTCACATGTCAAAATGTTATATATGTATATAATATATATATATCTCAAACGCAGTTTCACCAATTCAACTACCTCGCCAGTTCTTTGGTACGTGGTTGCAGTTGTGATTCGAATTCGATTATAAAGCTGGTAGCGACATTTTTTATCAGGAGTTTTATCATCAATTGGTAATTTCAACATGCCTAAGGAACATCCTCTATTAATGACAGGTAAGAATAATTATAATTGTCACTATAGTTTATACCTATACTTTTTATTTATTAGCCTATCTGTTTACAATTTTAAGAAAAAGAGCTTAAAACAACAGACTAGATTAATTTAAAAACAAGTTATTACTACTGTGACCTTATCCAATATAGAATACAATTTAACAAAAAAAGTGTGTACGGTAACTAATGGGCAGAACATTAAAGTAAATGAAAGCAATCAAATTTCAAGAGTTACTGAAGTGGAACCGATTTCTAATGAATACAATTTAATTAATACGTTTGAATCATCTACTGATAAAAATGTTTTGGTTAATCCTGATAATTTTACAGATGTAAATAAGACAAGATACCCTTCAGTAAATACAGCTAATGAAATCTCTAAACCTTTAGTTCTTGATGCAATGAAATCTAACGAATTCTTAAGTACATGGGCATTAAAACATAACATAACCCATAATGCTGTATCAGAATTATTAGCTTGGTTTGCAACTAAGCCTGACATATCAGGCCTTCCTACAAATGCTAGAACGTTGTTGAAAAACTCCCAGAAATTCTGTTGTACAAAGTATGGGAGAAGGAAATTTTATTACTTTGGAATCAAAGTGGGATTATTGAACATTTTTGAGAAATATCAACAAGCTAATATAACATACAATCTTATTTTTAATGTTGACGGTTTGCCAATACATAAAAGCACAAAATAGTATATTATACACCAAGGTTGTGAAGTCTGTCATTATTGCCTTAGCACCAGTTTATTTCGCGAGGGGCGGTAGCCCGAGCGAAATAAGGTGCGTAGGCAATAATGGACTTCACAACCATGGTGTATATACTATTTTTTCTACTACTAGCCAAATTTAAGCGAAAAATAAAAAATAAACATTTTTCTTGTAAAAATCAAGTAGCACAGGAATGCAAATAAATCAAAAAGCATTAAAAGCTACATACGTTGATAAACCAACTGCAACTGATTCACTAAACACTTGTGTGACATATTTCACCTTCATTTTCTGAAAATTATTCGAGTGATATGTAAATTAGTTGATTTAGGAGCCAATCGCAGCGGTTTAGATTTGTCTGACATGTAGAAATTTTAATGTCTTTCCAAGATGCTTTTTTGTTATTAAAGATTATATCGTATTTAATCAAGTTATTTTGCACCGACTTCAATAAATAGGAGACATCGTAGAAATAATAGATTTTCTTATCGTTTACGAGAAGGTTTGGTTTTTCAGGTGATACATGTATTCTTTTAATTAGGCTTAGAAAATTTTACTACTGCCCTAACATTCGCACCGCATTGTAATTGTAGCTTTTCTATGCAGTCTAATACTATCGACTTCAATTTGTCACCTTTACATATCGTATTTGTAAAGATGTAGCACAAGGGTTGTTTAACTTTTATATATAACTCTAACCATGATCACGTAGCAGTTTGAGCTGGCAAAAATTTAAAACCTACTTTAAAATTAACATTTTGGGGCTCGTAAAATATAATTTTAGTGAAAATTGTTTGTATTCCTCTATTTACCTCCTGCTTCTTAGTGGTTTATTTTTAAGTCCACTTGGGCTGTCACAATTTGTGCTCTGCTTTCGGGAAGTAATCGTTGGGAGATGTTAACTTCAATTGAAGTGCTTTCTTTTCACATTGCAATTTAAGAATGTTCCTCCGTAATTTTCTTTACCTAAGAGTATTTGAGCTGCAAGCTTGAGTAGTTTTGGTATAGCTAGAGATGTTAACGGGCATTTATTGCTTCGCCAATATACCTTGCATCATTTGAATATTGGGTTTCAGAAATTGACACTTGTAATTTATTTAGGAATGGCAAGTGTTCACCACATACTCGTTAAGTTTTTAGAGTCAAGATTTTTATGCAACAGATCGGACCTTCCAGATTCTGTTAACCATTCAAAATACCTACAACAAAATGTTTGTAATTTACTTAAAATTCTTGATGTAACTTAACTCGCCTGGTTAAATCTCCTTTGGGAAACCTGAAAAACTGATTCTACCATCATATTTAATAAATAAATAAATTCAGGTTATGTATTTGCGGTTATGGGATAGGGGCGCGAATTTTAAACTAATGGCATTTTTTATTCAAATAATTTTATCGTGTTAGGTAATTTTAAGCAGCAAATAAGTTAAAGATAATCGCCTGGATATACAAAATTATGTTTCACTCGTTTTTGTTAAACAACTATTCTTAGATTCTCAAATAATTTGAAATTGTCCATTATTAACCTAGGTCAACAATAGAAAAATTATTAACCACTAATAGAGAAATTCAACTCTCAGTTGTCTAGGAGACGCAATAATTGACCACTTCACAGCTAGTAGTAGAAAAAATACTTTTGGCCTATTTTGTGTAAAGTGTGCAACTATAAACAAGAACCGCCATTCATAGTTGCTTTATAGTGGACCAAAAAAACCTCCTTTAGATGATTATTTTTCAGAATTCACAGTTGAATTAAATGATCTTCTAAAGGAAGGAATTTTTATTCTCATGGGCTATTTGAAAATATCTTGTAAAGCATTTTGTTGTGACACACCTGCTCGAACATATATAAAAAATGTCAAAGGACATAATTCGTATTTTGGATGTGATAAGTGCACCATCAAAGGCAGTAGTATTAATAAGCGAATGGCATTTCTTGGTAGCGCCCCTGTAAGAACTAATTTGAATTTTCGATCTGGAGAGTACTTAGATTACCATAAAGGATCTACACCACTTATAAGCATAGAAAATTTAGATATGGTTGCAGCGTTTCCTATAGACTATATGCATAGCGTTTGTTTAGGTGTAGTAAGGAAACTTTTGTTTTTGTGGAGAGATGGGAGTAGACTATACCGTTTTAAAAGTGATAAATTAGTAATTTTGGAAAAAAGACTGAAGGATTTGAAAGATTACTGGCCCAGTGAATTAAATCGAAAACCTCGTAGTCTATCAGAATTGGAACACTGGAAGGCCACTGAATACAGACAGTTTTTGTTGTATATCTCACCCCTTCTAAAAGACATACTGCAGACAAATGTGTTTTGCAATTTAATGTTACTAAAATTTGCTTTTACGATTTTGCTTAGCAAAAAGTTAAATTCAGAACTCAATTCGTACGCTGAACAGTTATTAAATTTGTTTGTAAACAATGCAATTCAAATCTACGGTGAAGAATTCTGTATTTATAATGTGCATACTCTTAAGCATCTTTGTTCTCAGGCAAGAGAATTTGAAACTCTAAATGAGATCAGTTGTTTTGAATTTGAAAATTATTTGTACTTTTGAAACGATTACTTCGTAAGTCTAATTTGCCTTTGCAGCAAGTGGTAAATAGAATTTCAGAAGGACGAGAAATGATTAAGAATACTAATACAAATACTGACTTATTCGGAAAACCTATGTTAGTAGGCAACAAAACTTATTATCAACAACTTTTATTTGGAGGAGTAACATTTTCTACAGGAAAAAGAAATAATTGTGTATTTACAATTGATAACATATTAAAATAGAGGCTGTATACAAAGTTCACAATGATATTTATATTAAAGGACGTAAGGCAGAAATAGTACAATCTGTTGTTACTTATCCAGTAGATAGTAGTGTTATTTCTCTGTTTGAAGTCAGTATTACTCCTGAGGAAATAATTATTACGGTGAAGGACATTTTACACAAAGGATTACTCTTACTATTGGATGATAAATATATATGTTTTCCGTTATTACATAGTCTCTAATTTATGACTGGTAAAATTTGCTAAAATTATATATATCTTATTTGAAGTTTGAATTTAATGCCAAACCTTAAGAATAATTTCACCCATAATTGTAGTGAATATGCGATCGTAGAATTTCCCGAGGAAGAGAATGAAGGACTGTTACCAATGGCAGTTATATCCACCAACTGGATTTTTACAAAAATGGGCAATTTGTATTGTCATTGGCCAACCTATTTTAAAAGCGATCTGTTAAAAAATAGAGCTATTGAAAATCATGAAAGTTTAATTTTAGACAAATGCAGTGGATGTCCAATTGTCATAAAATATACCTCATGTAAGTATAACTTTAGGTAATTTTTAATATCCCGATATTCACATATTTTCAGCTGATTATGGAAAAACAATCCAAAAATTAAAGTATCTGGAAGATCACTCTAGCGTTTCAAGCAGTGATAGCGACGTGGATTTGAAAAGACAAAGGAAGAAAAAAGTTTTTCTGATTTCGATTCTCATTTATCAGAAGATGAATATTATGTTCCTAGACCACCAAAATTTCCAAAAGAAATAACAGTCAAATAAAAAATAATATCACCTGTAACAAAGAAGCGAATGTTCCCGTATTGCCAAGTTCATGTCCAACAGTTTCATTCTCTGATGAATTACAATCTACTCCATCATCTTCTAGAACTTTGACACCGAACCGTATACAATCAAACTATCACTCAGTTAATGACAAACCACCTGCATGTGTTGGATGTGAAGCTAATCAAGGTATGATTTGCTATTTGTGAAATAATTTTAAATTTCTCCTTGTTTATGAGAATTATAAGCGATGGTCATTCAAAAACTAAAGTGGTTTGACTTATTGTCATTGTATTAGGGCATGAACTGAAAATCACAGTATGAAGTTATCGTAGGAATTTTGAAATTACTTTATTGCGGCTTCTGAGATTATGAATTCACAAAACTATGAATTCACATTAAACTAAATTTGTATTCTTTCTAATATGGATTTTATTTTTAGGATTAATGCAACAATTGCTCGTAAAA
>JALBCR010000210.1:0-255407 GCA_030710515.1 Abscondita cerata
AATATATATGGTAGTGCGTGCATTAGTTCCCATCCCTTCTGCTTTCCCTATTTTCACTTTTTCTATTGCTCTCTCCATCTCCTCTTTTTCTATCCCGCCTTCTCTATGCCTTATTTTTGTCCTCTCCATCTCTTTGCTTGTTACTTTTTCTTCCGTTCCTTTTAACATTTTCTTGCAGTATTCTTCCCATTCGTTTCCTTCTATTTTATTTCCATCCTTTTTGTTTCCCCTTCTTTGGTTAATAAATTCCATGCTTGTCCCTCATTTTTTTATTTGTTCTATCCTTTTCCCCATCTGTGTTTTATATTCTTTCTTTCTTCTTTCACATATTTCTTTGAAATTTGCTTTTACTTTTTGTATTGTTCTATCTCTATCTTTCCTGTTTTCCAATTTCGTCTTCCTTTCCTCACTTCTCTTTTCCCCTTATCACACTCTTTGTTCCACCATTCTTTCTTGTTTCCTAATTCTTTTTATTTTTCTGTACTTTCTCTTTCCGTCGCCTCCTTCATTTTTATTAGTATTCTCTCAATATCTTCTTCCATCTCTCCTGATATTTCCATTTCTTCTTCCATTTTCTCTTTATATTTTTTACTGTCTCTTCTGTCCATATTTTCTTTTCTCCCCATTCTTTATTTTTTTCATCTTGATTCTCTTCTTCCTCTTCCAACATGATCACTTCCAATGGTTGGTGGTCTGATTCCACTTCATCTCCTATTCTTAGCAATTCCACGTCCTCCTTACATTTTTCATTTAATAATACATAGTCGATTACAGACTGCCCCCTTTCACTTATGTATGTATATTCTCCTTTTCCACCCTCTTCCATATTTCCGTTCATAATTATCCAACCTCTTTCTTCACATAGCTCTAATAATCTTCTTCCTTGTCCATTTATTTTTTGTCCATGGATCTCCTATTTTTAACTCTTCCATTTATCATTATTCCTCCTTCTTCCCCTATTCTGGCATTAAAATCTCCCCTATAATCAGCTTGCCTTCCTCTCTTTCTTTTATATACTTTTCAATGATCATTTTAGTTTCCTCCATCTCTCTTCCATAAATCGTCAGTATGTTATACTTCTCTCCATTTTCTGTTTTTACTCGCGTATTCATCATCCCTTTAATTTTCTCTACTTTTCCCTCCTCTTCTATTTCCCACTCCTTTTTACTCCTATAATTATTCCTCCTTTCGCTCTTCCCCTTTTTTCCTTTCTTTCCGCATATTGAATTTCCCATACAAATTCATTTGGCATTTTGTCCTTCAAACCTCCCAATCTTTTCCTCCATCCAAGTTTCCACCATGCCCACCATTTTAAAATCCTTTATATATTTCCAAAATTCTCCCCCTTATTTTTTATACCCGCAATGTTCCAAAAAAAGTATTTTATTTTTTCTTTAATTTTTTCCCATTTTTCTTAACCCCTCCTTTTCCCATTTCCTCTTCCCCCTATATCTTTGATTAGTTTTTTGGTAACCATTTTCTTATCTGTCTCTCCTTCTCTATCCATCTTCTTTCTTCTCCTCCAACCCAAATTTTTTGTATGCAATTTTCACTATGTTTCCTTCTTTTTCCAATTTCTTTGCCTCCATCCTTATGATTGCTTGAATTTCTCTCTTTCTTTGTCAAATCTTCATCTATATATATTTTCGTGCCTTTCATTTTACCTTTATTCCTTAGAATTTCTATCTTGTCTTCAATATTTTCCATTTTAATTATCACTATACCTTTTCTTATTTCCGTAGCTTCCTCAATTTTCTTTTCGATTCCTAACGTCTCTTTTATCATATCTTCTATTTCTTTTTTTATTTCTTTTCTTCCTCCTCTTATCTCCACTCCCTTAATCACCAAATTTTTCTTCTTGTCTTCCTTCTCTAGAAATTCTACTCTTCTCTCTAAACTTTCGCATTTTTCTTCCACAGTCTTACACTTTTGTTCCAGCCTTTCACTAATTTTTTTCATTTCTTCTTTCATCTCTTTAATTTCCTCATTAGTTTTTACCTGATTTAATTTGATTTCTTTTATTTCCTTCAGCATTTCTTTCCATATGTTTCTTATTTCTTCATCATCTTCAGTTCTTCCGTGCTTTTCTCAACTCTACTTTTTTCCTCCCTCCTTTCGTCGGCTTTCTCAGGTGATCTTCCCACTTTTTTACTTTTCCTAAAGACTTTGAACAGCTCTTCTTCCGTTCTTCTTTTTTGTTTCCGACAATGATCCTTCCGATTCTGACATTTTTAGTAATTCCGCTTGTACACACGAATTATTAATTCCTATTTCTAACGATCCCCAGTTTTAACTATAATTGTTCAATTTTATTCTATTAAATAACTGTTCAACCCGTCCCCAATTAAATAAAGATTCACGAATGTATTAAATTAAGTCAAAATAAACTATAAATACGTTCCTTTATCACTTACGTTCATATTATGTACATATATCTCCTATCACTACCTATCACACTTAACACATTGTTATCTGCTTCTATAACGCATTTCACAATTGATTACATACACCTTCATACAAAACCTAACCGTCCATTATTTAATTATAATTACTTAAACTGACTTTTCCGCACAAATTGAAAACACGTCCAACCTTTCTGATGGTCTAATACCGAATACATTAGATTACCTACTACTTAAATATGGACAATTTAAAATTTTTAATTAATGTAACCCAGACAACAAAAATTCTTTCACAAATTTCAAGTAATTATAGCGATACTTACGAATGTGGAACGTTCACAAACATTGACATTTATTTGATCTGCTTGCTTAATTTTAATTATAAATTTAATTTCATTCGTTTACTCGCTTCGTATTTCTATTTATGTCTGTCATACAATAAAATCGGACGTTCTCCTTTCAAAATTGAACAGCTGTTAAATGAAACTTGTAATAATTTTGTTAATTTGTAAACGTCAAATTAGTTTAACTTGATAGAAAACAATGAAAAAAAATTGGTCCCGTAAAGAACATTGTACAGTATCAACCAGCTTTCATATTGTTACATTTGAACTACATCTAGTTGTTACGAGATAATCGACGTCGTAAACTTCGTAGAACGTTCCAATCTTCAAGAGAATACTAATATACACCATTACAGAGACCATAAAACCAAGAAAATTGATAGAGCGGGTTTTCTGACACAGTTTCATTTTAAAAGGATTAATTAAAGTTTAGATTACTGGTAAAAAAAAACACGACTCAGTTATTTAATAATAACTTTGTAGGAAATATTGCATCAAAGTTTCAGTAGTAATTCAATCAATGTACACAAATTTTCTCAAAATCTAGAAAACTAAGAAATGAATTAAATTTGGAATTTAGATAATTGAACTGTAAGTACTATTAATGAAGTGAACTTTATCCACGCACCTATGGTTACCGCTGCACACCTGTATTTACTTGAGTTTTTGTTTTTTTTTAATATAACTTTATGAAAAATGAAAATGCAAAAGAAATTCTAACAAAAGTTGTACCTAAGATCTTAAGCTACAACTTTTATTTGAAATTTTTTAATACATTTATTTGTTACAGAGGTAAAGATGAATTTTAATACATCTAATCTAAAGTAAACAAAAAAGAAAAATTGTTTAAATAAAAGATATAACTAAAGTTTAAAGATAAAATTTTCATATGAATTTTTTTGATATTTTAATAATATTTGTAGTTATAGCCTACTTAAAGACTAAAACTGCTTTTAGAAGCATGACGTAACAACTAGGATTATATTAATAAATTTTATAAAAAATCAAGATAAAGCAATGTTCTTAGGCAGAAGTTGTAACTTAAGTTTGTACTGCAAAGTTTGTTTGAAATTTTTTAAATCTTAAGCAAAAAAATATTTGTATGGGCGTCACTTACCTCCCAAAAGACTTTTTATTGATTAAATCAATCTGAAAAGTATATTAATGGTTTGAAATTATTAGTGACAATGTAATTGTCCTTAAAATAATTTGTGTAAACAAATTAACAGAGAATGTCAGTATGCAATTACAAGGTTTTTAGGTCATTCTACTTTTATATTTCCAGGAAAAAACCTTATTTAAATGTTAAATAATTTATCAATTTGTTTAAATAATAGTGTTGTACGATTATACAAACTTTTAAAGAAATATGATCAACATTTTTACTTACCAGAATTTTTTGAATGCATTAAAGTAATATGATTTTTGTTTTCGAAACATGCATGTTTTTTATTTAGATGATTAACTTAATTTTAACATCATTTTATCAACAGTATACATATATATGTCATACACAGCGCCGCGTCTGCTCTCGGCATTCTTCACTTGTTATTTTACCTCACCTTTCACTGCTCTATAATAAATACGGGTAACATTAGTTACGTTCACACTATATGTAACCGGTTCTAGAAATATTTATTTATGTGATCGTGAATTTTCAAGCGTTCATATTTAGCTTGAAAAAACTATTTACATTTTATTAAAATAAGACGCTTTTTGCACCTGTAAATAGAAATAATGCAAATTTAATAGTGAAGATTTGTAAAACAAAATAATTATTCAAAAATATAGACTGTGAAGAGTGTTCCGTTGAATTTATTTTAGAGATATGTCAAATATTATTGAAATTATATGTATTTTAAACTTAAAAATTTTACGCAATAGTCAAAAAAATAGTTTTTTGAAAATCAGCTGTATTTTGTTTCAAATTGAGATATTAAAAAAATGTTTTAAACAGAAGTTCTACAACTTTTGTTTGAAGAATGTAACTCTAAACTGCAGCGTCTATCTACAACAAAAAAGAAGACACCAAAAAACTGCAAAAAACAATACTCGACACGTGTTTCGATAGCTAAGCTTATTATCATCAGCGAACTGACACTAAAAATAAAAATGCAAGTAGAAGAAGCTTATAATACAGGGTGTTCCTAAATATCATATACAAACAAAAGAAGGTGATTCTTTGACTTATTTTAAGACTAAAATATCATATAAAGTTTTTGTTTATGGCTCCTGCAGTTTTTGAGATATTAAGTTCAAATTTGGTATGTAAGTTAGTCTCTAGGGGTTACATCTTCTAACAAGTCAGAGAACCGTGAGAATTATAACGGGTGATACTTAAAAACTTGTGGTACAAAGTTATTGATCAGTTTTATGACTATTGAATACATCTAATTCATACTTTGTATGTGTTATTACGGACTAAAAAACACACAACCATTATTACCAGCTGCAAGAGCAAGTAAATATAACTGGAAAATGTTTTTGTAATTTTATTTTATATTCTGACTAGATCCATCGAACGGAATTATGAAGATAAAAACTTTTTCTCGCCGAAATAATTGATATGAAATGAAAATACGCGATCTTGATTGGATTGTAAAAAAAGGAAAAATAAGGTATGACGAAATAGATAAAATAATATGTATAGTGTTATTAATTTATTATAAATTTGCGTAAAGTAACTAAAAATAATTATTTTATTTAATGATGTAGTCTTTGTTTTCATATTTTAACTTTTTAACTTAATAGCTGGTTAACAGAAAAACTGTTTGTAGTGTTTATTCTTTATTATTTTATTTTCGGAAAAGAGTAGCAATTGGAAGCAATTTATTGGACATTTTCATTCCCATTCCCAACATACAGAGTACAGAGTTTTGGCATGTGATAAGCAAATAATTTTTTTACATTCTTGCCATCTATATTTTGTTTTGCTGTCTTTTGACAAAATTCGCATCTTTTTCACTTTCCCGGTGTACTCGAATCTTCAACAACATTGAAAGAACTTACGCCTTCTTTGGCGTAATTCTCTTGGTAAATTTGTTAATTGGGTCCGACTTTTCAAATGGTCCTCAGTCAATGTTATTCCCAATTGCTTTACAAATCTTCTTGTAACGTACATCTCCTCTTTCTTGTCAGTAGTATAAATAATTTGGGCATTTATTCCAAATATATTCATTGGGGCAAAAAAAATTACCATGAGCCATCGACGTGTATCTCTGGCAACATTATAAGTGACGCAAAGTTTGTCCACGGTATCAACTCCGCCCTTGGTCAAATTGTAAAAAGTAATCATCTCAGGCATCCCTTTATCCCCAGTTGTTGAATCGATGGAATCGTCATGGTACATGCTGGATGCCAAAATAACAATTTTATCTTTTTTAGGTACGTATGACACAGTAGTGGCATCCTCTTGAAAGCCAAAGACGCTTATGTGGTTGGTCGATGTTTTGTATTTACAAAGTCAATGGCCAATTCACAGTTAAATTTTGATTTTTTCTCCTTTTTCTATAAGGGGAATGGCGTGAACCAATTATCACATGTCACGTTTCGACTAATGCCTGAAATAAGAGCTACAAGTTGCTCAACAACACTACTTGTATCATCTGAACACAAATAGGACTCATCTGGTTGCATTCCGACATAAACTTCTAAATTTTGGTGAACAATGTTTTGCATCAACTAAGCGCAAAAATGTTTATCCCATATTTGTTTGGTTTATTTGGCATGTATTGCTTAAGGTTCCTTCGAACAGAGAGTAGGCAACACACCCTACAAATAAAAAATGAGTAACTTTTGACACAGATTACAGCTACAATAGTTTATATTAAGAAATTCTAATTTAAATGTTAAGTGCAGTATACTAATCGAATTTGACGGGAGCATTTAAAATTATCTGTAAAGAATATTAATTCAATAAAAAATACTTTTTGGTTTGGCATACTTTCGTTAATTCTTCATAAACCGCTACTTCTATCAAAAAATAAATGCTCCGGACAATTTCTACTTTCGTTAGAAATAAAATTCTGCTTTGCAAACTTTACAAACATTGAATTAAAGATGTAATGTGCGACAAAAGTTTTTTAAGTATGAAATTTTTGTGTCAAATTTTATAGATTTCATTTTTCGCTTAGGCAATATTGTTCAGGTAGTAAATACTTACTCATACTTAAGTACAATGCAATGGAGAATTGTTATTCAATATCTCACTTTAAAAGGATTATAGAATATGTACAAAAACAAATGATGAAATCATCTGGTATGCGTAATTTTGTTTTTTTCACATATTATAAAAATGAATTGAGGAATTATGGGACGATATCAAAATCGAAAATTTTGACAACCACTTTTTTCAATTTTTTCTACGCAATTAGAGTTAGTAGATTATATCAAAACAAAATCAATTATTGGTCTAGAAGCCAGCCCGTCGGCTGTTCGTATGTAAAAGCATTGCTTAAACTACTTGTACGATTTTGATGATTATTATTTTTAGTATTTTTAATAAATCAGAACGTTTAATTCAATTAATTTATCCAGTGTCATTTCGATAACATTTGATTCACAATTGTATATCAAATAGACCGCCGCACTATTTCGTTAGGGTTTATATTAGGTTAATAGATATTTACCTAACGAGTCCCGTATTGGACTATGTTATAGTATGAGAGTCATTTTTATGAACTAGTCACGTGTCCGTAACTTGACAACAATTCTAAAAACATGTTTTACCTTTATTTATTATAATTATAATTAGTTTCACAACTTTGCCCCAGTCCAATGAAACTGGGTCGCTAATAAACGAGAATTATTTTTTATTGCGAGAAGACATACAGGGTAAGTTTCTAAATTCATCTTTATTTAAATTTGGGGAAAAAAATAAAAATTAAATTTTACTCAACAAAATGGGAGAAATCCACTTGAATTCTGAATTTTTAAGTGTATTTATAATAACGTTAATGTAATAAAAATCTCACTTTGTGTTAAAAGAAGATTCGATTAAACTGCTATATAAAAATAATAAAGAAGCAAATTTATATGTCAAAGTAGATCATTTATTACTATAATTAATTCAAACTAATATCACGGATCTTTTGTTGTTGCATCTTCTTGAATCTACAAGTTCAGGTAATAGTGAAGACATGTAAAACGCAGTCAACTTTTTTCCATTCGCTGTTTCCAAAAGGTGTCGTCCCTAAAATACGTAAAGAACAGTAAGTATAACTAATAAAATTAATACGTATAGGTACACTCATGAAATTTAAAACTTGGACACCACAATTTCTGTAAACAAAAGTTTGCACATTGTGAAGCGGGCTTAAGGGTATCATTTACAATTCTAACAGCAGGTAGTCTCAGCAGGGGTTATCTTATAGAAGGACTGTAGAATGAATCATTACACTAAGCACGTTTTAGAAAATAGGTAATTTACGTTGCTTACTTAATTTTTTCTTTAAAGAATATATTTGAAGGTATCGCTAATTAAACACCATAGCTCGATTAATTATCGAATCAAAATTTTGTTTAGGAAATGTTTACAAAATAAAATTAGAAATAATTTTGATTTAAAAACGTCTACAAGCAATAACTTTTAAATTAAATCAAAAACTAAACATGGTTATTTGGGTTGACTGATTATTACTTATTTTTAAATAAATCTAACCTACTAATTATTGTAAGTTATTAAAAAAATCATTAAACTCTCTATTCATAATATTTAGTCCTTACAAAATGTATATTTTATGACGTTTCATTTTTTCTGTAGTTAATATAAAAGTGAAAATAAAAACTAAGGCAATTCTTATTGTCAACGTATATATTTAGTTTTTGACAAGAATTTATTACATAATTATAATTAAGATACCAAGTTATAGTTTAAAATTAAATGAAAACTTTTTTTTAAATAAAGGTATTACTATATAAATAAATATAAGAAATCAATAATGGGTGTGACCTCCATTATTATTGATACATTCTTGGAGGCGTCTGCTCATTGACGCTATCAAGGTATCAATATAATTAATATTAATCGTTTCCCATGCGGTATCAATGGCTGCAATTAGTGCATTACGGTTTACTGGTATAAAATTTGGCCCTTGTTGTCTTCGGATAACAGCAAGTATTCGAGCCCAAACATTTTCGATAATGTTAAAATCTGGGCTTTTGCTGGCCAGGGTAACAGCTCCAAGTTATTTTCTCGTATCCAATTGCGCACAACCCGCGAAGTATGAATAGGGGCGTTGTCCTTTAACAACAAAAATACATTATGAAAATGTTAATTCAACAGATCCCGAACTATTTTTTGGAGAAAGTATAGTGAAATAAGAATACTTACTTGTTGGAAAATATAATCTTCGTCTGGATAAAACACTTCGACTGAAGGTTTCATAATAGTTTCCAAAATATCTAAATACGCAGCAGAATCAAGACGTCCATCGATAGCCCAACAAACTCCTGGACCCCGCGCGCTAACCCAACCCCACACATTCACAGAAAAAATAACCACTTCTTTTTAGGACATATGTGATTATTTTCGTAACGAGTTCCTTCCATTCTAAAAACTTTTAGTGGTCCATCGTTGCGGCTATTGAACGTTTTTTCGTCGCTAAAAATCACTCGATTCCAAAATTCCAAAGGTTCGTTCACATATCGCCTTGCAAATTCCAGACGACGTCTCATATTTTCGTCACTGAGAACTTCTTTCGCAGCAGCATTATACTTCTTTATTCCCATCTCCTTTAATCTTTTTGTGCAGTTATACGGCATCCGGGAAAATGTGTATCTGCTATAGCCCTGGAGTATGTAGCAAATGGTTGTTCTGTTACGTAATGAAACAACTCGAGATCTTGAGCACGTGTAGATACTTTAGGTCTACCACTTCCGATGGCTCTTTCCAAAGTGTGTTCAAGATTCCATTTTACTCGGTAATGCCCTACGGTGCTTTTTGGTATATCTAACATACGTGAAATTTCACGCACGCTACGGCCCGCCGCTAATTCCGAAACAATCCGCGCTTTCAAATCAGCACCGAGATGAGGTGGCATTTTCACAACACTTGAAATTTTAAACTAAAATGGAATTTACATTTCTTACTTTATTTATTGGTTCACACTACCCCTTCTCAAACAGTAGGTAATTGTTTATTTATTACATACTTCTAATGACCAATGTAACAACCCTTAGAGCAATATGACTCAAAGGAAGTAAATTAAACAAGCAAGGATATTCTATTGTTATTGAAACTTATTCATAAAGTAAAAGCCATTTCCTTATAATGCTAATGGACAGGATTTTCTTTTAAGTATTAAGATTACAATAGAGGACTTATAAACTTTCGAAAATATCTAATTATAAATATTTACACTGCAATTGCGCTTTTTCCTTAATAATTTCTTAGCAATAACATACACGTTCTTGGTTTTAAGTTGTCATAAATTTGATATGATATAAATTTGTGTTTCTAATATTACATCACAAACTAATCTTTATTCGCCAAAAATTGTTGCTTAAGTTGTAAAGCTTCGTACACACCTGAACAACAAACCGAGCAACAAACATAACAACGAACCGAAAGTCAAACAGAACGACAAACGATCTTTTATGATTTCCACAATCCGAACAACAAACGGAACGTTTGTGCTGTTCCATAATTATTTTCAGTAGTTTTCAGTTCATATATATTTATTATTGAGAAGAGAAAATTGCAAGAAAACAAAGAAGAAAAATTATAATTTACTTCGTTTTTTTTATTTTGGAAATTTCCGCCCAAATGATGCTAATAGGGACATCATTTTTTTCTTGCATTCTTAAACACTGATTAATTTAAAACATTTTTCTTCTGTCAACTCCATAATATTACCTAAAACACAACAAACCCACAAAAGGGAGGACAAAAATAAATAATTTAATTCTCCCGCATAAGTTTGTTCGCCGTTTTGTTTAGATTCGTCCAAACCTGCAAACGCATTCGCGCGCATTTTCTTTGATGTCGGAGAAAAACCGACAAGTTGCGGGAACGCCGCAAACCGTTCGTGGAACAATCAGGACTTGCGAATCTGTTCTAAAATTCGTACGTAGCACCGTCCAAATTAATGTTCCGATTGCCGTTCGGTTCGTTGTTCTGTTTGTTCCTCGGTTTGTTGTTCAGGTGTGTACGAAGCTTTACAATAAGCATATTAATATGAACTATATCTTATGAAAGGAGAGTTATGTAACTATAATTAACGACTTAACGTTACGTTAGTAGATTCCATTTACTATTTACACATATTTTCTTGGAACATTCGATAATTAACTATCGGGATATGATGACCCTATACTTCGCAGGTTGTGCGCAACTGGATACAAGCAAATAACTTGGAGCTGTTACCCTGGCCAGCAAAAGCCCAGATTTTAACATTATCGAAAATGTTTGGGCTCGAATACTTGCTGTTATCCGAAGAAAACAAGGGCCAAATTTTATACCAGTAAACCGTAATGCACTAATTGCAGCCATTGATACCGCATGGGAAACGATTAATATTAATTATATTGATACCTTGATAGCGTCAATGAGCAGACGCCTCCAAGAATGTATCAATAATAATGGAGGTCACACCATTCGATAATTAATCGAGCAATGGTGTTTAATTAGCGATACCTTCAAATATATTCTTTAAAGAAAAAAAATAAGTAAGCTACGTAAATTACCTATTTTCTAAAACGTGCTTAGTGTAATGATTCATTCTACAGTCCTTCTATAAGATAACCCCTGCTGAGACTACCTGCTGTTAGAATTGTAAATGATACCCTTAAGCCCGCGTCACAATGTGCAACCTTTTGTTTACAGAAATTGTGGTGTCCAAGTTTTAAATTTCATGAGTGTACTCTATTTACCGTTGTATTTCTTCAATAGCAATTTTTCCGTTTGTATATACTACAAAATAAAAAAATCCCTTTGTGTTATGTGTAATAGAGATTTGTACCTGAAAATAATAATTATGAGAGCGTTTTTAAAGTAAATTTGTCATTTCGAAATTCGCAGTACGTTATTTTGTTTTCCAAAACGGCTTTCCAGGAACTTTGAATTTCAATTAACGCATTCTGACCAATAAGACCATCTGGTGAACAAGCTAAAAATGGGTTTAGTTTGTCTATTACTAAACCAGCCTTTTCCATAACAATTGAATATTGAGCTTGAAACAAGTTAATGGCCGCATTTTCATTATTCAATCCAAATTTTGTATAAATATTTCCATTAAAAGTACTGTATACTAAAGCCTCTACGGTCTTTGCCGTGGATGTAGTTTTTTTAATTTGCAAACTCAACCAAATTTTTTTTTTCCTATCCGTTGTTCATATATCACTTTGCGATTGTAAAATTGTTTTTGATATTGATCAAAATTTTAGATCTCACAGGAAATTTTCCTCTAAATTTTTATACTTTGGCAGTTCCATGTCAGGCATTATATTTGCATCTGGACCCCAATTTTCGTCTGTTTCACCAAATACTTTTTCACATTTCTATAAAGAATTACAATAATGTTTAAGAGTGATAAGAAATTATTTTTGGAAAAAGTGTTAACTTACTTTTTTATGACGTGAACTGAACTAATTTTTTGGAAATATACACTAGTGTGGTGTCCAGGCTCATTTCCAAATAAACTTTGATGAATTCCTACAATAAATCCTCCTTTACTATTATAACATAATGCAGCCGCTTTACATCGTGCTTCGTAAGAATTTTTTAAACAATAGTTATTCGTTTTCCCCCTACGAACTTTGCAACAATAGAATTGAATGTCTCTGCAGCATTGGTGTCTACGTCATACATCAAAAAATGAACATCCAAATCCTTGGTGCTTTAAAGATTTCAGCTCATTCAAAAGGACTCTAAATCAATTATTCTTCGTCCAGTAATAAGAGGTTTCTTATCACCTTCACCACGATCTATCACCAAATCGTAAGAGGAAGCTGGTTATGAGTTTCATCAACGGCCGTGCATTAGTTATTACTACTTCTTTTGTACCCGTCTTTATAGACACGGAATTATTGAAATTCTGTATATCCGATGTAGTAGCAAATACATGTTCTACAAAATTATGAAATAATTGTAAGTCACAACCAAATTGTTTATTTATTACGTGCTTGCTTCGTTCTTTGAAGATTACCAACAAGTTTTATTCCATGTCCTACACAAACCAAATCATTTGTAATTAAAATAATCACCATAACTACTTGTATCTTTTAGTAAATTTTATTTGTATATAGTCTTACCGGAATTCAGCGATTTTTACCTTTACTTTTGTACTTGCTCGTCTCCATAATTTAGCCTTTGCCATGTTTGTCAGTCAGAAAAATTAAAGCACAGATAATATGTCCAACAAAGTCACTAACACTTTCACTTACGCAAAAGTAATGAAGTTATAGAAAAGTTAGTTTCTCTATTTATTCTGCAATTAGTTTGCAATTAATTTGCCATTATTTTTGTTTGCTTGCTTAGCATTCTCTAATTACATAATTATTACATATCGTTAAGCATTTAAGAAGGCACCCGGTTATCGGCTTTTATAAAAATGCCGTATTAATTTCAGTTGATCATTACTACAATGCGTATTTTACTATGCTATTGGGAAATTAAAAATTGAAGGTACATTCGATCATTTAAATATTCTTTTAATATAAACTATTAATTTGCTAATACAAATTGCCAATAATTATCATCGTGTCCGAATATCATTAGATGTTCATTAAAAAATAATAAAGTAAACAAAACAAGTATTAGGGAATATTAGATTTTGTTAATTTGTCATAACATTTATGTTATTATGTTTTATCACAGAGAAAACAGCACCTAAATGAAATAGAAAATGTTTATTTTGTATACAAGTTTAGTAATAATAAGCCGCTCTATAATCGGATTAACAAAGCAGGTACACGAAAAGAATGCTTCCAAACATAAGAATTGTTGGTTGACTAACTATTTTTATTTTAAGGAGCAAATAAAAAGCATTTCAGCTCTCTGGAGGAGCCTTAAATCTGTATCGTCCCCTAAAAGTTTCCAACTTTCGTCATTGGTTGTGTATTCGCTGAGTGTGAAGGTGCCAATTTATTGACCACCTCTCTTTATCGTCAAAACGCAAATATCGTAGCAAAAACCAAAATAGTTTTCTGGACATAAGCAGTCAAACGACCACTTCGTAAACAACCAGACAAATATAACAAACCCAAAAAGGCTTTTATTTCTACGAGATCAGTGGGTTTTACATCCCTGACTATTGAACATTTTTCAGATACTGAGTTGATCGTTTTGTTCGTATTTTCGACAATACATTCCGAAACGTCAGTAGAGAAAAATAGACCCCAACATTTCACAGGCGTTTTCGAATTTTTTCCTAAAGGTGTAACACCAGGAAAATTAATAACAATGTTAGATCGTCATCTTCTAACTTGCAGGTTAGGAATATGTTTCTTCCATCTTTGCCGATAAAAGAGGACACACGAACTTCTTTAATTGTTCTTTAATTGTATTTTGGAAAATGGTGGTCATTTTAAACTTTAAAAAAGCGTTCCCATTGTTCCTTTAAAAACTTTAATGATAAATGTTGTTATTGTTGTTTTGTTATGGCTTTAAACACGCTCCAAATTATGTCTTTTACATAATTTGGACTCTAAGCTTAGATAAATAGTGAAGAAATGCATGAAATATAAAATAATACCAAAATTAATTGTTATTATAATTCTAGTTACAAAGCTACAAAAATAAGAAAATAACCATTTTTTAAAATTAAAGTGTGAAAAATGTAATCTTTTGACAATAACTCTGAAACGGGCGAAGATATCAAACTGCGGTTTTAACATTTTCTCTAGAAAATTTAATCTACTTTCCGATTATGACTGTATGATTTGAATTTTTGCGACAAAATTGAAAAAACTGTTATTACTGCAAACTGCGCCCTCTAGCAATTTTATTTAAAATTATTCCTGATCAAGAAAATGTGAATAAAGATGATTCCAAATGTAAAATAGTCCATATTTGTAGAGAAGTAGGATGATCGGTAGATGATCGGTAAAACGCTTGGAGCTGTCAGGAAGTTGTTGAAATTATCAAATCCAGCATAAAAATCTGAAGAAAATTAGTATTAGTGTTAGAATTTAATAAAACAAAATGATGTCATGGTCATTAGTCCGATTGCGGTATGGTGCAAGCAATTGAAAGAAAATAGAAATGAAAGAAGGAATAAGCAAGCAGTTTCCCATGTAATATTAATTAATTACGTTTATTTATTTATTCGTATGGTAAACGTCAAAACGTACGTCAATTTCGTTAGAGCTTTTTCGTGTGTGTTTTAGACGTTTATAATACAAGTATAAAATATGGAAGGTACTCCATGGTCAACAAGAAAAACATGTTGTTCCTGAGAATCACCACTTTGGTTTCCGGACCTGGTCATCAAAACCCTCCCAAATAATTACGAAAAAATATATAACACAATTAATTACATAAAATTAGTAAACGAGTTACAGAAAACTAATCAAAGAAAATGTAGTTCAAAGGAAACACCGGTAGATGTCAGCGCCGAGTTTGTTGACGAAACCATTAAAAGTATTTAAAAACGGATAATCAGGCATGCCTGGATACCAAAATGATAAATACGGGCGCGTACCGACGCCAGCTTCTTCTTAGATTCAGACGTATTAAAGAAACGATGTTCACGTTAATAAAACTAAAAAGAGAGCAAACTGGTCTAACGTCACGTTTTACAAAAATTAAAAAATTTATTAAATAAAGTGACGCAATTTCCTGATTGCCCCAAAACAATTAAACGCAAACTAAATGTAAACTCAAGTGAAAAATAAAACTAAAAGTTTATTTAACCAAAAATTCAAAAGGTTATACTTACAAAAAATTTAAATTAAGGAAAGTTACTTATTCGTAAGAGTGTTGGTGTTATCGAACGCAAATAACGAGTGGTAGATTACCGTGACGTAGGGGCACCTGAAGCTGTAACGAGTCTGTTCAACCAACGCGCTCCGATAATAAAGAAAACACGAGCACCAAAAGGCAACAATAGAAAGTTAACTTACCATTCAGACTGATAGTCAGGTTAGTGTATTGTTAATTAATTTTAAGTGTAGAAAATAGGTAAACTTTGTAAAAAGCGCACGTCAATACGTAATCCGCGAACAGTCGTTGTTAACGGTCAAAAACAACGTGGTTGCACTGAACGAATTTTAATACAGCGTTGCGAGTTTGCAAATAAATTTTTTCATAGTAAGAATTTAAAATTTTTAAGTTTAATCAAATGTCTTGATTGTATGACAATACGGTGTTTTAATTGGAAGCAATGGTACTACAAGTAAATAAAAAAGAATTATTATTTCCGATTTCAACAGAGTTATTATTTATTGTAAAAGATTCATGTCAATAGAAGTTTTCACACTCATGCAAAGCACGATTTACCCGGTAAAAGCCAAACCCTGAGATTAAAAACCAAAAATTGTTGTGGTTGCGGAAATAGTCAAATTAGTAAACTAGAATGAAATTTAAATTTCAAAATCGAAAATTTTCCACATCGCAATACATTCATTTAAATTATTAGGCATTCAGAAGCTTCCCCTTGTTTTATTAAGGTTGGTACGCCAAGGAGCCTTAGACAAAACTTATATGCGGATTTATTCAGGGTTTCTAATTATGTTATTAAAGTTATAATTAAAAATTTTCTGAACAATTTTGAATTTTATGCCTCACCCTGTCAATTGCCCCCCCTTGCGGTAAAATTCGGAACTTGAAAATAATTTCCAGAATTTTCTCATAGCAATTTTAGTAGTGAAATTTTGTTTACCAAAGTTCTATACTTAATAGTTTTCGAGATGAGGCTGAGTACCAAGCTTAATGAACCAGCCTGTATAGTAAACAATTAAAAATTGTAAAAATTTGTATTCATTCACAGCACTTGGAGAAAGTGTTTAAATCTGATTTTAACTACCTAATTTCAGAATTTCATCGATTCCTTAATTTTATTCGACCCAAATATGTATATTGATTGGGTTATTGGACATTTAGTTTGGTAGTAAATCAAAGATGAAAAAATTATGTGATCGTAAATAAATTGAAAGTAAAAGTAGGTATGATAAAATATGTAATATAGCAATTTTGCAAATTTCATTAGTCGTAAAATCAAAAGAGAAATATTTTGATGTGCAACTTCTGCTTTAGGTATTACACTATAATAGCAGACACTTGTTGGATTGTGAATTAATTAATACGTTTTTCTATCATTCATAAATACAATTAAAGCCAAGTGCTTCGAAATGAAAATTTACTGCGCGAATCTAGATTTTCAGTTTAGTTGTTATTGCCAATTAAAATGATCCCTGAAGTTTATCAAAATAAATTACCTAAAAGATTAAAGAAAGAATTTTAGTGCTGATGCGAAAACTTATGAGTAGATAAGTATTGAGTGAGCTCATAAATAAACATAATAAAAAAAAACATTTCCGAAGAGGGTTTTTGACCTTCGCAGTAAGCTATACATTATTTTGTCGGTGGTGTATAATTTCAACTAATAACGGTAATATTGCTTGAGATTGTAAATAAATCAGGGGTTGCAGCATTTATTATCAGGCGTCATGTGCGAGAACATGGTATTTTCCACATTTTATGTTATTGGTTATACCAACAACGTGTTAGTCACGAATCGATATTAATGATAGTAGTAAGTACCTTCTATTGTCTCATTAGATTTGAGTTAACAGTTGAAATATTTATTATTCGTGTGGTTTTATAGAAGAAAATGTAATTTAAAAAAAATTATAATAAATATTATCAACCCCATACAAAGAAACGTAAAGTAAATAAGGTACAATTTTTTTGGGAAAAATATAGGTTAGCAAATTATTTGCAGATGGAATACATAAATAGGTCAATTACAACCAGGTCCGGCCAGAGAGCAAGATGCTGTGTTTGCAAGGATGAAATTTGGCGGCCTTTACAATGAAGTGGTTAAGGAAATATATATTGTATCTGATTTTTTAAGTCTTAATGGGTGTGATGTACGGAACTTATATAAATAGCAAACACCTTACTGATTAAAACTATTTGAATTACATTAAAAAAACACATTAATAGTTATTTGACAAACAAATGTTTGAGGTTGTTAATCGCCCTTTAATTCACGAGTTAGTTACACAATTTTTCCGTCGACAGTACTTAGTAATTTCAATAAAATTATATTTTAATAATTCTAGAGAAGGTACGCTATTGTGAACGCACATTTGAAAAGTTTTTGATATAAATAATATAACCTAATTTCGTCGTTTTTAGTTTTTTGTGAACTTTGTTTTCGGTTATTCTTTTACCTTTTCGGTTTTTGTTTGGATATTTGCCAACAGTATTTTAATACTAAGTTGATGACAAAACAAGGTGTATTAATTTTTTGTTGTGAGAACCGATTGGTGCTTAATCAAAATAATGGTCCACCTACAAAAAGAACATCAGAAGTTATTAACAATGTTTGATAAATCATGAACGAAACCAACCCTACTTAAAGAATTTAACTTTTGAACAATGGGTAAACAATATTGAAGAATGGTGTGAGAGAATAGTTTGTAACATCGATGGGCTGATCACCCTTAAATGTTATTAAACGTTATCATTGTACAGTATAAAAATGTTTCGAAGTGTCAACAAATTTAGCATTTATTGTAATTATAGATTAATGTCGATTTGTTATTATTAAAATTTCTTTGTTACAAATTACGATGGATTTTTTTATTTATGTTTTCATGTTAAACTCCATTAACAGATATTGGCCAAATGATTTACTGATTTGTATGTTTAGTTGCCTAACCCAAAATCTTTTTATTAATAGAAAATCGTTCATTAATAGGTGTCGTTAACGATCAATTTTGTTTACATTAATGTAAAGCCATAAACGCACGATCGACGGAAATAGTTATTTAACAAACGAGTGTATTAATAAGGGCGATTAACAATCGAGATATAATGTTTGAGATTGTTAGTCGTCGTTTAATTCAAGAGTTAGTTATACAATTTTTCCGTCGATCGTACTTTTGTAATTTTAATAAAATTATAATTTAATAGTTTTAGAAAAGATATGCTATCGTGAACGCACCTTTAGAAAGTACCGTTTTGTGAACTCTCCACAATTTTTTAATTGTGTAACATAACCTATCTTCATTGTTTTTACTTTTTTGTAAACTTTGTATTTAATTATTCTTTGCCTTTTTATTCTTTTGTATGGCTATTTGACAACAGTATTTTAATGAAGGTCACTAAGTTGATGGAGAATTGAGGTACTAAATTCCATTTGTTGTGTCAAAACACAATAGTTTTCTTCACAGCGAAACAAAGTGCATAAATCTTTTTGGTGAGAACGGATTGGTGCTTATTCAAAACAGTGATGCACCTACAAAGACCAAACCAGAAATGGTTGCCAATGTTTGATAAATGATACAAAAAGCCTAAGTACATCCCTACGTTGCCTGTAAACAAGTTGAACTTTTGATAATGACTTGTCACATCATACCAAACATTTATTCATTCAAACATTTATTCATATCGCTATTGTGTATTCCAGCTTAAGATTCTTTAACGATGAAGCTTGATTTACCTTTAATGTTATTTCACACAACATGCTCATGTAGAGTTTATAAAAAAAACATTTTCTTAAAGTGGCTCCGCTACACCTTCAAAAGATATTTTTAAGAGTTGGAATGTTTATCGGGCCATTCCTTTTTTTGAACAATAAGTAAACAATATTGAAGAACTGTGTGAGACAATGGTTTGTAAAATAGACGAGCTAAACATCGTTAAATGTTATCATCAGAATGTTGTATACAGTACAAAAATGTCTCAAACTTGGTATGAACAAATTGAAGATTTATTACAACTGTAAATTAATGTTGATTCGTTATTATTAAAGTTTACTTTGGTACAAATTATGACAAACTTTTTATTTACAATTTCAAATTGTATTTGATTGACAGATAAAATGGCAACTTTAGGTTTACACTTGTATGCTTAGTTGCCTATACTCAAATCGTTTATTAATAGAAAATCGTTCATTAATAGGTGTCATTAACATTCAATTTTGTTTACATTAATGTAAGCCATAAACGCATGGTCGACGGAAATAATATATTAAAAACTAGTTTCATAAGTCGCGCCCAAAATTGGACAACTGCCACTATGTACTTATGAAACGAGTTTTTATACTATTTTTTCTATTTTGCGCCTCTCACAACCCATTTAAATGAATAATTTACAATTGAGATATTTAGAGACTTTTGTGGCAGTTGACCACGATTTTTGAATTGAAAAATTTAATATAATTAAATTGATTAAAAATGAGTTCTGATGATAGTATTTCGTGTATTCCTCCAGAAATCCGAAAAATTGCTAAAAAAATTGGTAAAAACATTTTTAAACATTGGTTCATGAAATGTACAAGACATAAAAATTCAAACAACTAATGGAAGAGGTCGAAAGTTATGGAATAGATGTGTTAGTAGTGCAAGAAATTAATATAAGTGGAACAAAACAAATTAATACAGATAATTAATAAATAGGGGAGGTGAAGAAAATAGACTAGGACCGGTTTTTTAATAATAAAACAAACTGAAGCGAGCAATAGCAGAACACAAAGTAATAAATAACCGAATTAGCTAGATTAGACTTAGGGGAAGATACAGAAAATTTACGATTATTAACGTATGTACATATGCACCAACAGAGGAAACAGAAGAGACAAGAAAAGTAGATTTTTATGAAGAAATAGAAGATCTAGTTGACCAACTCACATAGTTCAATGTTAAAATAGTTGTTGGTGATTTAAACGCGAAAGTAGAAAAGAAAGAACGAAATGAGTCATTTGCAGGCAAAGAAAGCCTACATCAAAAATCTAACAGCAATGGACAAATGTTGGTAGTTTTTGCAGCAAGTCAAAATATGATAATTAGAAGTACTATGTTAAAAAGGAAGCGACATGGAAAAGCCCCGATAAAAAGACAAAAACCAAATAGACCACCTAATAATCAATAAAATTCACATGCAATGTGTACAAAACATTAGAACATACAGAAGAGCAGATATAAGCTCAGACCATATGTTAATCAAAGCTTAAATAAAAGAAGATGTCTCTAACATTACAATGAAAAGTAGAACCAAAAGAAACAAAGCAAAAATAAGGAGTTTAGAAGAGGAAGACAAGAGAAGACAGTACGCAGAAAATACAATAGCCGCCCTAAACAAGAAACCAAGAAATGATAATGTAGATAAGGAGCGGGAGTGTTTAAAAAAGACAATACAGGAAAGTAAAAATAAATTACCAATAGAAACCAATAATAATGCAAGAAAATGGTTCGATGAAAAATGTAAAAAGCTAATTAAACAAAAGAAAAAAATTAGAGTCGAGATGATACAGAATCCAACAGTAGAACTACAAGAAAATTACAAAGTTCTAAGAAACAAAGCCAACAGCGTATGTAGAACGAGTAAAAGAGAAGAGATATAGAAAAAGATAGAGAACATGCAAGAAGCTTACGACAACAAAAACATAAAAAACTTCTACAACACAATTAAGGCAGGAAAGAAAGGATACATACAAGCAACAGGGCTAAGAAACAGAAATGACGAACTACAACTGGATGAAAAACTAATGGTAGAAATTTGAGCCTAATACTTCAAAATGAGAATTTAGAAGACATGGATAAAGTAAAATACGAAAGATTGCAAGAACAAGCTAGAGAAAATGAAGAAAAGCAAATGGAAAAGCCAACATATGAAAAATTTTTAGAACTGATGCAAAACATGAAAAATAATAAGTGCAGGATCAGATGATATAGAAATAGAGTTGATAAAATACGCAGAACCCAATGTAATCGATAGGATATACAAATCAATAAATATAGTTTGGCAAACAAAAGAAATGCCAAAAGATTCGTATAATGCTGTGATTTTTCCCATATATAAAAAGAGTAATAGCCAATTACCTGAAAACTATAGGCCAATATCGTTATTAAATATTGTATATAAAATTCTGGCACATTTAATAAATAAGAGACTAAAAAGAGGTAGCAGACAAAATTGGAGAATATCAAGCAGGCTTTAAAAAAGGGAAATCGGTGGTAGACCACATATTTGTAATGCACCAAATCCATGAAAAATGTAGCAGGAAAAATATTCAAATACAGACATTATTTATAGATTTTCGACAAGTGTATGACAGAATGAACATGCTGGAAGTATATAAAGCAATGGAAGAGTTACAAATAACAAAGGAATTAATTACACTGACAAAGAAGACATTGAAACACACTAAATAAGGTACGTCAGATTGCATACATGCACTTAGAAATAAATCTTCCTAGCTTTGACAGCCGAAAATGTGCTTATTAGGCCATTATAATCTAAAGTTGATGAAATATCATTTTCAATTGACAAAATTGCAAGGTTAAGCAACCCATACATTTACATACGCGTCTGTAGTTCCAGTTTCCAAAAAAAAGTTCAGTACATGCACAGGCATTTTCCGGCCTAAAATAAAGAAAATGAACTAATCGACTAATTTTTAAAGTTCAAAAAAACTTCAAATAACTCTTATTCTTTGTAGAACTATTAACTGAACAAACAATTTTTGCTTGGGATGGCGCCTACAGAAGCTACAAGGAATAGGATTTTTGTTAGCGAATAAAGAAATCCATGTTCCTACCAGATTTTGGTACGTAAAATTGGCATTAGATCGTTAATAGACACCAGCTTCTTACATAACTCCGCTTCTTTAATGATGATGATCTCATCTGGAAGTAGGTCTTCTAGTTCTTTGCATTTAACAAAAAGGTCCTCTCTCTTGGGCAGTTTATTCATTTCAAAAAGAAACTCAACTTGTGATATTTTTGTTTTAAGCTGTTCAAACCTTTCCTGCAAAGCCATATTGGCAGTATCAACTAATGGAATAAAAAATTCAATTTTAAAACGCTCTTGGGGATCAACTATTATTTCATCGTTGGTTTCGTCATTATTTTTGCTTGTTTGTCCTTCAAACGCGTAGAGTTGTAAAGCTTGCTTTGACTTCTAACTCTTCAGTCAACTCTTTAGCTTTTACTAAACAGTTGAGAAATATATTTTTACGGAAGTCTTTAAAAATCCCCAACTGGATTTAAAATATCTACAACTTAAAGGAAGTTGACACTCTTTGATTGCAATATCTTACTAGCAATGTTTATTTGGAATAAGACAACATACCACGCAGCAAACGACACTAAAAAACCAAAATCTTTAATTGCTCCTTGGCTTCATTTCTAACTTCGTCTTCAAATGATTTATCGTCGTGCAGGTCTCAGAGTGCTTGTCGGATTTGTACAATCTGGTATCTTACTGGTTTCAGTGATTCGATTCGTGCTCCTCAACGTGTCACACAAAGCCCAAATGCTGAACAAGCTTCACATGGTTGAGACAAACTCTCCAAAAATTTACTCCAAAGTTATGTTGATGAGCTAAAAAACACGAACAGTCTTTGAATTGTTCCAAAAACGGTCACTGTTGACACTGATGTTTTTGCGGCATCACTTAGTACCAAGTTTAGGCTGTGACAACAACAAGATACAAAAAAGCTCTTTTGTTTTTTTAATTTGTTTTTGTAAACCCTTTCATATTTGCCCCATTATTATATCCCTGACTTTTGCAATTGGAAATATCCAAGTCGTACTCTTGTAGTTTTTTAAGGACAGTTTCTGACATTCCCTTTCCTGAAGTGTCTGTTATTTCAATGAAACAGAGGAAACTTTCACAAATGTCAACATGTTTCTCTTATGTTTCGTGGACATACCTGAAAATAACAGTCAGTTGTTCTTTCCTACTTAAATCTGACGTGCAGCCAAGAATCAATGCATAGTATTTCGCTCTTTTAATTCTGTATATTATTCCTTCCCTTACTTTCTCAAGCATCAGAGATAGTAACTCATTTTGGACGTTTTTACCCAAGTAAGAGACACACCTTTGCTTTTCATTATCCAATACTCTAGAAGTATGTTCTTTCAATACAGGATCAAATTGACCAATAAACTCAACTAGTCCCAAATAAATTTCATTATCCTTCTTGTATAGGGTTTCATTTGTTCCACGGAAAGCAATTTTGTGCTAGGTAAGAAATTGTGTTATGCCAATAAGTTGTTTAATCACATTATGCGATTGTTCTTTCTCTTCGGCAATTAATTTTTGGTGTTGATTGTCAATTGTTTTACCTGGGCACAGTATTTTTTCTGCCTCCACCCATCTTTCACAGCACTTTAGATGGCTTGGGAAAGTTTCATGACGTATCAGTATAGTTCTAATGTGCCTCCAATTGCAGTTTCCGCTTTCACCTGGCAGTGAAAAAGCTGTATTGGAACGCGCATTTGCAGTACTAAATAACTTACAACAAAAACAGTAAACACTATTGCTTTTTGAGAATAGAATAAGCAACGTCTTCTTATACTTTTTCAAATTCATTTTCAAATATTTAAACCTTTGGTAATTTTGATGGCTTGAGTTTAGATCTAAACTGGAACTGTCAAAATCGTCGTAACGTTTGGGGGAGAGGTGTATAGAATAGTGTATAGTGGTTTCGCAGTTCAGCTTAGAAACTTGTAATGTGTAACGATGCGTTTTTAATTCTAAGTATCGCACCGTCACTTAATTCGAGTAATTAATTGTTAGGATAAGGCCGATTTCGTTATGTTTTAACTGTTTATTAATTTTGTTTGTTATTAATTGTAAACCCAAAGCGAAAGACAACTAGCGGCCCGTTGTACAAACGCATCGTTACACATTACAAGTTTCTAAGCTGAACTGCGAAACCACTATTACCTGCCAGGTGGCGCAATTACAAGTATCTAATAGTTTTCAGTTTTTAATTAAAACATCGAGTCATATTTAAATTACTTTTTTTTTTCGTTGTTTAGCAAATTATGTAATTACAGTAAAACCTGTTAATTGAAATTTCTGTTATTGATAAATTCGTAGCAATCACAGAAATTTTTTGTTTCTACAAATATGTACCTTTATTTTACATTTTATAAAAAGAAAATATGATTGGTACAATTAGACTTCTTAAAAAGAAGAGCACCAAAATCATTCAATTGTTTATTTGGGCAACGTTTCGTGTGCTAAGTTGCACACTTCATCAGTCCTCTATTTATTAATGAAAAATACACAATGTGAGTAATACAATCATAAAAATATTACAGATTATAATAAAAAAATATTGAGTTTTAGATTGAGTTTTACTATAAATTGACACTTACTCTAAACAGTAGATGGTCCGTTATATAAAAGATTTAGAGTAAGTGTCAATTTATGGTAAAAGTCAATCTAAAACCATATATTTTATTATAATCTGTGATATTTTTATGATTGTATTACTCACATTGTGCATTTTTCATTAATCAATAGAGGCCTGATGAAGTGTGCACTTTTGCACACGAAACGTTGCCAAAATAACAATTGAATGGTTTTTGGTGCTCCTCCTTCAAGAAGTCTAATTACCAATTAGTTATATTAATGACGAAATAATTACACAACATAACAAAACCCGTTTGAAATTTAATTTTAGAAGCAACATATTTGAATATTGTTGCATACAAACTGATAAGATGGTAAGTTTTACCTACAGCAGCAATCTGCTATAATTATGTTGAGAGATGTTTCGTGCGGGTTTTTTTTATAAATTATAAATAATAAATAAATAAATTTATAAACTCTGAAAGCACCGATTTCCTTGTTGTTACAGATACTGCAAGTACCTTACTTCATGGTAAGTGCTCAGTTGTTATTATTAATCAAGTTAATCAAATTACGAAGACTTCAATGTTTATATATTTAGCGGTTGATGAAATATTTAACATATGTTATTTGTAGATCCTCAAGCAGCAGCGAAGTACATAAAGAACAATTATGTAGTAACTGCAGAAGATGGTGGTGATGTACGACGTGAAGATAATGTCAAAGAATGTTTCAAAGAGATACAGAAGTTAATGCTTTATCATTAATGTAGACCATAATTTGTATGTTAAATATAGACAGTAAATTTCGCAACACAAAACAACCATCTCATAACTACGTTTATATTATAGGCCGAATAGTCCGCTTACTTTTAATTTAGTTTCGAAATATATTTTTATATCAAAAGCCAGACCATACTAATTTCGTTCGTTGTAAAAGAAATTTGGTCGTCAAAAGAGCATGGCTACGGAATGTTTTAAAATTACGCTATGCATTAACAGAAAAATGTGATTGTGTTTATACTGATCTTCTGGGGCACCATACATAACACTTACATCACAATACAATATTTAAAATGTACCATACGATTAAATAAATAAAACAGAAAAATGTGTTGACAAAAAATAATAATAAAGACAAATTGTGGGCGCAAGTTGCCATACCAATGGAACAAGAGGGATTTATTAAATTACGTCCGAATGGTTTTGAGCGATGCTGACAAAAATTTGCCAACTTGCAAAAAATGTATTTTGGTTACGTTCGAGGACATGTGAACAAAACTGGAACGGAGAAGTAAGAGCAACCAATGTTCTATGAACTTATGGACGCAATGCTGGGTAAAAGTGAAATGAGTCTCTTACGACATCTCGTGTATAAAGAACACGTACAAATAGTATAATGCCAACAATTGTAACGACAGTGAATGTTTATGTGCATTATTGTTATCAAAAGCGACAGCTTTAAACGCAACGAAAGAACACCTGATGCGCATTTCGCTCTTATTATGAGCTCATCAGAGGTGTATACTTAAATGCGGTATACAACTGTACAAGAAAGCGGTTGGTCTTTTAAGCTTTCGTGGAGCAATGAATATAAATAAAATGCTTGTCTTACGACATCTCGTGTATAAAGAACACGTACCTCATAATAAGAGCAAAATGCGCATCTGGTGTTCTTTCGTTGCGTGTATGCTACTGTACAGAAATAATGCACATAAACATTCACTGTTAAATGTTGGCATTTCTTAATTTATAAAAAATGTCTTTTAATATTATTCCAATCTATGTATTCTAATTTAAGAATATAAGTGTACGTAATGTCTTCAAAATATTAACATTTTAAAAATACCTATTCTACAGTTTAAAAGACGACTAAATAATATTATTCACCAAAATGCTGACGTTTAGTGGGGAAATTGTAAGGTCGTGATGTTAAATTTACATTTAGTAGTGTGTATTATAAACTAATTTTAAATAAAATAAATATGACGCAATTTTTGTTGCACTCCAAAAATTTGTCTATTTCCATCAATTGGCTTAAATCGATCCTAAAAAGTGTAAATAACTGGCTAGGTGAGTTAAATGAAGCAATAAAACAGATAAAAGCCAAAAGCTTTAAGAAAAAAAAGGGCGAGGGATGAAAATTAAATGGTGGTGGGGAGAGGAAGAAATAGAAAATGTAGATAAATTCAGATATATGGGGTATATCATTAGATATGATAACAAAGATATTGATCACATAAGGGAACTATAACAAAAAGAAAACAGTACATTAGGACAAGTATGGGGAATTGGACAAAGGTTATTTAGGCCAGATATTGAAAAGAGAGAGTGGTTGTTTGAAAGACTAGTGTAAAGCGTGGTAATGTATAGAGCAGAGAGGGGGGTGGAAGGAATGAAAAGAACTGGAGAAGATACAACTAAAATACTCGACAAGAACAGTAGGACAGGACAAAAGAAACTCCAGGATACTTGATAGAAGAAGAACTAAAATTAGAGAAGATTAAAATACATACAGGCGTTGAGATAAGAAGAAAGGATGGAAAGCAGGAAAGAGGCCGTATTATTACACACATGTTGAAAAGAGGTAGAAAGTCAAAAAATAAAATACGGGGAAGAAGAGAATATTACCAAAGAGGAGGTTACGCAAGAGAAGAAAGTAAAAGGTTAAGAGGGGAAGAAAGAAGAATGGGAGAAGAAATAGTATTAAGAGACAAAGATAGCCAGATGCAAGAGAGATAAGAGCGAAAATGAGACAAGGAAAGTATAGTAACAAGTACAAAAGAATTAATAGTAAACAGAGAAACCCAAAATATTTAACCGACAAGTTGATAGCCTGATTCAGATCAGGAAACGAAGAAAACTTAAATAAATATTGGAATGCGGACAAAGGGAGAATATGTAGAATGTGCGTAGATTACTGGGAAAACATAGAGCATTTGTTAAAGGGGTGTAGTAAAGTAAGAATAAAGAAAGAAACAGAAAGTCAATATTGGGAGAGAAACAAATAAATATATAAAAATGGTGGAAGGGCAGGGGTGGTGCTGATGTGGGCGTATTATGAATATATTTATTTTTTATTAAGCAAAATTAATTTGTTAGTTTAAAAAAAAACAAATAAAAATTTAACTAGCTAATTGCTAATTATCGGTCTATATACTTTCTTAACCATTTTTCAAAAATATTTAATCAGTAGTTTTGACTAAATTAGAACCTAAGCTCAATACACTAATCATTCCAACCACATGGATTTTTCCTGGTCAGAAGACAAAAACTAATGAAGTGGTATGACTCCTTTGGTGCGGTTTTTTTAAAGAATATTACTTTTTAGGATTTTCCAAAGGCGGAGGTAAAAAAGACACTGCCTTTTTAAAAAGTTATAGCCTACGTTTCGCCCCTATCATATAGGGACTTTTTCAAGCCGAAAAACTTCTTTTAGACCATTTTGTCAAACACAACATGGACAACATGACAAGATTGTTAAATTAATTTTCAAAATTTCTAACAGTGTAATATGTACAGAGTGGACCATATTCGACACTTTTAAAGGAAAACTCCTTCATCCAATTGAGATAAGCAAAAACTGATGTCGGTGTCTGAGGCTCATTTTTAATGAGAAACACAATGGCAAAAACCGCATGGCAATATCCATTGTAGTGTCGGAGATACAGGGTGATCTTCGAATATCTGCATTTTAGAAATATGTCTGTAAATTGTTTTTAGTTAGAAATTTTCAATTTCTGCAAAAACATTGCTTCAGCACTTTTTTACGTAGAGTCCAATGCCGTTTTCAAAATGAGTATATGGGGTCACGTCAAAAAGTAATCGTACCAAACTTACTTTTTTTTAATAGAACGCCCTGTATATTTTTATCTATTTTATTTTTCTCATAAATACCCATTTCAAAAATATAACACACTTTATGCTTTACTTTATTTTTATTTTTTAAGCATCTTAAATTTTTGCGTGCGATTTTAAAAGACGCATTCTGAATATGTCGTCTTTGAACGGCGTAGGCATAGCTTTGTCATTCAGTTCAATGAGCAACGCAATGGAGATAACCACATATCGTTATCTATTATAGTTTCAAAGAAACAAGGTTGTTCTGTAAAATCTGGATTTTTGAAAAATGTCTGTGGTTTGTTTCCTGTTAGGAATGTGCAAAGACCTCTTTGTAACTCATCTTCACATAGAATCCAAACTCGTTTTCAAACTGAGTATACGGGGCACTTCAAAAATGAATTGTACCAAACTTACCTTTTTTAACTAGCTCGACCTGTATGTTTCTATTTTTTCTATTTCTCTTACAAGGCCCCATTTCAGAAATACAGAGCTTTTTACTTTGCTTCTGCGTGCGGGTTTAAAGTCATTTAAAAGACAGGGCTTTAGACGGTTGCCATGCAACAATTGTCTTATTTACTTGTAGTTGTCAAATTTTGCTCTAAGAAATCATTTGTGTTTGCAAATTACTTTGCAATGCGGGTTAAAAATTTCGAAAAATTGGGTTATGATAGTTTGTTTTATACAAGCCGACAAAAATATGGAAGCAGCAAGTACTTTATATTACGAGTGAAGTCTAGAAAGGCGACAACCTTTCAGAGATATTTTTCCACGATTGCGATATAACCTAATCAACAGTGGTCAATTTCAGAAGCCACGGCCCATAACGTATGTATCGAATAGTAATATGAAGTTAGCAGAAATCGTTGTTCTAGGGAGTATAGAAAATAATCCAAAAACGTCCACGCGAAAGTTGGAAGTATTTACTGGATTACCAAGAAGTAACGTAAGGAAGATTTTGAAGAAGCAAAAATTCAGGCTATTTAAGACGAGAAAAGTTCATAACTTGAGAGGTGGAGATTCCCAACGCCGCCTGGACTTTTGCCCAGGAAAACCTCATGAAGTTGTGGAGCAAAGATATCAAGGTAGAATCGGATTTAGTGTGTGGGCAGGAATTTTCAGAGGCAGAATTATAGGTCCGCTCATCTACGATGTCACCCTCACCTCTCAAGCATATCTAGAAATTCTACAGCAGCAAATAGAACCACTTGTTGATGAACTGCCATTAGTTGACATTAGTACCGTATTTTTTCAGCATGATGGCGCACCTCCTCATAATGCTGCAATTATTAACAATTTTTTGTCAGTTAATTTTGGCAATAATTGGATAGCTAACCAAGGTCATAACTGTTGGCCAGCGAGGTCCCCTGATTTAACACCCATGGATTTTTATCTTTGGGGAAGATTAAAAGATCTCATTTTCAAGTTGCCAACGGACAACAGGCAAGAGTTAGAAGCCGCGGTGATACAAGCTTTCGCAACACTCACTACTTTAGAGATAATTAACTCGGCAAGAAATGTTCAGAAAAGGTGCCGCCTGTGCATTAGCGAAGCTGGTTGACATTTCGAACATTTGTAAATACGTTTCTTCTTAAGTTTTCTGTTAGAATTAGTTTGCTGTTGTTGCTTTGTTTTATTTTTCATATGATTTAAATAAAAATGCAGATTTTATAGAATCCCCCTTTATCTTTGAAACTATAATAGATAACGAGATGTGGTTATCTCCACAATGGTTATCTCCATTGCGTTGCTCATTGAACTGAATGACAAAGCTATGCCTACGCCGTTTAAGGACGACATATTCAGAATGCGCCTTTTAAAATTACATGCAAACATTTAAGATGCTTAAAAATAAAGTAAAGCATAAAGTGTGGTATATTTTTGAAATGGGTATTTATGAGAGAAATAAAATAGATAAAAATATACAGGGCGTTCTATTAAAAAAAGTAAGTTTGGTACAATTATTTTTTGACGTGACCCCGTATACTCATTTTGAAAACGGCATTGGAGTCTACGTAAAAAAGTGCTTAAGCAATGTTTTGCAGAAATTGAAAATTTTCAACTGGAAACAATTTACAGACATTTTTCTAAAATGCAGATATTCGAAGATCACACTGTATCTGCGACACTACAATGGATATCGCCATGCGGTTTTGCCATTGTGTTTCTCATTAAAAATAAGCCTTAGACACCGACATCAGTTTTTGCCTATCTCAATTGAATGAAGGAGTTTCCCTTTAAAAGTGTCGAAAATAGCCCACTCTGTACGCGTCTTTATATAAATTTCAAAAATTTTAAAATAATTATTAATTAATTCAACAATGTTTTCCATGTTTTCCATGTTGTTGTAGTTTTTGAGTTAGACAAAACGGCCTAAAAGAAAGTTTTTTGCCTTAAAGAAGTCCCCATATGATAGAATAAAAACATTGGCTATAACTAAATAAAAAGGCAGAGTCTTTTTTTACCTCCACTTTAAAAACATCCTAAAAGGAATAATTTTTTACAGAAAGTAACGTTGCTGTAAATATAAACTACAAAAGTAATGCTTTTGAATACTGGGTATTAAGTTGACAGTATCTAATGGATTTCCAAAAAGTATATCACAGAGTATCCCATGTTCCACAGGGTTCTCATGTAAACCCCCTTTTTGTATTAGTAACAATATACTCTGCCCTAGCTAATACTCTACAGTTATGCATTCCGTGATTCGCCCTGTAGTTTAAAGAGGTTTTAGCTAAATTCTGTAAAATTTAACCTACAAACCTAACATAATTGTCAGTTATTCCCGATTCACATTATTACAATAACATTCCAGTCCAGCGCTGGAATGCCACTGGAATAATGTGAACCAGCTGTGGAATGTGCCTATTCCAGTCATAAATCCAGTCAAATTGACTGGAATGACGGCCATTGTTTGACTCCTTCTCAAAAAGCATTGTCATTGCAGTGTTACAAATCCAATAACTATTGAATGACTGGAATAATGTGGACAATCTGATCCAGCCCAGCACTGGAGTGTATTAACTTGCTAGATTACTACACTAGAATAATGTAAACCAGCCATTAAGCACAAATTCATTTTCCAGTTGGGCAGTTTCAAGTGTTCAGTGGCATGTAATCGTCCTCATTCAAGCAAAGGTCAATACTCCCTTTTTCCCTAGAGTCTACTAAATTCCCATTTTCCGACTTATTAAATAACAGAACCTGTATCCTTGAACTAATTAAAATCATGATCTTCTTTACTCAAATTCGACCATATAATTAAAATATGTAAGTAGATCAATAAATCTGGTAGAAATAATTACCTATTTTTCCTAGAAGCCTGCTTATATGCTGAAATATAATAATTTCCATCCATGGAATAGTAAAAAATGCACGTATATGTGGGTATAAAATTTGGCTATAAACATCAAAATATATGTGATAAAAAATAAAACCGATATTAAAAGTATTGACGTTAAAACCTACTTTTGCACAATGACGACAAAGATTTACGTTATTTTAAAATTCATCTAAACCATAGCGCGCTTTAGATTGATATAAAATTTTACGAAATGATAAAAGTTTGAAAACATGAAGCAACAAAGTAAGGTCGCGATTTAACAACCCCATTCCTTTTATGTCCGTATATAAAAATTTTGGATAAAGTAAGTTTCAGATATGCATATTCAATATAACGTATAAAGATATTGCGTTGATACATAATAAACCCGTAAATTTTTCGACCCTCCATTAGCGGGAAGGTCTGCTTGATCTTACCATTATTTTAAAAGTTTAGCGATGTTAACTTTAATGCTTTTATAATTTGTCTGAAAGCTTTAAAACTTAGAAACTGAATTTTCTTTATAATGTTTTTAAATGCTAAGAATTGCTTTCGCATAAGAATGAACTAAGAATTTTTAATAACGTTTCAAATAAAAAGAATTAATGTGGAGTTTGGAAAGTTTCTCTGAATAAAGCTAAATAATTTATTCCAATTTTTCAATAGCGGTTTACAAAGGCACCGTGCACTTTAAACCTTTCAAAGAAAAATATTTAAAAAAAAATGTTATGCAAAAAATTAAGAATAAAATCAATAAAAACTTGGATTGGACGCACTATTGAAGTGTTAATCGACAATTGGACCCAAATAAAATGTTACGAACTTTACTATTATGGTTGATAAAATAGTTTAAAAAATTTTAATTGGTGCGTTACTTACGTAGAAGTCGTCAGACTGTTGATTGATTATATTGGAACAAGATCAGTACGATTTTAGTCTCATAATAGTTGAAAACGCTGTTCTCTCGGACGGATGGTAAAGAAAATTAAAAATTTTCCACTGCATAAGTCGAAGCTACTGGTGAACTGCCTCTCCCTGAACCCCTCCATTCTCCCACGCAATTCATTGCTGAAGTAGAAATGTAGCATATGTAAAAAAATTCCACTACATGAGCTCAAGCTCCCTGTTGAACCCCTCCACAAACCCCCAATTATATAGTTAATTTTAAGCCTAGGATCTACAAAGGCTGAGTCTATAAAGGACCTAACAAACAAACCAGCACACATATTTTAGATTTCAGCATGTAAATTAGTTGAAAGCCCCATCCTGCCTGTATGATGGTAAATAATTAATTTTTTTCCTACTACATGAGCCCAAACCCCCTTGCTTGACCCTCCCCAAACCCTCCATTCTCCTCCGCAATTCAATGATGAGGTAGAAATATAACTTATGTAAAAAAACTTCTACTTCATGAACACAAGCGCCCCAACCCCCCACTCTTCCCCACAAATCAATGTTGATTTCAATTATATAGTAGTGGATAAGTATATTTGATACTATTATGATGTTGCCGTCTCCAACCCCATCGAATCGACATCGTAAATTCACATCCGCATGAAGCAACTTGCGGAATGCGGAAAGCGAACACAGCAAAACAAATGCTGACACCACGGGAAGCATTCACACGATCTTGTTTATAAAGCTTCCACCTAATTATCACATATTAAATGACGCGGATACAATATAAGCAAATCAGTTCCAGGCAAAGTAAAGTTAAGTTCGGTAATGAATTCAAGTCCAGTTTTATTCGACAATCAGTATCTTAATTTAAATACCAAAAATCTTGTAGATTTTTCTTTGTATTTTATTTATATTTTATTTATGTTATGTTAACTTTTAACAGATTTGTGACAGTTCTTTCTTAAGGTAAGTCAACTAGAAAGTATCATCTGAACAGGCTTTTAATCAACAACGACTAAAGCTATTTAACATCGTGACCTTGTTTGGCACGTTCCCGCCCTTGACGAATTTATCGATTGTTATTTTGCTATTGTTATTTTGCAACCATTTACTACGATCTTACCATTTCACGAAAGCAAATCATGTCGCGACTTAATCCCCTCTCACTGAGTTACGGTGGAACCTTAATAATTTTATGCATTTAATTTAAAATTCTCGTTCACTTCTTTTTACATGTAAGTAACAATTTGTTGTGCTGCAACCTAACGGTTTTAATTTTTTGTGCAGAAAAAGTAGACGTAAAATGACCGTCTTACTCTTTCCACTTTAGCAATAGAGTACATCATAAAAGAATGTATAACAATCAGATAACTGTTTAGACTTACAACTATGCCAACACCTGGCATAATGTTCATTGAAACACGAAGTCTACTAGTGCTACTCTTTAATATTGAATTATATTTGGACAAAAGTGTCAAGCATGTTAGCGTTTAGTAAATTGATTACTGATAAGTAAACGCTACATCTAATCAAAACAGAGAAGCATATTACTGACAACTCGTAATTTGTCAGTACAAACGGCCAAGACTGCTGTAAACAATATTAAAATTAATTGGTGCCAAAACAGCTTAATCGCCATGATGTCACTTCTTGTATAAATAACATAATATGGATTGTTTGATTTGTATGCGGTTGTCTTTAAGTAATAAATTAGCAATGTTTTACATAAACAAATCACCATTCATACGAGTATTGATGTCATAACCAATGGGAATGCGTTTAAACATTGATTTTTACATATTTTTGGATAATTTTAAAATAAAATATTTAATACTGAGCACACTATATATTCTTTAAAGTAAAGTTCCTTTTTACATTTATGACTTAACAATAAAACATAATTTTTCAAATATAAATTTTATGAAAACATAAAACATTCAATTGGCTATCTCCTTTTGTTTTTGAGATATTGTCCAAAATTCATTTCCTGACTACTTTCCGAATGTCTAGTAACTCGTTTGTGTGTAACAATTGTGACCTTCCGTCGTTAAATTACGTTTTTAATTGATTTAACGTGCTCGCGTTCGCTTGAACATTTTCACTTTTGCTGGATTATTTACGTTATTAATGTCGTGTTTTTCAATTTGTTTGGAAATATTTAGTAGACATATTAATTGATTGATTCCGTTGATTTTTTGGTTTACACTTTGTTTAAGACGCGAGAATTTCTCCTTTTTTTCTTTGGCTTCAAGATTATGTGGACGGTACGTGCGTGCCGTATAAAAGAAAAATTCCCTTACTGTATTGAGTCAGTAGTCGACCAGCTTTCCAAGTTTAAAAATGTGCATAAGGCCTGTGGTTGTTGTCTGAAAATATTCAATTTATTTTTATGGAAGTGTAGGTAAGTGTGTCGTTGACTCTAGTTCGTTTTTTCGGTTATTTTACAATTTTTATCCAGAATGCTACGTAACTTCAGGATAGCGTTTTTTTCGTTTGTTCATACAGCACTTTGATAGTAAAAGCGGTTTTTAAAAGAATTTTGCTGCACAACCTTGCATAAATATACGTAAATATTTTATGTTCTATCAAGACGACAAACAGTTTTGCAATTATTAACAGAAATAAATTTTCATTGTGACGTGCCTTTTTAGGCACATTTCTTAAAAAGTTGAATACGACTTTCTCCTGGGTTACACACTCTTAAAGGTATTTATAATATCGATTTAATTGATTAACAAGTTTGAGAACTTTGTTGAAATTAAATAAATAGGCTTTAAAATTCCAATAATTTTGTTAACATACTGAAGTTATTGTCTCGTGCGTATTATTTGTAACGATTGCTTTGGAGTTTAACTATTGAGTGGCCTCGTTTATTATGTTTTATCGGTTTATTTTTTTTGTGTGTTTGTGCAATAAAAATTCACTTATTCACAATCAATCTGGATTTTGACCTTATACAAATTGTGTTATGTCTTACGAGGTCAAAGTATTCTTAAACCATGTTAATTTTTGCAATAATAAGCCATTTTAATACGTAATTGGTAGTGTGCATTTTAATAATTTTACAAGTTCATTAAATACTTTCAACAAGGTAGGTGCTAGAAAGTACCTCTCTTGGTCAGCTTCTAGAAAACGGAGGCTAGAAGTTTTGCACCACGTCATCTCCGTTTGGAACTCACTGAATACCGACAAATTTCTTAATGTATGACGACCCAACAACTTTTTAACACGACCCAAGTTAATTCACAAAGCAGATTTCTTGCGCACCACACCCTTCCTCTTCTGAGCTACCCCATTCCCTTGATTATGTTGCGTTGTACTTATTAGCGACTTTGTGCACGTAACATAATTGCAAACTAGCGTTTTGACATTATTAAGTCATTAATTCAAGGGTCACATAAAATGCACAAAAGTTGATATTTCATGTAGTATGATGATTTAATTCCTAATTTTTCAAAATTTCATATAAATCTACCCACTTTTGATAAACCAACTGACAGTTCAAATTTATCTATATTGACAATTATTATATAATAGTTATTTAATTTAGTTTTTGATCTTTTTTATGCTGGACGTAGAAACAGAAACGAGTACTAGGCATTTTTCACGCTCGTGTTATTCATAGGTCGGGCACCAATGCCCTTTTAAGTAAAAACCCGTGTTTCCGAAAAAAATATATTAGAAGCATTGCTCATTTTTTTTATAGATACGTTTCGAAAATAAATTATTAAAATCTTAAAACAAATAAGTATATACAAAAATGATCTAAAACACTTGAAGAAAGTACCTGTTAGGTGAAAATTATTTTTTTTTCGTTTTACTAAAGTATTCGTTTTACGTGGGTCGTACTGTATTTTAAAGTATCATTTGTTTACGTTAAAAGCACATGTGGTTTTGTTTCTACGTCCCCGCAATTGTTTATTTCTTGTGTTCTTTGATACTTTTAAATCCGTCGCGGTCACAATTAAGCTTGAGGGAAATGATTATTTCGATGGTTCTATGAATGGCTATCTTAGGAGGCTTGGCCACACTGCTTCGGTGACTCAATGCACTCTTCGTTTGTTCCATGACAATGAAAGTCGTGTTGTTTTAAACGTAAAATCACACATTTTATTTGGACTAGACTTATTAATAAAATTACACCCAGGTTAAATTCTGAGAACTGTTAACTTGTAGGGTTCCTTGTTTAGAAATTGAAAATAGGGGAAAGCTCCCCCAGTATGTATGTTTATATTTGAGAAATAAATCTGTAAGTTTAGAGGGTAGTCGATAAGCAGATTAAAAACGACGAGGCACTATGTAACCAACAACAAGTACAAAAACTGTAGCGGATTCTAATTGTTATTTTTTTATTAACAATCGCTAAATGTCAAACAATGCGCGTAAGGCTTTTCGCGTATGAACTAATCGAAGTGAGTTGTGTGCGAGATTTAAAGCGATATTTTTGATAACGTGCAAGGGAATGAAATTAAAGAGAACTATCGTTGACTAAAGTAAGGTCAAAATAACGCTTGCGGACTTCTTCGATTATCTCTTATACATGCGAACTAAATTATTGTAGAAATACAATACCGTTGAATGCATTTTTTTTATTAATTCGGCGTAATAAGCTGTTCCTGTAAGAATTTAAGTGTAACGACTAACGGATTGTTGGATTCATCAGAAGAAAACAACACAACTGAAAGTAAATTAATTATTTACTTTAAAGAATTATCAAATATTGTGTTTGGTGCGCATTTACAAATAAGCCAAATTAAGATAGGATGTCCTTGCGTATTTTTTTTTTGATGTTTGTTAATTTTGTTGTTCGAAATGAAACGAATTGCGACGGGGATGAATTTCAAGTTGAAGCTAACGTAATATTTTGTTTTAAATAAAGACCAAAATCCTACTTCGTTTTACAACTCGGTAAACCTGTAAATAGTACTTAGGTATAATCTTTGTTAAGGAAGATAAATGCGTGCGGTACCGTTTTTAACTTTTAGGGTCCGTTTAATGTAAAAGAACACGACCGTCGTGTAATCAAAGGTTTGTAGATAAACTTGTATTTTAATAGAAAACCATGATTCGTTCTTTAAAAACGTTTTCTTTCAAGTGTTTACGTTTTCCTGGATTTTTAGTAAGCATTTGTATACAGTTTAGTAAGATCTAGGTGGCGCCCAATAAAACCCCAAATCTGACGCGTGATAAAGACCTTTAGTCATCTATAAAGGTAAGTGACAGACCTCTTTCTAAACCCCTCTTGCCGTTGAGTTAGTTTGGCACTTTGCGACGCCGTGTTTTTCTAATCATTCAGTTTACTTTTAACATATTTCTACCCATTTAGACTTTTGTACGCGGAAAATTAAAACTTGTGAAAACTAGCGACTAAAGTATCAGATTATTTAAAAAAAAATGGAGAAATAGGTTTACACAAAATTTAAGTGAACTTTATTTAAAATGTCCATTAAACTATACATCTATAATTAAAATTATTGTTATAAACAAATCATATTTTCAATAAAGAAAACCATAATTTTAATTTGTAACTTCCGATAGTATCAATATTGATCATTAACTAAACTGTCATTTGCATTACAACGTCATCATAATTTATAATTACATTTTCAAAACTCAATTTTAATAAAGTTATCTGTCATTAGAAATTTTGACCGACGTATAATTTTATTAGTCAATAAATTTATTAAATGTATAATATTGAAAAACTATAATGTATATTTGGAGTATAACAGAATAACACTTTGAAGTCCAGTTTTTCAATCCTTGATTAGGATTAACTTCAAAGGAGACAATTATTACTATGACAGTAGAGTCAAAATTTTTAAAATATCTCCAAACGTATTTAATTCATTAAATGCGTTTATCGTTTTCATTTGAGACAGTGTGCTACAACAGATACAAGAATAAGTTTTAAGTACAGCACATAAAATACTAAAACTAATTATTTTCTTCCTCCTGTTAAAATTTTGTACATGCACCATTAACCAGGTATGCGATCATTATGACAACTCTACTTCCAAATTATTATAATGTTTTTCTGTTTGTATTATAGCCACAATTGTAGTATGTAACACCGTGTATATACTTATCCTGCATAAATTGTATTTGATGGGGCGAGATAGGAGAGAGTTGTTACGTTCCAAACTATTACTTATACATTTGTTCGTTCTGTTGTGAATTTTGGGTTGCCTAAGCGCTTTGATAATTTATCGCGGGATAATTTATATTTTGCAAAAGGAAATAATTTTTTTGGTTTATTGAGATTATCTCTTAACCTATAAAATTTCCGATTTGATGGTATGAATCTCCAGCGTGTGCCGATGGTTAACTGGCTTTTGAGTTATCTTCATTTATTTGGTTTAAGGGTAGTCATCCATCCACTTTTACTTTTTAAATTACATGTATTTAACAAGTAATTACTATCGATTGACAGGATTATTAATGTGCATACATTTATCTCTACGCCGCCCAACATCACAAGGCTTTTCCCTTGGGTTTCCGTGTTGTATTTGTACAATGGAATCGCTTAATTAAACCCATAATTTCGATTTTGGTCCACCACATCATGATGGTCAGTGTTTGATTCGGAGTAGATGTTGTGAGTATTCGTTGGATCGTTAAGTTTACCTAATCCGTTGACTTTGTGGGGTATTGGATTGGTCGCATCGATTGTCTGAGTAGACGTCCTAGCCAAGCTGAATCTCACTTACGACCCTTTGAAATATCGAGATGGTGTTCGATCTGGATTAATTATCGGCCAAATTTGATCTGGTTGCATCTAATTTATTCTGGGTGCTAGCCCTCAGTCCATCTGCACAATTACTACCCCGAAGTTTATATCACCTCCAGGAGCTGTACACGGACAATACATTCTGTTAGGTACTTGCTTTTTTTTCTGTTTCATTTATTGTATTAGATTGTAAGTCCGCGTATCAAACTGAAAGCGTTTCACTCACCTGCATTGTGTTGTGATTTGTGCATTGTGTGTGTTTAAGTGACTCTTCTAGAAACGAGCTAATACATTTAAACTCTAATCGCACGCCACACATACTTATTTAGTTTACAATTAATTATTTAGTTACTTTAGGAACTCACGCTAGTGATTTCATTGTGGTAATATGGAACTATTTATGACAAAAAACTATTTTGTTTTAGTTTTGGGGTTATGTTTTGGAATTTGGATCTAAATTTATTTAATTTCTTTGAAAATAAAGATTATCATTTTGTTTATTAATTTGACTTTATTTCAACTGAATATTGCAGGTTATAACAATTAATATCACCGTAGTAGTAGTAGTTTACTAATATTTTTCTAATAACAATTAAGTTGTAATAGAGTGCCAAAACATTAGGTGAAGTAGGCGTGCGATCATTACGCATAAAACGGTCATGCGCAGGATTTAATGAAGACAAACTAGAGTGATGTCGATATATACAGGGTGTAAATACAGTCGAACTCGGTTATAACGAACACGGGGTATAACGAACCAATTAGAAATCCTTATTAAACCCTGTATTTGTGTTCGGCTATAACGAACTCGAATATAACGAACGCACGGTTATAATTTTTTCAGTCACGCGAAGTAAAACTAGGATATAACGAACTATCAAGAATTTGTTGTATTAGTTACTCCCGATGTGGAACGAATTATAAAATATGCTGTACCTGTTCATCTTTATTTCATATGTGCCTTTAGTAGCTGTTAGTAATGTGCTTTTAAGGTGTAGTTTCCTACTTGTTTTGAACTCTGTTACTGCAATACAATTGTATGATCAAGCATGGCTACAGTAAAAGTTAAATGCAAAGCCATTCCATTGGTAGATAAATTACAAATAATCCGCAAAATGCAGAGTGGTTGTGCAAATGCACAAATGTGTCAAGATTATGTCATTTCTAAATCCGCAGTTGCAACCATTTGGACACAACGAAACAAATACTTGTCTGCCCAAACAAATGCGAGTCCGCATGCAAAAAACTGCGTCAACCATAGAGAAAATGTGGATGAAGCGTTATTGAATTGGTTTAGTTTAAAACGAAGCCAAAATGTTCCTCTTTCTGGTTCGCTATTGCAAGAAAAGCAAAACCAATTTGTACAAATTTCAGAAGTAACAGTGAATACTTATGATAACAATTTCAATTTCAGTAGGAATGGTTGACCATTTCAAGAAAAGGCGCAATATACACAGTGGCAAAATTCACGAAGAAGCGGCTGCTGTACCACCTGTAATATTAAATAATTGGCTTAGAACAATATGGCCCGGAATAAAAAGACGATATTCAGATAAAGATATTTTTAACGGCGACGAAACTGGCCTCTTTTATAGGATGATTTCCGATAAAACTTTTAAGTTCAAAGGTGAAAATGCTCTAGGGGAAAACGTTCTAAAGGAAGGATCACCGCCTGGATCTGTGCAAATATGGATGGGTCAGAGTATCATGAAACTAATAAAAGGGCATGGATGGCATCTGAACTTTTTACCTAAATCTTAGAAACCTGAATAATGAATTAGCGGAAGAGCACTGAATAATGTTATTGGTGATCGACAATTGTCCTACACATTCAACAATTGAAAATTTACAGTGGATTGAGGTCGTCTTCCTCCCACCTAACGTAACTGCAGTCTAAAGGTGGAGTATCCATCAAGCGCCTGCAGCGGCTACAGCCGCGTTGCTGCAGCCGAGTAACTCCGGCGTCTTTGCGTCGATTATTGGTTAACATTAAAATAAATAAATGCAGTCTAGCCACTATAGTCGTGCTTTTTCCATGACAGTTTATTACAAACTAAAACTTTAAAAATGTAAAACGAGCGAAAACTCACAATTGACACCGGGGTATGGGTCGTACAACAAAGTCGCCCGGTTGCAGCAGCACGGCTGTAGCAGCTGCAGTCGCTTGATTGACACCCACCTTTACAGCCAATGGACCAGGGTATAATTCGATGTATAAAATCATATTATCGCAGAGAGTTATTACTGAAGTTGTTAAGTTGGTTTGATAAAAATGAGGAATTTAAATTTTATTTAGCAGAAGCAATTTTGATGTATAACGAACGCTTGCCTATCATTTAAAGCAAAAACAAAATGAAGTTCATCACCTAAGTTGAGTAAACGACGAGCGAGGAAATTCTTTTGAAAAACAAAGTATATGATTTCATAAATTTTATGTATAAATGTTGCATAATAATTTATAAATTACACAAATCTTAAAACATTAAGAAGACTCAAAGAAAAGAACTAACAAAACCCACATTTTTCTGAAAGAAAGTGATGGCACAAAATTTTTTGTTTGTAATATCCGATAATATTATTAATCGGAGAAGATGTACTTAGAGTTAGGTTATAATAAGTCAAGATTCCTGCATATTGTACAATTATAAACTTACATTATCTCACTTCTGAAGAGTGCCAAAAGAGCGTAACAGATGTCAAGTAATTCTCGGTGTTTGTTTGCAATTGTACAATCTCTCCGCTTAGTTGGTAATAATAATCGAAAAAATCGACTATTGCAACTGTTTAGACATCTATCGACTAAGTTGCTTTAGTACAGGTTACTTTTAAGATGTCATACGATGGCAAAGGTTTTTATTAAAAAACAAATTAGTCGTGTTTTTTATAATATTATTTATTAGAATTTTATTTAATAAATTGGTCTTAACTAAATAAATGTAACTTGAATTAAACTAAAACAATTTCTGAAAAAAATTACTGCTCTATCTGTCGCATAAGTTAATACCTACTTATTGTTTTCTTTCTTTACCTTAGACCTTAAAAGCTAAAAGCTTGTTAACCAAAATTTTCATTTTAAAATTCTAATATTCCTTATTTACACCAAATAAGGAAATGATTTCGTTAACATTAGATTTGATCATTAATTATTTAGTTATCAATGGTTGCACAACAGGGTAATAAATAACTGAGTGCTTAAGTTATTTCATTTCTTTCACAATATAGGAAGTAAATACTATGTTCGTTAAAATTTCATACCGGCTACGCCAAGAAACGTTAAGATTCACTTTTCACTTCAAATTATTTGAAAACTCCCTTTTAGAAAATTCATTTTAACAAAATAATGAAAAATTACAATAAAACTGTAAAGTTGTGAATACTTGAAATTGTCCACCCTTTTCAAATAACTTTTGTGATGCGAATAGAGAGGATTTTATTTATGTAAGTTTTGGGGCCATTGGCACAAATTTCATAGAGTCTAGTTTTACCTGTACACGTGATTTTAGTATCTTAACGTAAGTTTTTATGTTCTCATATAAGTTCATAATAAAAAAACCTTTACAACGTTGAAGAGGCTAAAAAAATTAAAAAAAGTCGCGTTGTGAAACTTAATACTAAGATAATAAAAGAATAAAACATTATTTGTCATTTAACATGTGACGGTAATTTTTAGTAGCGTCGCTCAAACCTAATTAATAGTAAGATTTTATTTTAATTATAGCGCTGTTTGCCCCTGGCTACAGGCAACCAAAATTGCTTTTAACAACTTTGAAAATAGATTTACGAATACGGAATAAAATTGGTTTGCAGTCGACGTAAGCTGGTTTATTTTTGTAATATTAATTTAAACGTTGAATTTATGCATGATATACTGTGCTGAAAGAGTTATTTTAAATAAATAAAATAAATAATAAAGATAAAAATTATTTCGAATTACAGTATCGATTATTTAGATTTATAGTAAATTTTCTATTCAAATTAAAAGTAAGTTAAGGTACATGAAGATTAAGATTTCTAAAAATCGATCTATAATTATTAAACGAAAAATTGAATTTATTTGTGTAAATAATATTTTAATTTGGTTACAATGAAAGAGTGTGTAGACGGACATTTAATCATAAGGTAAAATAGAAATAGTGTTTTTTTGCAAACGCAAATCCGTTGCTAAAAAGTATTGGAGGTTAAATTAAATTCGTAGTGTACTTGACAAAAGTGCATTTTTCGGTTGGCGACTAAAAATATGTTAAAGATTAAATTATCAATGCAGGTGTAAAATCAATTTATAACCAGACGTAAATTCATTGATAAAGGCACTGAATGGATAAAGGCACTAAATGGATAAAGACACCAAATGGAAGTGGAAAAAGTGAACTGATTAAAGGAAATTACCTTTCTATTTGGCAATTAAAGAGTCAACATGAATTTGATAAATAAAAGTTAAATAGTTTTGCAATGAATTAATAACCAAAGGATCAACATCATGTAAAATTTAAAAATCGTGTGTTAAAAGGTTAACTTAAAAATAGACAGTTACCAAATCAAAACTGTGAATTAAATAAAACATAAAATTAATTTGGACCTTTTGTTGTTATTTGGCGTTTTGTGAACGAAACATTAAAAGTGACCAGAGAAAACATCGAAATTGCACCGGACGAATCCGAAGTGACATAGGGGTTAGTTTAGTTTAAATATGATTATTGTAAACCTATCTAAATAGTTTTTAATTAAATTTTCGGTGGGCATGTAAGCGACGCATTACTTTATTATAGGTAGCAATGAATTTGTATTGAATTAGAATTTTGTAATCTGATTTTACTTGGATATTCAAATTTTTGTTTATAATTAAACAAAACTTAATCTTCTATTTATAAAAAAAAAACAAATCTGGCCCTGGTATTAAAATAAAACAAAAAAATAAAAAAGTATATCATTTTTTTGAGTCCCATTGCTAAATTATTATTTTTTATTTAGACAATTTTCAAACTACTGCAATACGAAGTCAGGCGTTTGATTTATGTGTCGCTACGTATAACATTTAACTTTAGGTCAGGCGTTTAAATAAATTATCAGGCTCTTATTCATATATTTATCTGTAATAATCTGTATATGTTGGGTCTTCATTACTTTATATTTGTTATTGTCTTGTCTTAGTTTACTGTAATCTCGTCAGAATATATTCTCTTCTTCTATAAGTTTGTTTTATTTAGTTTACTTAATACCTACTGCTTAAGAATAAATACTAAGTCTCTGTAGGTGACGTCCGGTGTTTGCTTTATTAACCTTTAACTACGTTCTTCGATTCTTCCCTGCGACCCACTCTACGACACCGAGCTACGAGTAGGTTTGTAAGCGACTTCATAAGTATTAAATATTTATTTTGTTTATATTTAAATAGATAAACGACAAACCTGTACTAACAAATACAAATAAAATTTATTTAATCCTAACAATTAAAAAATAATGTCATTTTAATTAATCAAGTTTATAGCAAATTGGCAAAGTTTCCATATTATTCCTAATTTAATAAGTAGTATTACTGCAAGAGAGAAATTGCACTAACTTATTCTACTATTAGTAGCAGTAACGCCACTCAATCGTTTTCAAAAAGAATGAAAAGAATTAACAAATAAACATGCAGTACAAAACTTTTTTGACTATTATCAGATCGTCACACTTAGTACAATAGCATTTTTTGAGTCGGTTATATATGTTTTATTGTGTGGCAACGTTCAAAATAACAATATTTCACTTTTTTTTAAAAGAGTATTTTCATCCAGTTACTATATTTTTGTGCTTTTTTTCCTTATAAGGGAGGTTAGGGGTTATGAAAGTACTGCTATAATGTCGAGCTAAGATTCGCCTCTTATGTGGGGGCTTCTTCAAGCCGTAATTATAAAATTGGTTTATAAACATAAATGCTCCCACATAGGAGGTGAAACGTTGACCGATATTATAGCAGTGGTTTAATTACCCCAACTTCTTCTATAAGGAAAAAGCACAAAAATAATATTTGAAGTTTATACAATAACTTAATAGTAAGGCTATCAAATAATTTCTCCTAAGTATAGTTTAAGTTACTGATAATACGAAACTGAAATCCGGGGAGCGTAATGTTCAGTTTTAATGTTTTTGATCATTTTGTATTTATAATTAGAACAATAACGAAAATTAACATAGTTTAAAGTATCTTTAATGGAGGTTGAAAAGTAAGAAACACGGAATTAATCTTAGCTCAAAGTCGGATCGTCGTGGATACAATTAATTGTTGTATCTGATATTAACCCAAATTATAATAATTAAAAACTAGAATAGAATATTGGGGCACCACCATCAGCACAACAAGTTATACAATTGGCCCTCTAAAGGTAGAAACTCAATTAGTTTAGATCCACTACAGCACTTTAAAATTTGTAACAAGAATGTTTAATAAGAAAAGTAAAACGTGTAAGAGGTTGGTATACTGACTTTTTGTAATGGGTGTTCAAAGTAAGTCCGTGTCCGTGTGTGGAACTTATGCCAAATGCAGTAAGTCTTAAATTCTATCAGCTAGTTACTCGTACTGTTATTCTCGAGTAGATCCAAACGTAAAATATCTGGTACAAGTTCGGTGTAAGTTAACGTTCAAGTAATTAAGGAAAGTTAGATCGTACCAATACCTTGTAGAATAATAACTCCCAAAAGCCCAAAAGACCACAAAGAAAAAAAACTATAAAAAGAATTATTCATCACGTGCTCTGTTGAGTACCCTTTCCTACCCGTGTTAATTCGACATCTTTTTTCAAAAATATTGACCCTAAAATGTAATTTTTGCAGGATAATCAAAAATTAATTAAGAAACCCACCTAATGCGTTAAGATATCGACGCATGATTTTTAGTTAAAACTCGACAATGGAACTAAAATAAAAATCAAATGCGCCAGACACTTCGAGAAGGAATTTATAAACTAATTGAAGTCAAAAGTGCAACATTCAGCGAGAAGAATGTGACAAAGAATCTAACTAATCGCTTTTTGCTTATAACAACTTTAAAAAGAATCAGATGATTTAATTTTGATTCGTTACCATTACAATCCCTTTTTGAGGGGAGGTGTTCATTAAGTGAACATTTATTGAATAAATGTCAGAATAAAAGTGTGTATTTTAAGAGTACCTAATCACTGTCAATTTATAAACACAAGCAAAGACAACTAGGTGTACGTCGGTATAACAAGTCCTTTTATGTAGTTCATATTTGTTTGGGTCAAATCACAGTTGGCCACATAATTTTATGGCTCGTCCATAAAACAATGGATTATGGACTTGTTACATAAATAGCTATATTACGCCGACACGCCAGTTTCTGGCGTCCATTAAAACGAATTATTTTAATATAACTTTTGGACTTCGATCTAACGTCTCCTGTTCTGCATTTCCGATTTTGTTGTCGTCCGTACAACACAACAACCACTATTTCATCTTTGTTAAAGCCCGGGTTTAGTGAAGCTGTGATCTCCAGGTATTTATTATTTTAATTAAATATAGATCAATGCCAAAATTAAAAAAGCTTTGAAACTTACAATGTAAAATCATAAACTGTCGCAAAGTGTTTAGGTATTTATGTTCATATTATTAACTTACGAAGCGTTTTTTTATCGATTAACTTTTGTGTGTATATTTAATTTATCAATACGCGCAAGCTGATCTGCTTTGTTTTAAATTGTAGGAGCGTAACGCAGCTATCACTTTTAGATAAGTTGATTTATTAATGAATATTACCGATCACGTGATCAATTAGATTTCTTTTACTAGTGTTAACCACGTATATACTTTGATAATTTTCTATTTTTAATGTTTTAAATGCAATAAATATTGTTAATTTTCTTTGTAACGAGCTTTTTAATTTATATTTGATTTTGTTTTTGTGTGTGTGGTGACGGCTGGAGACTATTTAACGTCGTAACCTTGTTTGGCGCCTCCTTGACTCTGACAAATTTATCGATTGATATTGACGATTTTGCAACCATTTACTTTGACCTAATCATTTTACGAGGACAAATCATCTCGGGAACCACCCCTGCTACTGAGTTACGGAGCAATCTCTATTTATGTTATACTTTTTAATTTAAAATTGTCGTTAATTTATTTTTGCATGTAACAAGGAGTATTTAGTGTGTTGTAAAGCAGCCTGTCCTTCAAATACTGTTCAGCCAATAGCAAAGCATCCGTGCACAGTGCACGTGATTTTGAACTATTGAAGGGATTTTTCGGTCGCGAATATTTAAAAACAACGATATATTATAAGTGACAATAATAACACTTTTCAGAGCGGTTATTTATTTAGAAATTATAATTCAACACAAAATAATTTAAATTTCTTTTAGCTGCATTTAATATTCTAATCTAGCAATTTCTTCTTTTTTTCACTTAAATGGTATGTTGGTTTAAGTAAACTATCACTAATTAAATGTTATTGGTCAATGTTAAATAGTAGGCATAACCCTTAGATTACCTGCTCTATTTTTGTATAAATTCAATTTGTTTTGTCTAACATGTCTATTTGCGTCTCAGCCATCTTGCCTCATGGGCTTAAACATTGTAAAAGCTTTTCATCCTAATACTTTCCTTCTTATTAAAACAAAAAGATTATAAGGTAACCGAAAAAGAAAAATGCGGATATAAAGAAATAATCCAGCGTAGACAAATATTTCATTTCATTTACAAAATTTTACTAAATCTATTTCTAAATCAATTTTGTTTATTTGTTTTTATTGCCAACTGAATATAAGAAAGATTATTTTAATTTAAAATATTTTTATTTCTAACATCTTTGTCAATCAAAGTAATTAATGCAAATAGAATCTGTCATTTAAATATCAAATATTTCCAGTAAAATATTCTGCAATTATTCTTCTACGTAATTATCCTTGACAGACCTTATCGGGTACCCGTTTGAATTTAAATATTCCTACAAGAAAAATAAAGTTCTCCACTCGATTAAACTGATGAAAATAATTGGATGGAGCGCCATCTTGTTGAAACCATTCCTTGAATGGAACTCTTATGGATTGTTCTGCTTGTTGGTTGCTGACAAAATTTGATTATTCAAAATTTTAAAATAGATTGCACCGTCGAAATTGTTTGCCATTAAAGTATAGTCTAAACATTTACCCTTATCAACTTATTGCACTTATGATTGTGGTTCATCAATTAAAATCTAACATACACCATACACTCTTTCTCGAGTAGTAATTCTGACGATCCCAAATAAGCGTAATTGCATAGGGTGGTCTTCGTGAAATTTAAGTTGTCGTGGGGTACGTTGACAACACAGTAGACTAAGGAATTCACAAACTGACGATCTCGTTTCCACACTTGTTGGCGCAGCATTCTTTATTATCAATTATTACGTGTTTTTACATTGTTGTAATTGTAATCAATATTTTAAATTTAAGGCTTTACTACAAAATTATTTAAAACACATAGAAATAGACATTAATCCATTCTTCCCAAATACAAAAAAATAAGGTATAATTAGAAACACTTTTTACAGCCTTCTGCTTCATTTAATCCCAGTGCTGTTCCAACCCGGATTTCTCTTTATACTGTTGCAGCATTAGTTTCTATTGTTTTATGATCTAAAAGCGACGTTTCTGTTATTTAGGTCAACGAGGTATGTACATGCCGTAATACCAAAAACAAGCACTTTCACAATAATTTTTTCTTTGATACCACAACGCCCTACAAAACTGATCGATTAAACTGAAAAAATTTCCTTTCGACGAAATAAAAATATCCAAAAATTCGTTTTCGTTCACTAAGCTGCATATCAAATCCCTGGCGTTTCTTTTATTCTAAAACGTATACAGCAGGGTGTTTAGTTGTTGTAGCCAGTAGTGCGAAAAATTATTTCTATTTATAGTGGTGTATTTATAAGACAAAGCTTCCACTTTGCTGAATAGGGCTTTATTTTATCAAATGTTTGCAGCGCCGCATCACATTTGAAAGGAACAGGGATTAACCTACAAAATACTCGGTTTAGATGAAAACGGTTATTCCGACATAACAAGTTGCGAGGGTTAAGGTTTCAAGTTATTAAATGATAACCTTGCGAGATTTAATAATTGTGGTGAAATTGAACATTTTTATGCAAATACCAGTTGCTTAGCGTGGAATCCTAATATATGCAAACGCTAAATTTACGGCATGTATGGCCATTATCCACATACACTCATGCACCACTAAGAATTTTAGTATTGCATGACAGCAATAATAATCGTTCAAGCAACACGAAATGTCTGTTTTAACACTTTCGTGCATTTATATCTCACTTCCTATGTCGATAATGAAATAGAGCGTGTGTAGATAGAAAGCATCAACAGATTTAAATAGGCACCTCTATGATTATAGTTACCAGACACGGCATAAGATCTTAATTATACAAGGCTTAACATTTTCTTCCGCAGAATACGCATCGCGCTAAGTAACACTTACAAACAGAAAATAGGACAATATCTTCCGAAATAATCTCGGATGTATGTTAAATCGAGAGAAACCAAAAACAAGTACTAGCGTAAAACCTAGAATAGCAAAAACTACAGCTCCAAAAAATAAGATAAGGTAGAATTTTGAAAATTATGACATATGTATTATATAGGAAAACCTAAATAATTGGTTGTATTTTGAAAATAAGTTCCGAGACTGACAATATATATCAATACACAATTAAAGTTATTAAAATGTTATATGTAATAAATAAAATATTTTGTTTATTAAGTCAATAATAGGAAAGCACCCACTTCAATTTTCGGTAAGTGGCTTCCTACTTGCGGCTTCATCATCATTGTTCATCACCGAAAGTTTTGTTACAGTTTGTTGTCGTAGAAAAAATAATTTTGGAAAAATTTACAGTCGTTTCGGAGCACTTACCTCATATCTAATGTCGGTGAGAAGTCGTGGTGGACAATTTTTTAAAGATGCAGTAGCTAAAATAGCTTTCGAGACGAGGGGCGTCACCCTATGAGTTGTAGATATTAATCTCAAGCAGTAGGGACTTAACATTCAAAGAAACAAACTAGTAACAAAAGAAACATATAATTTATAGAACTTAGAACTTGTGTCGCAGGTATACAGGCACAGAAACAGATTGATACGTAGATAATAACAATATAGTTAACTAATAAGGTATTGACGCCATATATTTTTATGTAAAAAATAAAAAAAATGTAATTGTAAATTCGAGCGATGGGAAAAACTCCCCATATTATCCCAGGGTCTAAATGAGCCCGTTTTAACAATGATAAGAATACTTGAATCAATTACTAATGGACATACATCTAATTAATTACGTCCACAGTGTGCATGTATGACGAAATAATTTCAAACAAAAACAAGTTTTTATCTTAACCGATCTTTATTGATAGATAATGAGTATCACCTCTACCGTTGCAAAATTCTTCTAGTTCAATGAGTGTACCATTAAATTATCCTAGAACTTGATTCTTTGATCATTTTATTACATTTAACTACCGTAGTTTTCTGAATTTTCACATTTAACAATATGCATTTTTAATTTAAACGTAATTCTTAAGATACTTTTAATTTACCGTTCAAACTATAAATTCTTAATACTTGTTCATCGTTCAAGAATAATTCGCTTAAAATGCCCATTTCAAGTTGAGACACGCTGTCACCTCTTCTCTCTTTTTCACTCTAGCGCACTATATTTTTCAAAATTGTTTTTGTCCCACTTATTTCATTCGAATCTGTAACCTTCCAACACTAAAACTATTTCGTTTCATTTTAACCTTGGTAAACTAATGCGCGTTCATTATTTCTTTGCACCCAAAGTTATTTATTCATTCACGAAATATAATTTAGAGAGCACTTAATTTTCACAAAATGTTCATTGTCAATTCTTTTAATTATTGCTACATATACCTTACTTCATAAACATTGTGTATTTCATTAATTAAACGGAAAAATATTTGTGTACAAACTAAATAATTCTTTCTAATTTTAATTATTTGTATGGTTAACTAATTAGTTATTGTTAATAAAATTATAGTTTTGTTTTGTAGAAACCTTAAACTCTAAATAAATTTAAGTTTATCTCTCATTTAAATGGCCATTTTCAATATAAATCGTTCTTCAATTTCAATTTAAACTCAATTTTTATTTATTAAAAAATAACCCTTTATGCAATATGTAAATACAGAAAGTATCACAGATAAAAATTGACAATTATCTGGTAGCAATATTGTTTTCTTTCAAGAACATATAATGCATCAAAGGCGAAATAAATCATGTTACCTTTCCTAATTATAACTACCTAACCGATTTAACATTTAATTCTAGTACGAAAATACTGGCGTAAACAAACGTGAAAACAATTTGTCGGGACACCAGTTGACCACAAAAATTATCACAAAACAACTACTAATTAATTACAATTGTTAACAATCGGTTTTAACATACATGAAATTTAATTAGGAAAGTTTTCAAGAATATACTCCTGAGAAAAGTACCTTAAAACTAAATTAACTTAAGTTTTGGGTCAGGTTACTTGTTGTCCGAGGAGTTGTTAATTATAAAAACGAAGGTACAAATAGCAGATGCTGGCTGGTATCCATAAGCGACAGACGAGTGACAAAACAAAAGTCGCTATCAACAATTTACATTAGCTCCGTTGTAGGTAGATTGCAACAAGTTATGCCTTGTAGGAAGATACATCTAAAATATATTGCCAGCAAGAAAAATAGAGGACTTAAACGTAGTTCATAGGCTAGTTTTACCTCCAGGTATTAGTTCTAAAACTATTAACTCTTGCATTTTGATTTTTTTTAAAACTTACGGCATTCGACAGTGCCAAACAAAAGAAATCCGTCATTCATTAATGACGAACTTTAAAAAAAAAAAAAAAGAAAATACCAAAACACTACACAAAAAACTATACCCGAACAGGTGTCAGTTCGCTGATGATGATAACTTAGCTATGGAAACACGTGTTCGAGTATAGTTTTTGTGCGGTTTTTTGGTGTTTTCCTTTTCTTGTTAAAGATAGACGCTGCAGTTTAGAGTTCCATTCATTGAAATGACGGATTCGTCAACTTACAAGTAATTAAATAATCTGTTATTAAATAATAAAGTAGGTTTTTACCCTTTTTTCACAGAGAACACATGTACAACTTCGCCGAACACCAAGTACTCAAAATAAAGGGACTGCAAATTTTAATGAAACAAATACATGATTCGATTTTCACAACACCTGTTGATATAATGATCAAAAGCAAAGTCAAGTTGTCTATACGCCGGGCGCAGAACAGAACGAAAGCAAAATTTATTAAACAAAAATTTACTAAAAATAACGTCACAGTTTACAACCAAGGTTGAAAAAAATATGTTTAGAAGTTTTAGTACTAGTACTAGTACTTCGTTATTTAAAAAAAAATAATAAAACGAAAAGAAAGTTAATTAAAGACTGTTTTTTACGGAGAAGTACACTACTCTAGTTAATAGGTGTTATTGAGATTCGGTTCCATTAAAATATTCTTTGGTTTTTGAGTTTTTGCTGAACGCTTTCATCCCCATCAAAGTTTATAATTTACTTACAACGACCGTACAGTGTAACTGCATGGTATAGCTGATATCTGATATGAAGCGGTATATATTGTACAGTGTTCCAAATAAGTACTCGTTTGTTCGCAGTAAATTATCAATAATTGAAAACGGACAATGAACACAAGAAGCAACTTAAAGTGAAATGTCTTATCCCTTATGCCTGTGCATAATATTTGATGATTACTTAAAAATAACTGACATCTACGCCCTATGTAGAATCGTGCTAGTAACGCTTTTCAACTTTGCAATAATACTAAGTCCCAGAGAAATTCGAGCACACGCATAGTAGCTGCAAGACAAAACCAAAAATGAGAGTCAGGTCTAAATTCAACACAAACAGAGACAAAATACTGAAGCCATAAAAAAGGTTAGCATCTCCTAAATTTTGAGCTGTTGTAAGGCTGACACGCATTTTACAGTACTCCATGGTCAACAAGAAAAACATGTTGTTCCTGAGAATCACAACTTTGGTTTCCGGACCTGGTCATCAAGACCCTCCCGGATAATTGGAAAAAAATGTACAACACAATTTCACAAAACACAATCACATTACACACTTAATTAATATGATTACATCTGAATACTAGGGTGGGTAAGGGTTGGCATGTTTAGGTTTTAGTGGTTTTCCTAAACCTTGAAGTAAATGCTTTGCCAAGACTAACCAATCCACAATTGCACACGGTTTCGTCACCACACTGTACAGCTTTATACTGATCTTCTGGGACACCATACATAACACTTACATCACAATACAATATTTAAAATGTATACCATACGACTAAATAAATAAATAAATAAGAAAATCAAATTTTGGACTAAAACAAAGATCAGATTCAGTCGAGAAAGAATAAAAATTCAAATAACCACTACAACAAAAGGCAAGGATACAGAAGAGCCCTAAAAGGCACCATACATCATTTAAGCGGTGCATTAACAAATGATCTTCCTTATATTAAATGTACAGTGAGGACCAAAAGTATTGCATACTCTCGATAAAATTCAAACGAACCACTTTCGAGCAAAATCCGAGAACACTTCTTTTTAAATTGTTTTTATATTATGTTCAATACTCACTTCTAACTCCAACCCTCTTAATTTTTAAAACGACAATAGGGGTTGTGTGACACATCATTTAAAAGAGAATTGAATTCTCTTTCTAGCACTGTAAATAAATAAATTATTATACTATACTATACAAATTGTTGCAGGTATCCCAATAATTCGCATTTTATCGAAGACTTCAGTAAATTGTGCATTGATATAAATTTTGAGATTGCCATGGTTTCGTTATTAATACAAATTACAAGAAATTACAAATTACAGTATGGTAGACAATTGTGTCATGTATAACATCATTGTGCCATACTGCAATATCAAATTCTTGTGTACTGTTTTGATTTACCTTACCCATACAATATTTGTCAAATACTGACTTGATTTGTCACTCATAGAAGCTACTACGGCCTCCTTTGGTGGGGTCCGATGTTTCTGGAGAAACCAATTCCATTCAATGATTAGGTGAACATTCAGAACAGAAAATGGCGAGACTTACCGATAATCAAATTGTAGGTGTATTGATAATGAAAGGATGTAGTGACCAAATAAGAACCCAAATTTAATTTCGTAAAATGTTTAATGTAAAGTGTCCAGAGAGCAGGTGTAAATGCACAACGCGTCGTGCCCGTTTTCATATCGCTCATAAACGCTTTCGATCTTTGAAAGAAACATATTCACATAATAGAAGTGGAGCAGATGCTTGAAGAACTAGTCAAGGTCCGGGGTCCTCCAACGTATCCTACATCCTCTACGACAACGTTAAAAGGCACAATAGACACCAATTGTGTGCTAAACGGCTACTGAGCCTTGTCATGCAATGCAGTACATGTAGGTAAACTTTCAATTTTCAGAGAAGATGCAATAGAAACAAATAGTTATCGTGTTATTACACATCACATAAGATACGAAACTTGTGCATACAATGGTAATATATTATCTACTTAATCGGTAAAACTAGGAAGTCAATTTTTGTTAAAATTGACATTGAGTAAAAGATTTGAGGTATAAGTCAAATTTCAGTATCTCCTAAAATACTTACAGCTTTGAAAAGTTACATTTATTTTCTCCGTAGGTCCAAGTTGCTTAGAATACCAAACAAAGCCGGAAAGTCCACAATTAAGGACTGAGGGCAAAAAAACATTAACATTGAAAAACTTGCATAACTTTTATACCATATAATTTTTTTACAAAATTTTGATATAGTAGGCTTTGAAATAGTTGACAGAATATGTCGTCAAATTTTATTTTATTTGAGTCAAATTGTGTTCACAATGGCAAAAGTAGTGGAAGTACATAGATTAATCATTAAAAAATTTGTTGAGAATCCACAATGGTCAGTCGTTCGCATTGCAAAGGAGGCAAAAGATTGCAGGCAAGTAGCAGCAAAAGTCATCAAGCGGTACAAGGAAGACTTTACCATAACACAGAAACTAGGAAGTGGACGACTAGAGGGTTTTCATTCACCAAAAAAGGTGCAAAAGGCAATATCTGCGATGGTTAAGAATCCGCTGATATCGAACCGGAAATTAGCTGCAAAACTCGACTTGTCGGAAAAGATAATTTGAAAAATAAAAAAAAGAGTGGATTTAAGTCCTACAAAGTTCAAACAACACCAGATCGTAATGCGGAGAAAAGAGCCAGAAAGTTGAGAGCAGATTTTTTCCAAAAACGTCAATGTTGCGTGATGGACGATGAGACTTACGTCCTCGCCGATTTTTCTCAACTATCTGGTCAAGAGTTTTATGTTTCCTGTAGACGAGGAAATGTTCCTAAGAAGTTTAGAACTAAAATAAAGACCAAGTTTCCAAAAAAATATCTCGTTTGGCAGGCGATTTGTAGCTGCGGTGAAAGAAGACAATCTTTCATAACAAATGGAACAATTAACTCCGATATTTGCACGAAGGAGTGTCTCCAAAAAAGATTGCGGCCTTTTCTCAGTAAACAGCTTCGTGCCATTATAGTAAGCAGACAAAAAAATGGTACGAAGAGAATCATGTCGATTTTGTACCCAGGGAGGCTAACCCACCAAATTGCCCTGAGCTCGCCAATCGAGCGGTACTGGGCTTTGGTAAAAAGAAGCTTGAAGCAGACAAAGAGGCTACAAAATTGATTGAAAGTTTTAGAAAAATGTGGACAATAGCGACCAAGAAAGTGTCGAGCACCACCATAAAAGCCATGATGGAGACCATTCCCGACAAGCTCAAAATTTTTATGACGATAAGTCTGATTAATTTTTTGGTTTTTCTTAATTTTTATATAATAAATAACCTATCGAAAACTAAATTTTTTTGAAAATTTATTTAGCGGTTTAAAAGTTATGCAAGTTTTTCAATGTTAATGTTTTTTCGCCCTCAGTCCTTAGTATCACAATTACAACTACTTGTAGACAACAGTAGTATGTTCTATAACAAGTGCTGGAATGGAAACGTTCCTCGTGAGCATAAAGATTGTAAGATGAGGATTAGCAAGGTCTACATATTCGCGAGTGAAGAAATTCTATTTCAATTAGCTACACTTACTTTAGTATTTTAAAAATTAAAGATACTTAAATTAATACTTGGTTGATTCTATAACAAGAATGCAATCTTGGTTTAGGCCTTCGCGGTCTGTTGCTAACTAGTGTTGCTAGATTCGGGTCTAAAAGCCTTCGTTGCTTGGAATTTCTTTCTAACGTTTCGCTAATGGGAGTGATCAGCTCCTTTAAAGATCTGTCTCTTTCCGATGTTAGATGTAGACTTATGATTTCTACTTCGCAGCTTGTATTTATACTTGAATCATCAATTTCATGGTGGATCATATGTACACCTCTCCAAAAGAACAAGATATACGGTAAACTTCGGCTGCTGAGAGAGGGTCTCGTTCGTACTTTGTCAATCTGATGATCGGCTAAATCGTTTTGTTTGGTTTGAAGATAGTTTTAATGTTGTGTCTTTTTAGAATTCTTTCTGTAGTGTATCCGTTAGCTCAAAGGCAGTTTTTAGGTGTTCAAGTTCACCATTCAGAATTCCTTCGAACTCGTTCCGTTGGGGTCTTGATATTACACACTTTTGTCCTCGGTGGTGGTTTGATAAAGCATTCAGACAGCTGTCCGTGTATGTAGGTTTTTTGTACACTGTGTGGTCTAATTTGTTTGCTTGTTTTTTCACCAGCACATCTAAGAAGCCAGTTGTTGTTCATCTTCTATCTTCATGGTGAACTGGATACAAGAGTGTTATATTCAAGTGTCGAAAAAACTGGTAAAAATTCTCTATAGCGTGTGTTAAAACAACAAAGGTATTATCTAACTATGCCGTTTGTATTCCGAGATCTCGATGACTTTCTTTTCAAAATTCTTCATAATGGGATTGGTAATAATCACTGGATAAGCTTGCTAATGTAGATTGAGAAGATTTTAATCACGACATTGAGATATTCCTTCAGTAGCATTTTGGTAAACAGCGAAACCACATCAAACTGTCTTGGAGTGTTAACGAAACGTTAGGAACGAATTCTAAGCAACGACGGCCTTTAAACCCAAATCTAGACAAGACTAGTTCAATAATGCAATCTTTTCTAAAATAGTGTTAAAGAACTTAAGTATCATTCCAATGTTCGTAGACTAAACATCCTTATGGGAATTTGGTAGATTACAAGAAGTTGAGTTTCAATTTATAATTTTCATTCCAATCAAACTAAATAAATTAATTAAAATTTATTTTTTCTTTGCTTTACCAGTAACATTTATACATGATTCTTGTTTTAAGTACGCATCTATGACATAATATTTTTTCAAATGATTTGAGTTAAATTCCTCTCTTTCTATAATAAATACTAAGAAACAATGACAAGTTTCGATGTTCACATATTGTAATGTAACGTTTTTTTTAAGGTGAGGGAAATATTTTAGTCAGAAAAAACATTTTGATCTAGTTTTTTGAAGTCAGTGAAGAGTTTGAAATGCACAAAATGAAAACCAATGAAGTGTACTCAAAAAAACAAAATCACTTGTTTATTTTTTGATAAAGGAAGTTGTAAGTATTTGTAAATTTGAGAGTAAAACATGATATCTGATTTGTTAAAGAAAGAAATGTAATCGATACCAAGACATGCAGTTAAGCTCGGAAAGATTTGTTCATAGATATGGCGTCTTCAATCTCTCGGGTCAAATTGGATATATGATAGTTGACAACAAACTGAACATATAAAGAACCTATGACCAAAAACGCATTGTAATAACTGAACGGGCTAGCTAGGTCCAGGCAGTTGTTTCGTTGTTATGCTATCTAGCTACAGCTAGCGCCTCCAGTCGTTGTTGTCATGAACTCGTGTTTCATGAAAATAAAAGTAGCTCACTGGAAGTATGAATTTCCAACCATTTGATTCCTTGCTTTGAATGTACGTTTTTTAAAATAAAACATGAACTATGCGTTTCCGGTCTAGGTTTCTTATAACAAAATGATCAGTTTGATGTCAACTAAAATATATCTAATTTTGATCTGAGAGGATAGATACCAAGTTAGGGCAAGAAAGTACATGTACAAAAAATGTTACAGATAAAAGGTTTTATATTGATCACAAAACAGAATAGAGGACAGAGAAGGTTTTTCTGTTTTAAATTTTGTCTAAGACTCTTTCGTTTGTTCTTTATGGTTGTACGCAAACCTGTCAAATTTTTACTGTATCGGACAACATTGATGGTAACATAAAGATCTTTAAATTCAAAAAGTAATGGCTCACGGTGATCAAAAAATCAGGTAACCATAACCTTGCCATCAAAAGCTAAGTTTTTAATTTCTGGTGCCTTGGAGAAGACGGATGTTTTCATACTGTCACGTTTCGACTCAGGTTCTAATGGTGACACTAACTTTTGTCACGGCTACGATGCAGTGCAAGAAGGAATCTCCTTCTTCACGGTACCCGTTCGGTTGGCTTTGTGTTCTTCCGTCATTTGACAGGACATCCATCGTGCACACACCTTTTGGTATCCAGCCTCATAAATTACAGCATGGATTTTTCCCGTACTAATATCAAAACGATCTACCTATTCCCACAACAAATGCTCCCACAACAGCGACATTGGCATCACTCACCATTACTGAATTTCCGACGCTATTCCACGACATATAAACATCTTGCATTCTCCGATAAATTTATCAAGTTAAAGTGGTTTTAATAAAGAAATTGTAACTCTGGACTTATGAAAAAATTGTAGTACCTACATGGTAACAAATCCTGTTGATTACTAAAGAAGCAAAGCGGAAAGAAAAAGATAACAACAGCAAAGTTGTTAACTTGCTACATCTATGAAAACACCTGACTATCCGTCAATGTCAAATGCTATATTAGGAGATGGTTAAAGTTTATGAATAGCAACCACAAAAAAAGCCATTGTGATCATTCCTGTATATCACTTATGTAGATCGTATAATAATAAAGGTTACCAGGCCAATCTCGGCATAAACATCCAGGCCGGTAATATCAGCAATTTCCTCCATTGAAAAACAAATTTAATTTAATTCATCAGTCCAAAATAGAGAATGAATTGAGTATCTTCCTTCACGTGGAAAATAGTTGCTTAATAAAAAAAATGTTAAAACTCAACAACATTGGGTTTGCTAAAACTATAGAGGTCTAGCAAGACCTAAAAACCTAAGAATTCTGTTTGTATGTTTAGTCAGCGTTCTAGCAAAGAAAAAAAACAATCAAAAAATAAACTAAACATACTTTCTCAGACAAGTGACGCCATGCAATCTAAATAGATACAGGTCCATAATTTATACATGTGGTGTCACTAAAGTCAGATCGGTACATTTAGAATTACAGTGTATGGTCAATATCAAAATATATTATAATTAGTATAAACAAAGAGAGTGATTTTCTCATTTTAAATGCATTTGAAAGCAATCATTTTAATTTTTCCGAGATAAAGCATAGTGTGCAAAAATAAATAAAAATTTTCTAAACAAGATTCATAGCAATTTTGCAAATCCTTGAACAAATTCGAAAATAGTGACTGCTACATTTTGTTGTGCTTCCCACTATTTACTATGGTGGGTATTCTCTGCCCACATATATGTATTTAGTCATATCAAATCGGAAGGGTACCTATGCAAAATCTTCCAAATAATGTTTAGCAATGAGTGTAATTAAAACACGGTTAACAGTACCCGAATACTCTTAACAAAACCAAGACAATGATCTGTTAGTAACTCATTAACTGTGACGCTTTTCTTTAAAAACATCTAGATATTCGAAACCAAGGACTAATCACGGATCTAACCGTTACGGTAAAATGACTTTTGTTCGAAAACCACATGTTTTTCGAGTTCTTCAACTACAGTTTTATCCATTACGTTTAGTAGCTTAGTTGCTTAGTCCAATTGGATAAAAATGCATTTTATGGTAAGATGTTAAACGTATTAGAATCTAAGAATTCAACAATTGATGTAACCCTTGACTTTTGTTTGAAAACCATATGTTTTTCGGGATCTTTATTTGTATACTTTTATTCACTTAGTCAAATTAAATCATATAAAATGCATTTTGTAATAAGATGCTAAAAGCATTCGAATCCTAGGATTCAATCATTGATATAGCCTCTAACTCATATGTTTAATATTTCCCTCAAATCAGGTTATTTTCCGGATGCCTGGAATAAAGTTTGTCAAATCTTTAAAAATAGAAATAAAGATTCAATTGAGAACTATAGACCTATCTCTATAATAAGCAATTTTTCAAAAGTGTTTGAAAGCATATTATCAGAATATATATATTCGTTAGTAAAGAGCAAGATATCAATCTATCAGCATGGATTTGTCAAAGGCAGATCAACTGAATTTAACTTATACAATATAACCCAATACATATCCAAAAATTTAGATGCTCGTATTCAGACTGATGTAATTTATATTGGCCTTACTAAACCTTTTGATTGTTTGAAACATGAGACGCTTTTGAATAAACTATGTGATTATGGACTAAATAATAAAATTGTTAGAATTGTTTCTCCTTACTTATACCGTCGACTGTTCTTTGTTATGGATGTAGCTCTGACAAGTACTTTGCAACTAGTGGCGTACCTCAAGGATCCACACTTGGCCCACTTTTTTCTGTTATTTATTAATAAAATCAGTTCTAATCTTACATCTCCGGTACTACTATATGCAGATGCTGTGAAAATTTATAATCACATACATAATTTCCGTTTGTTATTTATTTAAACTGATTCATAATTAAGTATATGTTTAATTAATCAGGTAAATTATCACGTACCTAGAATAACTTTAAGAAATTGGATAACCTTTACATATCCAACACCTTCAACAAATCATTTCAGCAATTCGGCTATGTATAGAATGTTTCAAACTAATAAATAATTTCAGGATAACGTTGATATTTTTATTTCTGAGTGAAAAGCTTTTAAGGCTAAATGTGGAATGTGTTGAGGTTTTGAGGTTTTATATTATTTAAGTTATACTATCTATGTTTAGTTAGTATTTTATATTTCATTTGCTGCTTTTTCTGTTTTTGTTTTATTTTTTATATACTATGAGTACTTATTACCTAAGAATTTTACAATTAGTTATGTTCCTCTGTAATTGGCCGTTGGCTGTTGAGTGAACAAATTACAATTACAATTACAATGATCGTTACGATGACCGTGGCTTTTGCTCGAAAACCACATGTTTTTGGGATTTTCATCTTCAGTATACTTTTATTCAATTAGTCCAATTGAATTATAAAAATGCATTTTGTGATAAGATTTTAAAAGCATTCGAATGCTAGGATTCTATCACTGATGTAATCGTTACAATGAAAGTGACTTTTATTTAAAATTACACGTTTTTCGGGATTTTCAACCACAATGTACTTTTATCCATAACGTTTAGTAGTTTAGTTGCTTAGATCAATAAAATAATAAAAAATGCTTCTTGTGATAAGATATTAAATTCATTCGAATCCAAGGATCCAATCATTGATGTAACCGTTACGGTAAAAATGACTTTTGTTCAAAACCCACATGTTTTTCAAGATCTTTATCCTCAGTATACTTTTTATCCAGTCAGTCCAACTAAATCATAAAAAAATGCATTTAACGGCATTCGAATCCTAGGATTCAATCATTGATGTAACTGTTACCATGAAAGTGACTTTTCTTCGAAAACAACATGTTTTCGGGATCTTCAACTACAATAAACTTTCATCCATATGGTTTACTCGTTTACTCCAACAGAATCAACACAAATGCATTTTGTGATAAGATGTTAAATGCATTTGAATCCAAGGATTCAATCATTGATGTAATCGTTATGGTGAAAGTGACTTTACTTTTTCAGGATCTTTCTTATACTTTTATCCATAACGTTTACTTGCCTAGTCCAATAGAATCAACACAAAATGCATTTTGTGGTAAGATGTTAAATGCATTCGAATATAAAGATTCAATCATTAATGTAGCGGTTACGGTGAAAGTGACTTTTGTTCGAAAACCACATGTTTTTCAAGACATTTAACCTCAGTGTATTTTATCCATAACGTTTAGTAGTTCAGCTGCTTAGTCCAATTTAATAATAAAAATGCATTTTGTGATAAGATGCTAAAGGCATTCAAACCCATAGATTCAATCATTGTGTAACCATTACAATAAAAATGACTTCTCTTCGAAAACCACATGTTCTTCGGGATCTTTAAAAACAATATACATACATTTATCCATAACGTTTGGTAGTTTAGTTGCTTAGTTCAATTGAACAATCAAAAAATGCATTTTGTGATAAAACTCTAACAGTATTCGAATCCAAGGATTCAATCATTGTGTACCTAATACAATGAAAGTGACTTTTCTTCAAAAATCATATGTTTTTGAGGAGCTTTAACCACAATATACATTTATCCATAACATTCAGTAATTTAGTTGCTTAGTCCAATCGAATAATAAAAAAAATCATTTTGTTATAAGATGCTGAATGCATTCAAATTCAAAGATTCAATCATTGATGTAACCGTTACCATGAAAGTAACTTTCTTTGAAAACCACATGTTTCTCGGGATATTCATAGCTTAGACCAATTGAATCGTACAAAAAATTCATTTTGTGATAAGATGCTAAAAGCATTCTAATCCAAGCATTCAATCATTGGTGTAATCGTTACAGCGAAAGTGACTAATATTCGAAAACCACATACTTTTCGGGATCTTGAATCTCAGTATACTTTTGTCCAGTCCAGTGGTGCATTCTGTAATAAGATGCTAAAGGCATTCAAATCCATGGATTCAGTCATTGTGTAACCGTTACAATAAAAATGACTTTTTTTCGAAAACCACATATTTTTGGGATTTTCAACCACAACAATTAGTAGTTTAGTTGCTTACTCCAATTGAATAATAAAATAATTCATTTTGTGATACGAAGCTAAATGTATTCAAATCCAAGGATTCAACTATTGATTTAACAGTTACAATAAAGATGACTTTTCTTCGAAAACCACATGCTTTTTGGGATCTTGAACCACAGTATACTTTTTATTCATAACGTTTAATAGTTTACTTGCTTAGTTCAATTAAATCATCAAAAATACACTTTGGGACAAGATGTTAAAGACATCCAAATCCAAGGAGTCAATTATTGATTTAACCGTTACATAGAAGGTGACTTTTCTTCGAAAACCACAAGTTTTTTGGAATATCTAACCACAATATACTTTTAACCACAACGTTTACTAGTTTAGTTGCTTAGTCCAATTGAATAATAAAAATTCATTTTGTGATACGAAGCTAAATGTATTCAAATCCAAGGATTCAACTATTGATTTAACAGTTACAATAAAGATGACTTTTCTTCGAAAACCACATGCTTTTGGGATCTTGAACCACAGTATACTTTTATTCATAATGTTTAATAGTTTACTTGCTTAGTTCAATTGAATCATCAAAAAATGCACTTTGGGACAAGATGTTAAAGACATCCAAATCCAAGAAGTCAATTATTGATTTAACCGTTACATAGAAGGTGACTTTTCTTCGAAAACCACAAGTTTTTTATAATATCTAACCACAATATACTTTTAACCACAACGTTTACTAGTTTAGTTGCTTAGTCCAATTGAATAATAAAAAATTCATTTTGTGATACGAAGCTAAATGTATTCAAATCCAAGAATTCAACTATTGATTTAACAGTTACAATAAAGATGACTTTTCTTCGAAAACCACATGCTTTTGGGATCTTGAACCACAGTATACTTTTATTCATAATGTTTAATAGTTTACTTGCTTAGTTCAATTAAATCATCAAAAAATACACTTTGGGACAAGATGTTAAAGACATCCAAATCCAAGAAGTCAATTATTGATTTAACCGTTACATAGAAGGTGACTTTTCTTCGAAAACCACAAGTCTTTTATAATATCTAACCACAATATACTTTTAACCACAACGTTTACTAGTTTAGTTGCTTAGTCCAATTGAATAATAAAAAAATTCATTTTGTGATACGAAGCTAAATGTATTCAAATCCAAGAATTCAACTATTGATTTAACAGTTACAATAAAGATGACTTTTCTTCGAAAACCACATGCTTTTTGGGATCTTGAACCACAGTATACTTTTATTCATAATGTTTAATAGTTTACTTGCTTAGTTCAATTGAATCATCAAAAATGCACTTTGGGACAAGATGTTAAAGACATCCAAATCCAAGAAGTCAATTATTGATTTAACCGTTACATAGAAGGTGACTTTTCTTCGAAAACCACAAGTCTTTTATAATATCTAACCACAATATACTTTTTAACCACAACGTTTACTAGTTTAGTTGCTTAGTCCAATTGAATAATAAAAAATTCATTTTGTGATACGAAGCTAAATGTATTCAAATCCAAGAATTCAACTATTGATTTAACAGTTACAATAAAGATGACTTTTCTTCGAAAACCACATGCTTTTGGGATCTTGAACCACAGTATACTTTTATTCATAATGTTTAATAGTTTACTTGCTTAGTTCAATTAAATCATCAAAAAATACACTTTGGGACAAGATGTTAAAGACATCCAAATCCAAGGAGTCAATTATTGATTTAACTGTTACATAGAAGGTGACTTTTCTTCGAAAACCACAAGTTTTTTGGAATATCTAACCACAATATACTTTTTAACCACAACGTTTACTAGTTTAGTTGCTTAGTCCAATTGAATAATAAAAAATTCATTTTGTGATACGAAGCTAAATGTATTCAAATCCAAGGATTCAACTATTGATTTAACAGTTACAATAAAGATGACTTTTCTTCGAAAACCACATGCTTTTTGGGATCTTGAACCACAGTATACTTTTTATTCATAATGTTTAATAGTTTACTTGCTTAGTTCAATTAAATCATCAAAAAATACACTTTGGGACAAGATGTTAAAGACATCCAAATCCAAGGAGTCAATTATTGATTTAACCGTTACATAGAAGGTGACTTTTCTTCGAAAACCACAAGTTTTTGGAATATCTAACCACAATATACTTTTAACCACAACGTTTACTAGTTTAGTTGCTTAGTCCAATTGAATAATAAAAATTCATTTTGTGATACGAAGCTAAATGTATTCAAATACAAGGATTCAACTATTGATTTAACAGTTACAATAAAGATGACTTTTCTTCGAAAACCACATGCTTTTTGGGATCTTGAACCACAGTATACTTTTATTCATAACGTTTAATAGTTTACTTGCTTAGTTCAATTAAATCATCAAAAATACACTTTGGGACAAGATGTTAAAGACATCCAAATCCAAGGAGTCAATTATTGATTTAACCGTTACATAGAAGGTGACTTTTCTTCGAAAACCACAAGTTTTTGGAATATCTAACCACAATATACTTTTAACCACAACGTTTACTAGTTTAGTTGCTTAGTCCAATTGAATAATAAAAAATTCATTTTGTGATACGAAGCTAAATGTATTCAAATCCAAGGATTCAACTATTGATTTAACAGTTACAATAAAGATGACTTTTCTTCGAAAACCACATGCTTTTTGGGATCTTGAACCACAGTATACTTTTTATTCATAATGTTTAATAGTTTACTTGCTTAGTTCAATTGAATCATCAAAAAATGCACTTTGGGACAAGATGTTAAAGACATCCAAATCCAAGAAGTCAATTATTGATTTAACCGTTACATAGAAGGTGACTTTTCTTCGAAAACCACAAGTCTTTTATAATATCTAACCACAATATACTTTTAACCACAACGTTTACTAGTTTAGTTGCTTAGTCCAATTGAATAATAAAAAATCATTTTGTGATACGAAGCTAAATGTATTCAAATCCAAGAATTCAACTATTGATTTAACAGTTACAATAAAGATGACTTTTCTTCGAAAACCACATGCTTTTTGGGATCTTGAACCACAGTATACTTTTATTCATAATGTTTAATAGTTTACTTGCTTAGTTCAATTAAATCATCAAAAAATACACTTTGGGACAAGATGTTAAAGACATCCAAATCCAAGGAGTCAATTATTGATTTAACCGTTACATAGAAGGTGACTTTTCTTCGAAAACCACAAGTTTTTTTGGAATATCTAACCACAATATACTTTTAACCACAACGTTTACTAGTTTAGTTGCTTAGTCCAATTGAATAATAAAAAAATTCATTTTGTGATACGAAGCTAAATGTATTCAAATCCAAGGATTCAACTATTGATTTAACAGTTACAATAAAGATGACTTTTCTTCGAAAACCACATGCTTTTTGGGATCTTGAACCACAGTATACTTTTATTCATAATGTTTAATAGTTTACTTGCTTAGTTCAATTAAATCATCAAAAATACACTTTGGGACAAGATGTTAAAGACATCCAAATCCAAGGAGTCAATTATTGATTTAACCGTTACATAGAAGGTGACTTTTCTTCGAAAACCACAAGTTTTTTGGAATATCTAACCACAATATACTTTTAACCACAACGTTTACTAGTTTAGTTGCTTAGTCCAATTGAATAATAAAAATTCATTTTGTGATAAGAAGCTAAATGTATTCAAATCCAAGGATTCAACTATTGATTTAACAGTTACAATAAAGATGACTTTTCTTCGAAAACCACATGCTTTTGGGATCTTGAACCACAGTATACTTTTATTCATAATGTTTAATAGTTTACTTGCTTAGTTCAATTGAATCATCAAAAAATGCACTTTGGGACAAGATGTTAAAGACATCCAAATCTAAGAAGTCAATTATTGATTTAACCGTTACATAGAAGGTGACTTTTCTTCGAAAACCACAAGTCTTTAATAATATCTAACCACAATATACTTTTAACCACAACGTTTACTAGTTTAGTTGCTTAGTCCAATTGAATAATAAAAATTCATTTTGTGATACGAAGCTAAATGTATTCAAATCCAAGGATTCAACTATTGATTTAACAGTTACAATAAAGATGACTTTTCTTCGAAAACCACATGCTTTTGGGATCTTGAACCACAGTATATTTTATTCATAATGTTTAATAGTTTACTTGCTTAGTTCAATTGAATCATCAAAAATGCACTTTGGGACAAGATGTTAAAGACATCCAAATCCAAGAAGTCAATTATTGATTTAACCGTTACATAGAAGGTGACTTTTCCTCGAAAACCACAAGTTTTTGGAATATCTAACCACAATATACTTTTAACCACAACGTTTACTAGTTTAGTTGCTTAGTTCAATTGAATAATAAAAAATTCATTTTGTGATACGAAGCTAAATGTATTCAAATCCATGGATTCAACTATTGATGTAACAATTACATAAAGATGACTTTTCTTCGAAAACCACGTGCTTTTTGGGATCTTTAACCACAGTATACTTTTATTCATAATGTTTAATAGTTTACTTGCTTAGTATTCAATTGAATCATCAAAAATACACTTTAGGACAAGATGTTAAAACATCCAAATCAAGGAGTCAATTATTGATTTAACCGTTACATAGAAGGTAACTTTTTTTGAAAACCACAAGTTTTTTGGAATATCTAACCACAATATATTTTTAACCACAACGTTTACTAGTTTAGTTGCTTAGTCCAATTGAATAATAAAAAATTCACATTGTGATAAGATACTAAATGCATTCGTATCAAGGATTCAATCATTGACGTAACCGTTAATGAAAGTGACTTTTCTTTGAAAACCACATATTTTTCGGTATCTTCAACCACAATGTACTTTCATCCATAAGGTTTAGTAATTTATTTGCTTAATCCGAATAAATTATAAAAAATACATTTGTTAGAAGATGCTAAAACATTTTCTACGTATTACTTTGTCTCAATCGATTCATCACATTGGTTATGCTCCACCCATAATAACAATAGTAACAATGTCATTTAATAAATAAACAAAGTGTCAAATAATGACATGTACCCAGCAATTCGATAATAAACCTAATTTTTATTTTTTTATAACTATATTCTATAACTACTAAACATTATTTACCTGTTTGCCCACATTTTCTGGTATTTTTCAGAAACCGTTTTGCGGGCTTTCAGGAAACATGTGAAATAATATCGTAGGTATTTAGAAAATATTGCTTTAAAAAATGTTCATGTATTTTATCTCCGATTGAATCTTCCAGAGATCCTGCAACTTTTTCTTATACACTTGTACCATAATATATGATTTTCACAGAGCATTATTTAGAGTGCTCTAACATTGGTATTGTACATTTTGACGAATACTGTAATTTCTGAGCAAAATGCAACTGAAGATATTCAGTGAAATGTTCATTTAAACAATTTTAATTTAATTTATGAGTATAAACTTTCAACATTATCAGTATTAGAGTGTTTATATTAACATCGTACGCTCGTAAAAGCAAAGAACCAAAGTTATATTTTATCGGGAAAATATGCAGCAAACCTTCATTTTATTAAGCAATATGAAAAATAACATTCATAACGATATTGCAATATTAAAACGCTATCATTGCTGGTATACAGAGATTATTTGTAACGCATGTGAGGTTACGATGTCGCTGGCATGGATAACAATAGATTTACGCGTCTTGATCTTATTACTTATTTTTTAAAGTTTTACTGCAACTTTCAGAATATATTATCAAGAATTTATTATACATTTTCTTTCAGAATTGCGGCAAAATTGCACAATAATAATTTTCAAAATAGGAATTTGAAGAAAATGAAAAGTCTTTCAATTTTAAATACAGTAAATATACAATAATAAAGAAAGCGACGAGTAGTAGAAAAAATAATTCAAACAAAAATTGTAAATAATCCTTCCGATTATAAATAAAGTTTTGTAAAATTAGTGTTCTTGCAGATATTGTTAAAACAAAAACAATAGCAGGAATATAGTACTTTTAAACACCTGATGTTATTTAAAGAAAAGTGGTAAATTTTGACTGTTAAAACAGATAGTAAATGTTCAACACACACTTTTACACTGTAAATCGCTACGATCTATATTTTAAAAAATGCTCTGTATGAAATTTTATTTCAAAACAAATAGTGTTAGAAGTTTTTGATAATTGTTTATTTAAATGTCAATTAAAATTTTACAAACCAAAGTACTGAGCTATCAAAAGTTGTTAGATAAGTTGTGGCTATGATTTTGATATTAGCAAATTTTTCCTGTATTTGACAACAAGACACGTATTGTTAGTTGCATATACGATGCATCTAAATTTTTTCCAAAATTCGGCAAAACAAGCTACAGAGCTCTATGCCCCACTAACACCGTTATGGAAGTAAGATTTAATAATAATGTCAAAGCCATCACTTTGAAAGTTACATATAAATCCAAATATAGAAGAACTCGGGTTATAATCAAATTCTTGTAGTGGGCAAAGTGAAACAGTAGTGTCTACTGTTGATTAATTTAAAAAAGAATTAAGCTAAGAAAATACTATTAGCAACTGGAGAAATGGAAAAGAAAGACATTTTTTGAACAGATGGAATTGGAAAATTAATAATAAGGAAGAGAAGTTAAAATGAACAAGTATTATTCATTTTGGATTTTTTTAAACATCATCATACGGAAGAACAATAAAAAATGGATGTTAAGAAAAATATTAGAGAAAGCCTACATACTTTATCCCGATGGTAAGTCATATCAAATAAAAAACTAGCAGATACTGCAAGTTTATTACCACTTGTACCAGGAGATGCAAGATCAGTCTACAAATTAAATTCAACGAGACTCTATTAATTATTTTATTTATCATTTTATCTCAGGTTCTTGACTTCATAAATAAAATACGTAGTGTGAAATTTTAAAACAAAATTTTAATACAACTAAAAGAATCAATCGTACAACTTATTTATTGCTTCAATTTAATTGAATTATAAAGTGCACGTTTAAAAGCAATAAAAATATATTTTCGTTACAATGTTTACAAAAAAATGGTTTAAGTAAAACTTGTAGAAACTGTAATTTAGGTACAACAACTTTTGTTACATATTGCGGTGATTGTAGTTTGGTATTTAACAAATTAAATTTAATGAGACTCAAAAATTTGTCGTACTCAATTTAAAAATGTGTTAATTACACGATAAGCAATTAAGGCGCCACTGATTCGAAAATAAGAGACACAGCAATCGGTGCAGATCAAAGAACTGATATGTAAAGTTTAACAATCTAATTGAAGTAGAAAAATACAAGTTCAACGTAACATAAAATGTACTTTTATTTTGTTTAAATAAATTTATCACAGACGTTTTGTTCTTTCTTTACTCAAATGTAATATTTCCAACCAAAATTTTGTGTTTACGGAAGGAGTTGACCGTTAGACCAGCCGGAACAGACATCAGAAACACCCTCAGCATAAAGGAAAACATCAGGATTCGAATAAAAGAAGGGGTTTCGTTTCCAGAATTTTCAAAAAATGTTCATAGGGTATAGGGAGGGAATTACTATCTGTAAATATGCCGCCACGCGTAACTTAAAAAGAAACTTACTGTAGCCGAAAGAAAAAGCGAGAATACTCTTCGATCCTCATCAATAGTATGAAAGATCGGTTTGACAAAACAATACAACCAAGGTAACGGAGCATAAAATTTAAAATGTTCGACCTCAATGGCTTTGAGTACGTAAATGACGTTCCCAATCTCGCCGAAACTAAGATGACGCTCTAATGAGAAAGCAGAAATGGTGCGGCTATCTATCGGCGTTCGAATAAATAAAACAAAAAGGAATTTTCCTGCATTATGCAAATAAATCATGTAACACATTTACCACATTTAGAAAACATTTCAATGCTTGTACCTCACATTTATCGAAATAAGGTCATACCCAACAATCAAAATAAAAAAATGTTCTAAGTACAAATTTTAGTTCTGAAGTAGATAACATATTGTATGGCGTATGTGTGTGTGTAGAAGGTAAAGCCTCACTTCATACACTTGTATCATAAATAATTATTTCATCGTATTCTTTTAAGCTTTAAGACAACTTTTACAGATTTTCCCTTTTTTAAATATAGTTCTATTAGTTAAATTTTTATATTTTTGAACAGCTAATCAATTTTTCAGGAATGATAATAATACTTTGACATATTCTACTGGAACTCAAATTTATATTACCATCGTCGCAACTATTTTGTTGTACATTGTCATTTAATAAAGTTGGGAAAGAAATTTGAACAAAGCCGCAAATAGACGAACTTATTTCCAAATTAAAAGCAATTAATTACAAAATTACAACAAAGCAATGATCAAGAAAATTGTTAGAATTTTTCCCAATTCTTCCAAATAATTTGTTTAAGCACGTTTATTTGATTTCGATAAAACAGTTGCTTAAACACCAAACAATTTATTATTACATAAAAAACAATCGAACAAAGATCTTTACCGGTGCAGTGTTAGAAAAACGACTTTCTTTTACTTTATACATATTGCAGTGGAAGAGTTATTTTTGAATAAATAAATAAAAATTATGTTTAAACAAGAAATGAAAAAATAAAAATTTGGCTTGAGAGTTTACATTTAAATAAGAAAGAAAATTTAATTTAATTTGTAGTTAAGAGTTTTCTAAAAAACCAATCTGTATTTTATAAACCATAATTAATTAATACTAATCAAACAATTTGATTTGTACATAAAAGATTAATTACAGTTTAATTAAGGAAACAAAAATAAAAAGTAAGTTTTGTGTAGGATAATATGATAAACACTCGTAAAAAGTGTATCAAAATTAGTTTCCGTAATAAAATTACTATGTGTGAAAAACATAACGAAACAGTTTGAGTGCTGCAAGGTTAAAAAGTGAGACGAGACAATCTTCATGTGGAAGTAGAAGTGAGAAAAACATTTAAAACCTACGTTCGAAGTGAGGAAAATGAAAAGGGGAAATTTAAGTCCAAACGCTAAGGGAGTATTCGTACGACGAGAATCAAAGAAACAACACGCATTGAGTTTAAAATGCAATTAAAAACCCTTAATTTCACAAAACACAATCACATTACACACTTAATTAATATTATTACATGTGAATACTAGGGTGGGTAAGGATTGGCATGTTTAGGTTTTAGTGGTTTTCCTAAACCTTGAAGTAAATGCTTTGCTAAGACGAACCAATCCGCAATTGCACACGGTTTCGTCACCACACTGTACAGGTTTATACTGATCTTCTGGGGCACCATACATAACACTTACATCACCATACAATATTTAAAATGTACTATACGATTAAATAATGCATTTTTTGTTAATTTGAATTGAACTTTATGCATGTGTAATATGACAAAAAAATAAAACATGTAACATTTTTGTAAAAAAACCTTTATGTAAAATTAATTATAAATTCTATGTGTATAACTAATTCTTTTATTTGGAACGGATTCACAAAATTGAGATTATAAATTGAATAAACCTGAGATTATAAATAATTATAAACAAATTAATAAGATGTCTCATAGCTAATTTATATGCGAAGTTGGTAATCCGCCGCAATATGAAACTAAACGCCGACTAAACTTATGGCATTTTCAGTTATATTAACCTCAAACATTAAAATCGCGACGCATTTCAAAGTTAATTTGTTTTTTATTATTTTGTTATTCCTTGTTTTATTACTTAATTCTCATTTCGTAGAAAAAGTAGTAAATACTATTCTAGATAAATCGCGTTTGCGATGTTTTGCTATAGCTTGTTAGCTAATTTCTCTCTCACAAAAAAAAAAAGCGAAACCTTCATCCCTTCTAATAAAATATACCAAACTCACGACTATAAAAATGCCAAGGGCTTTTGATACAAATGATTAACACATTTTAGGTTAATATAATTTGAAATTTATTTAAATAATAACAAATTTAATCGTAAAAGTCCTAGACATTCTAAGAACTCATAAATCTTTCAGATCCAAAAAAATCGGATTAATATTAGAATTTTTTATGTAGGATATCAAATAAAGCTTTGCTTTATTGTCGCGATGGTCACAACGTGAGTTATTTGCTATAAAAAAGTATGTCCGCAATAATAATTTACGTTTAAAGACACACCAAAACCCAGAAACGTTTTCATTGCATATAATAAGAATTAGTTGCTGTCAAAATCTTCCCGATAGTTAATTGCGAAGCCAACTTCTACACGCAACTATTGATTTTAGTTCGTGACGAAAATTATATTTTTATAAGCAGAGAAAATATATAAATATGCCGAATCGATTTTGTTTGTTATTGTCTCAAATTCCTCTTTAGAGATGGAGTAAAATAGAAAAGAAAAACACTTACCAAACAGTTACTGCTAACGTATTTTGAGATCTTCTAATACAACACTGATCACTACAAACCGATCCATCAACCGAACCAATACTGCCCCTTGGTGGTGGCGTTGCACAAACATGTCTACCGCCCGATTGTCCAACGTATTCAACACTAGGACTGGCACACACTCCATGTCTACACTGTATTTTACCCGTTCTTAAATTTGGCGACACGTATCCAGCGCACGAAACGTCTTTTTTATCCGAACGCGTTGTTATATGAAACCCGGAACACTGAATTTCCTTATTCGGAAAATTATTGCATTGTATAGCTTTTTCTTGTTGGTAACCGTTTAAATTTTGGCACTGTACATCCGATATAGTACTGCTGCTGATCAGTTCTTTTTGTATTTCTTTCCCTTGACTGGTAACAGAACTACTGGAACTAGAACAAGGACTAGATTTACATAGCTGGTAGCAATCTTGGTACTGACAACACTTTGTACGATTTGGTGTTCCCATGTAGCGAATACGCTGATAAGGATTTTGCTGAAATGGAACGGCGACCCTAAATTGATGTTGAAAGGCCAAATCGCGACGCATATAAGGATCGCTAGAATTGATGTTAGATGCATTGTATTTGGGATATCGATCATACTGATAGTACGGTTCCTGCTGTTGTGGTGTGTATCTTTCAACAGGTGCGTGTGGATTTGGTGGAACTGTTGTGCGTTCGTTGGTGTTGAAACGATCATGTACATTTACATACCTATCAGTATGAGCATGCAGCGTTTGATGTGGTGCTGGATATCTTTCGTTTGTGCTATAATACGGACCCCTATCTTTATACCTATCTTGTTGATATTGAGAATATCTATCGTTTGTACTCGAGGAATGGAAAACCTATCGGGATACCTTTCTCGTTGTTTCTTTAGGTGAAAATGTTTCCGTAGGTGAAGGCGAGAGAGGTGGTGGAGGAACAAAGCGGTCAGGCGGCGGTACCGAGTTTGTTGGTGATGGAAAAGTATTTGAAGCGTAACAATCAGGACTAGGAGTGTTTGTAGGAGATAAAGGAGGAGGTGGAATAAATCTATCGCTTGCTGGAGCTGGAGATGGTGGTGCCATGTATGGCACTTGAGAAAAAGTAATTCGTTCCGGTCTTTCAGTTCTCTCTTGCGTCGCGAACCGTTCTGGACACGGAATTGTTGGAAATCTATCAGTTGAGTATCTTTCTGAGGGGTCGTGACCAAATCTACCATAATTTTCAGCATGGGTTTGAAAGGTTTCGGAAGATTTTCTTTCAGAAGATCTCGATCTTTCTCTTCTTTTATAAACGTCGGAGTTTTGTGGTACCGCGTTAGTGTAATATTGATCTCTTTCGTTTTGGTTCCTTCTATGTCTCTCTCTGTTGGGTGTGTCGGCCCAATGTACTAACATTTTGAGAAGAATGTCTGTCGGTGGTATTATACGATTCGTTGTTTGTATACTTTTCCACCGGAGTATATCTATCTGCACTACTACTGCACCTTTCCTTATCAGTATATAAAGTGTGATACCGATCAGTCGGGGTATTAGTTCTAGAGTATCTATCAATAGGTGTAGCATGGTTGTGATAACGATCCAAAGACCCAATGTTTTGAATTGGTGTAAACCTATCTGAATATTTTTGACTTCGTTCCGTATGCTGGTATCTATCGGGTGTAAATTGGATCGATCCCCTGCGCTATGACAGTGATTCGCCGCTTGTGCCAAACGTTCCGTTGAAACAGTTGTTTGTGAGCAATCACCAAGAGGATAACGTTCCGAAACACCCTGATACCGTTCACCGGATGGCAACCTATCCGAACCACTTCTTTCGGCATTAAAACGTTCTGCAACCGATTGAAACCGTTCGGGGATCCAATCTTTCAACGGCCGATTTTTCATTTTGCACATTTCGTTCTTGCTGAAAACGATCGGCTGGTGATGCGGTCTGATAACGATCGTTAGATATACCAGGAGCCGGAGAAGCGCCTGAATGCTGAAGTATACTATGTCTTCGTCCATAGTCTTCGTCCGCAGGCATTCTGGAGGCCCTGGGCCCGCTGTCAGGACATCTGAAAATAAAAGCACTCGTTAAATTATGGTAAGATACTTCGAAAACAATTTAAATTCCGCAAGTGCCAAATTTACTGAGAGTTAATGACGAATGTAAAATGCGACAGTAAAAAACCGGATCACTCGACAAAGTTTATGGGCGCTTTTATTGAATGCTCTTTGTTTAGCTTTTATTATCCTTGTTACTGGGAAAGTCTGGTGGAAAACTTGCATAATAAGCAGATATCAAGCGACAAAGGATATATTTTTAATGTATAGTCCTAAAATTTGCGTATTTTGCAAATGTTAACGTAAATGCGGTAAAACTGTTAGTTAATTGAATCTAACTGCGACATGAATTAATTTATGATCAAAGCGAACAAGCTTTACATAAGTTCATTGTGCTATATTCGACATGCCTTCCAACTAGGAAAAAAATTACTCCGCGTTAATCTTACTCTCTTTTATACTTAACACAAAAGATACCTACACCTTCTTATTTTTAACACAATGAACTTGCTTAAGTTTGTATGGACACAATTTTCTCAGAAAGGAAGGAAAAGTTTAAACCTTTCATATTAAGTTTTTATGACCGACTTCCTAAAATTTTGTGTTAATTACATTTTGTATGAAAAATTTTCTTTCAGTACAGTACAGTACAAGAAAGTTTTTAGTATGCAAACAAGTATACGCGTTTTATCAAATTTTAATTTTGATTTATTTCCGCTCGTGTAAATATTGTTAAGTCGCTCATATCGATACACTTTTCCGAGCATAATATAAACACATTTTCTAAAGAGCAATAATGCGCTATAATATTATTTATGTTTAACAAATAAAGAGCACTTTGTTTCAGTGCAAACAAATATCGCTGAATATCGTATCCCGTGTAATCAATAAAAACGTTGCTGTGCAAGATGTGGAAATGTTCAAATTTGTTTGGCTGACTTTATACATGATCATTTACTTTCAAAATTTTATTCTGTTGACTGTCTGATTTTGCATTTGACTTAAATCAAACCACATTTTTCCTTTACACCATTTGATTTGACAATTTGTTTTGACCGTTTGATTTTGCAATAGGACAGTATCTATTTTTGTTTTATTTTCCGTTGCAGATCGGGGGTTAAAGCATGCGCACTGAATTTCGAAGTGTATTGTATGTTGCGAACCTTTAGTAGTTGTGTGAATTTTTAATACCAGTGGGATAATTTTGTCGAAAGTGAGCGCAAAATGTTCAGAATAGAAATAATCTACCCGACGTGAGGAACAATAATTTTTGTACTATCCATGTTGACGTACAGCTAGGGAGGCCCATTAGTGCAAGAAATGTGGATTCTCGAAAAATATTGGGATTAGAAAAAAACTTTCCCAATGAAAGTTGTGTAAATCAAATAACTGCACAATATTATTTTCGTTTATACCGGGTGTGCCATATAAGTGCGACATACCAAAGTTATGTTTTTTTAAATGGAACCACCCAGTTTTTATTACAAACTTGATTCCTTCGGAAATTCTAATGTAACTTTATGCATTCTACATAGTGCTTAAAATGGAGGGTTTTCGCATTATTGCACTTTCCAGAAAAAATTAAATAATCAGTTATCCTGGAATTTATCCAACTGCGATTTTGTAGCTTTAATATGTATTATATGTGCTAACTATAGCTAGTTGTTCACCTTTCTAACCTTGCTACATTTTGAGTAATCAATTATTTAAATTGAACTCCCTAAATTTATGGATAACTTAATTTCTTCAAATGGCACCACGTAATTTTATGTGCCGTTGAACGTAGAATCTCATAAGCTTTTTAATGATAATCTTGTAGGTATCTAACAAATTTTTGAGTAAGAGTTAGATACTTACAATCTTATCATTAGAAGCTTATGAGATTCTACGTTCAACGGCACATGAAAAATTAGGTAGTACCATTTGAAAAAATCTAGTTATCCATGAATTTAGGGAGTTCAATTTAAATAACTGATTACTAAAAACCAAGCGGGTTCAAAAGGTGAACAACCAGCTGTAGTTTAACAGATGTATTGCATATTAAAGCTGCGAAATCGCAGTTGAATTTCAGGATAACTGAGTTATTTAATTTTTCGAAAAGTCAGTTTTCCGGAAAAGTGAAATAATGCGAAAACCCTACATTTAAACACTATGTATAATGCATAAAGTCATATTAGAATTTTCCAAAAATCCAAATTTGTAATAAAAATGGTTAGTTCTATTAAAAAAAAACAACTTTAGTATGTCACACTTTTATCGAACACCATGTATAAACGAAAATAATTTTAAATGTGCAGCTCATTGATTGCACAACTTTTATTGCAAAAGTTTTTCTTACCCCAATATTTTCGAGATATCCACCTTCCACGCACTAATGAGCCTCCTATATACAGGTGTCCGGAAATTGTGCGTCAAAACTTTTGGTGCTAATTCTAGAGTAAAAATAAAAGCCACAAGTTTCTATAACATTTTTTCGAAAACTCAAAGGTAAAGGATCTACAGCATTTTAAAGTTAGGATTTTTAAAACATTTATTTTCAATTTTTTTTTGTTTCTTAACCGATTAATTTGAAATTTGGCACGCTGATTACTCATGCTCATGCGCATAAACGTGCAAAATTTGACTTTCATCCATCAAGCTTAAAGGGCTGGAAACGCCTCTGTCATGAATTTAATTGCTCGAAACTTTTTGCTTTTGACTTTTTGCTAATTTCATTCACATGGGATGAAAGATCATTTAAAAACACGCAAAAGGTTTACTTGTTTTACCTTCGTAAATCGAGCCGTTTTCGATAAAAAACGACTTTAAAAGTTTGTCTTGCACCAGCATACATGATACTGATTTATTTCATTTTTGGACATTTCAACGAAGTGTGCCTTGAGAACAAGTGCGCTATACAGCGTTTTAAACTCCTATGGATCAAATTAATCGGTTAAGAAACAAAAAAAATTTTTTAAAAGTGTTTTAAAAATCCCTACTTTAAAGTGCTGTAGATCCTTTACCTTTGAGGTTTCAAAAAAATGTTATAGAAACTTGTGGCCTTTTATTTTTACTCTAGAATTTGCACCCAAAAAGTTTTTGGCGCATAATTTCCGGACACCCTGTATAATAAGCTAAAATAGAGAGTTCTTTTGTCGGTAGGTTCGCAATCTTCACGTACGTGCGATGATAGCACAGATGATAGTAATTAAAAATAATACAAATATGAAATAAATGTCTCGATTTTGTCTACCGCAAAAATCATCTGAGATATACAAATTAGTAGTAACTCTATCATTTATTGTTCTAATTCAATTAAAAATAGGCAAATCTGGTATGACGTTGCGTAAAGACGCGAAAAGCAGTTGCAAAATAAAAAAATAGTAAAAATATATATATATATATATATATATATATATATATATATACCGACAGGTATGTAAAGCAGTTACATATTCGATTCTTCATAAATTATAGCCAACATAACAGTTGGCAAGTATAAAAATTTCGAATCGCCTGCAGTAAAGTACGCAAGAGGTTGTACCAATAGCAAACAAACACTGAGATCACGCCGACAGCTTTCTGTCTTTTTGGGACTCATCGAGAGTGAGAAAACTCGATAGTCAACTTACACTCGAGTTCTCTCACTCCCCGATGAGTCCCAAAAGGACGAAACAGCTGTCGGTATCAAAGAAATTTGTTGACGGTTTCGTACTTTTTACACTGTATGTTCGCGCAGAAAGACCACTATAGTTAACGTAATTTAGTAAAACAACTTCTGCTGGTAGTCAGCTTCATACATCAGAATTGTTCACTGTACCCACCAAGGAACAAAACCATTTCAAAAAATTAAATTAACAAAGCAAGAATAGATTAACATTCGTCAGAGTAGAGTGTTTGTCCATTTTTGGGAGCTACACCAGACGGGGTTGTTAATGAAGACGTTATCGTAGAACTTAATTCCGTTTTATGCTTATGAAATGATTGTTGATGATGCAACAGTTATATTATCAACATAAAATATACGTGATATAACTAAATTCAAGGTCAACTCCAAATTAGCAACAGAAAGTATTGTACTTTCGGTGTGTGTACAAGTGACAATTTACCAATTACCCGTACCAATGAAAGTGACATACATATGAAGATATTTTATATAGTGCATACTACCGTCCTCGATTCACACAAAATATGCCTATTCGTGATTACGAGTCAATTTTGAAGACACAGCAAGAATTGAAAAATAAGAAAAAAAATTAAGAAATACGAAAGAAACTCCAAGGTTTATTTACGCAACGATTGCATTGTCAAAATTTGAATCCAACTGTAATTACGGGGGTAATTGCCACGCTTTCTAACCGAAAGCAAACAAACCCGACAGGGTGTTCGCAAAACATGACAATTTTTCAAAATTCAAAGGGCAAGAAGTCATTCTTTACAAATGAAATAAAGCCTGTGCCTGTGTTATTATGCTATAATTTTTTTCCTGTTTAATTTTTATTAAAGGTATCCTATAGCTAAGCCCCATAGTTTTGGAGATATTTTATAGTTAAAAGAAAAAAATTTAATTACATTTTTATGCACCCAAGAGAGCAATGTCGATGATTTATTGTCACTTTGGGGTTTGGATAACTCCTTTTTCCACTTTTTCTGAAAAATTAGTAAGTTATAATGAAACAAATTTTTTTTCTTTTGGCCGGTTTTTCGTCAGTACCTAAACATAACTTCAAAAATCACCCGTCCGATTTTTATAATACCTTCAATGTATGTGTTACTTTTCAAACTTTTGGTATATGTACAAAAACATTCATTATACACATTTTTTCTTCACATTAAAATTGTTTGTAATTTAATTATACACCACTTTTTGTTTAAATTGTTTTTTGATCGGAATTACCGAAAGATGACTATCACGTGACAGTAATTGTTTTAACAATATCTCCAAAAATTCAATCATACAACAAGTTATGAGAAAAAAATTATTAGAAATTTTATTGTTTATAACTTTTATTTGAACTATTTTTTCTAAAACACAATTTTCTTTTTTCTTTTTCGAGAAAATTTTAGGTTCATTTCAATCCTAAAACATTTAAAAGGGAGAGTAGCCCGCAATGGTTTAACACCAGGAACTTGGAGTGATTTTATGGTTTACCATTAAAATAATTTAAATTTATCGTACCTTGCTTTCAAACATTTTCCATGTTTGGCATACTTAATTCATCTAATACTGTTTTGGTGTTGTACGTTTGCAAAATAACCTACATGTCACACAGTGTAAAGGGTAGAATATATTTTTTATTTGATGTAAATCAAAAAAAAAAATCAAAGGGTATATCAAATACAAAAAATCAGATAGTGTAAAGTCGCTTTTACATACGGCAAGTTCATTACAAAAACAACAATAACTTAGTTACTACGATACGGTGTCCATCACTTTATAAACATTTTCAACAAATGATGCTATGTTCTTTTGACATACTCCCACCGTTTGACTTTCGAACACAAAAAAAAACCAAACTGATTAGTACCTAATCCCTAAATCTAGCAGTCTTCTTGATTTCATGACCGAATCTTGTACCAACTTTCACCTCTACTTGTTCTTGCTTCGGCTTCACAACTTGCTCTTCAGTAGTATCCACTGGCCGGTTTTTATTGACTATAGCCAATGAGTATATTCGCTGAACCGCTCGGGTGTTCTATTTTTTAATTTAACTGTTCGTATTATGCCATCTACACCAGGGTACATTTTCAAAATCTTAGCAAGCAGCCAAAGAATCCGTTTCTTGTTCTCCTGTTACACCATGACAAGATCTCCAACTTTACTTAACCAATGAATTTTTTCTTACGGTTGTGCACAAGAGCACCCAGGTACACATCCCGAAAGAGATGTAAGAGGGCGGGAGGTAGTGTTTTTGCGTAGCTCGTTGTGTACTGACACTCTGTGTTTTCATATTACAGAGAAATAACGTGTTTATTAATTTTTTCCTGTATTAACCTATGCAAAATGGCTTCGAGAAGTTGTAAACGAGACGCTGAGTCGTTTCGCTATATTTGCGGCGAATTTATTCAAGTGAGAAAAAAAAAGTTTGATTTAAGTACAAATTTGAAGATTTGCGAAGCATATCAAGCTTACTTCAATCTACCTGTTAAAAATCAAGACAAAAAATGGGTTCCACATGTGTCATGTAACTCTTGCAGATATATTCTGGACGGTGAGTATATATTTTTTTTATTGTATTAACTATTATAATAACATTAATTAGGTTATAATATGTTATTAAACGGAAAACACAAACTGCACTCAAAACTATACTCGGGCACGTGTTTCAATAGCTAAGTACGTGTTCGAGTATTGTTTTTTGGTGCAGTTTTTTGGTGTTTTCCCGTTCGTTAAAAAATACACGCTGCAATTTATAGTTCAATTTCTTTGATAATATATTACGTTTATTGTAGGCTGGTACCAAAGTGAAAAAAGAGCAATGAAGTTTGCAGTACCGAGAATTTGGAAGGAACCAAGTGATCATCACAAAACTGTTATTTTTGCATTTTCAAAGGTAAAATTCAAAGAAAATATCTTATCCTAATCTGCCATCGACATCCGCTCCAATACCACATACAGAAAAAAATCCTGTACCTACTGCGCCTGTGTTGGAAAATCAATTAGTCTCTCAAGGCAGCAATCCATCACGGAGTTCATCTGTATCCGTACATTCCGAATTTGTTATTGAATCTGAACCAAAAAATACCCACATCTCATCAACCTCTGAAGATTTCAATGACTTAATAAGAGAGTTAAATCTACCATAAAGTAAAGCTGAGTTACTAGCATCGTGGTTATAACAATGGAATTTACTTAACTCTGATGTTCGAATATCCCATCAAAGAAAACGATATAATTTTCTTGTTTCTTCAGTAAGGAAGATAGACTCCGTTTTTGCTATGAGGTGAAAGGTTTATTTGAAGAAATTGGTATTCCTTGTCATACAACTGAATGACGCCTTTTTTTTGACAGCTCAACAAATTTCCATCTATTCCATTGGCACATTTCGTACATCTCAAAGAAAATTACGATAGTATTAAAATGCTATTAACTGCAGTTAAATACAGGGTGTCCAGAAACTCTCCTGACAAACGAAGACCGGAGATTCCTCAGATAATTTCAAGACAATTAACCCAATTCACCTAGTTCGAAAATGCTTCCTAAGGGAGCTAGATCTCTTTGAAGATGGCGCCTTGTAAATAGTTTTTTTTAAATACCTCCAGAACGCTTTTACTTAGAAAATCAATAACTGGTATGCTCGTATGCTTGTTTAGCCTTCAGAGATGAATCGATTCCATCAATTGCGAATTTCTAGTACCGGTCATAGGCGTCCGTTTTGGGTAGGCCAACGGTTATTTTAACGCATAACTTTTTTGTCTTTAACTTTTAAGGATTTGTGACACTAGATTGTTAAATTTTCACGTATTCTAGTACTAAAAGGTACTATTACTTTAAGTCATTAGGATACAGCGTTTTCTAGAAAAATGGATTTGAAAAACTTTTTTTTTTTGTCATTAAAGTTAAATTTATATTTTTTGCACTAGTTGGTTCTGAACTGCCAACAAAAGTAAAACCTACGTTTTTCATTGTCAAATTGTTGTCAGTTCGCGAAGTTTATCTTTTAAGTTTTTACTTTACCAGGCGCCATCTTCAACGAGCTCTAGCTCCCTTAGGAAGCATTTTCGGACTAGGTAAATTGGGTTAAATTGTCTTAAAATTATCTAAGGAATTTCTGGTCTTCGTTTGTCAGGAGAGTTTCTGGACACCCTGTATATGGAATACAAGTGGGAAGTTATTGGAGACTTCAAGATGGTGTGTTTTTTGACTGGAATGCAAGGTGGATATATTAAATACTCCTGTTATCTTTGCCTGTGGGATAGTAGGAATGATGCCGCTCACTACCACCAAAAACATTGACCTGTACGTACTGAGTACAAAGTGGGAAAATGCAATATTAAATAAGAAGCAATTGTCGATCCTAAAACAATATTAATACCGCCACTGCATATTAAATTGGGTCTTATTAAACAATTTGTGAAAGCTCTGAATCACAAGTCCAAAGTTTTCAAATATTTGAAGAAATTTTATCCAAAGCTTTCAGAGGGGAAAATTAAAGCTGGAATCTTTTGTAGGCCCTCAAATAAAAACAATATGGATTGTAATATTTTTACTTAGCGATAAAGTGGAAAAAGCCTGCAACGGTTTTTAAGACAGTAGTTCATGGTTTCCTTGTAAACCATAGAGCTGAAAATTATCACTAGCTGATGACTAACATGATTAGCGATTTCTCCATCATCGGATGTAGAATGTCTCTAAAGACGCACATGTTACATTCACATTTAGAACAAGGAGAACGTTTCCATCAAGATATAATCGAATTTGAGAGACGTTACCAAAGCCAGTATAGTGAAAGCATGATGGGGGACTATATTTGGGGGTTAATAAAGAGACCTATACTGAACATAACAAGAAAAGTAAAACTATTCATTTTTTAAACATTGTGACTATATTTTAAAACGTCTATAGTAAAAATGAATCAAAAATTGAAGTTCGGTATCTCTCAATAAATCATTTACAATTTTATGTATTTTTATTAAGTTGATTTTTCCATTTTGTATACAGCAGCAAATTTAAACAATTTTTGTTCCTATTCTTATTTCCTAGGCATAAAAGCAACAACAAGAAGGTATGTATAACCCCGTGCGCAAAAATGATGTAGACCGGTGTAATTAATTATAGATAAATATGAACAGTGCACTAAAAAAGATGGTGGGTTTTCATTTTTTTATTATTAATAATGTGGACTACATACAAGTTTATCGCAACTTGTCACAACGATAATAAACATTATACCAAGTATTCAACATGCTTCAATTAGTAAATAATAATTATTATTATTTAACAAACAAGTGTAATAATAAGGGCGATTAACAATCGAGATATTTTAATGTTTTGGATTGTTTAATTCAAGAGTTAGTTACACAACTTTTCCATCGACCGTACTCTTTGTAATTTTAATAAAATTATAATTTAATAATTTTAGAGAAGTTATGCTATTGTGAAGGCTCCTTTAGAAAGTACCGTTTTGTGAACTCACCGCAATTTTTGAATTATATAACATAACCTAACTTAATTGTTTTTACTTTTTGTGAGCTTTGCCTCTAATCATTTTTATCTTTTCGTCTTTTGTATCGCTATTTGCCAACAGTTCAACAAGTTGATGAGGAATTGAGATACTCAATTCCAATTGTTGCGTCGAAATACAATAGTTTTCATCTCAATGAAACGAGGTGCATCCATTTTTTTTTTTCTATTTTGGGTCGCTTACAGAGCTTTATTCCGAACGGTGGTAACTCTGATCTGATATTAAACGTCAAAGCTGTCGTTACGTTCGGCATGCGTTAATTTAAAATTTAAATCGTAATTCATGTTCAAGTAGATTTATTTATTTACTTATTTTTAATTCCGCCCATTTTTTTGTATTTTTCTGAAACTAGTTCTTTAATATACTATGTGAGAACAGATTGGTGCTTAATCAAAATAGTGATGCACCTACAAAGACCACACCAGAAGTGGTTGACAATGTTTGATAAATCATGCACGAAACAAACACAAACCCAAGTACATCTCTACGTTGCCTGCAAACAAGTTGAACTTTCGATAATGACTTGTGACATCATACCCAACAAAGATATTCATTTACATCTCTACTGTGTACAACTAGTCCACCAACTTATTGAGACAGGATTGATTATCCTGCATGTGTTCAATAGTGGCAATAGTTTTGCAACATTTTCATCGGAGACATATTAGCTTAAGATTCTTTAACTATGAAGCTTGGTTTCACCTTAAGGGTTTTATTATTTCTCACAACATGCACATGTAGAGTTTATAAAATAAGGTTTTGTTAAAGTGGTTGCACTACACCTCCAAAACATATTTGAGGAGTCGGAATGTTTATCGGGCCATTCCTTTTTATTTAGTTTTTATTTTCTTTTACAGCCCTGCTTGAAGAATTTAACTTTTGAACAATGAGTAAACAATATTGAAGAACTGTGTGAGACAATAGTTTGTAAAATAGATAAGATAGATTTTGTTGTTGCAACATGTGCGTTGGTACCTGTTTTTGACTAATCAAAAACAGAAAACCAAAATATTTTGCCCAAGCAAAGGTTTACAACACTTGTTTATAGGAACAAATTTTAATTTATGATTTAATATAGACTATTTAAAAAATTCAAAAGTGACCTTAAAATGACTTAATTTACATGTATTATATTGTAACTTCTTCAAACTTAAATTTATTTTGTTGTTATATAAAGGTGCAATAATGTTTCTTCTTTTTTAAAAATTTCTATAATAAACACGAGCACAGAGGCAATTCCGCTATTTCCAGGCGTGGTATTGAAGACTCTTAAATGTTATTAAGTCGGAATGTTGCGTACAGTATAAAAATGTCTTAAACTTTGTGTGAACAAAATGAAGATTTATTACAACTGTAAATTAATGTCGATTTGTTATTATTAAAATTTGCTTTGTTACAAATTATGACAGATTTTTTATTTATCTAATTTCCTTGAAATCTCTGTCTGTTCATCTCCTCCGAAGTGTTTAAAAAAAACAAAACTGAATACACCATTCGATAGGGGATTTTAAGAAGGTTTGGATGCAAGGGTTTCAAAACTCTAACTTAACCCCGTGGGGACTGGCCACGCCCCTCGCCTCTAAAGTTATAGGTCAAAATTCATGTGTCCGTAGGACGTGCTTAAAAAACTAGTATTTTCATATTGTAGTTGATTGACAAATAATATGGCAACTTGATGTATGCTTAGTTGCCTATACTAATATTGTTCATTAATAGAATGGAAGTCATTAACAACCAATTTTTTTACATTAATGTAAGTCATAAATACACTGTCGACGGAAAATTAATTTTAAAACGCTAATTATTAATTTATTATGCTAATATATTAGAAATTACAATGTCTAAATAACACAAAAACAATTTTTAAAATTGATGAAATCGTTAAAAGTTATAATGAGAACACTTAGTTGACACCGGCGTCTAATTGTTCTGAAGCGTATTTCAACTGTTCTACAATTCTTAATTGTTGTCAATACGACATTAGAAATGTCGCAAAAATGAATTTAAAAGTCCGTGAATTTATTCAGCAGGTATACTATTTGGCGCCTGCGCCTATTTAGACCAGAAGCGTACGGCAATTTTTTGGCAACTTTTTGGTAATACTAGACACCTATGAGTTTGAATAATTGAATAATTCCAATTTTTTCCGGGGTTTTATGAATGGCTGATCAGTCTACAAGTTAAATTTTAATGTAATTTTTTTATAGTTATCTAAAGGTTACACGCATTAACGTTACTTAAAGAAAATTTTAGATGAGTTTAGTTAAATCAAATTAGGTAAAACAGGTAGGTACTTACAATTTTGACATTTAACGTAAAAAAAGGAATGTTATATTTGCGAAAATGATGATACAGGGCAGCGTCATTCGGTCGATGCGTTGACCTTCGTCAGATAAGATGATGACGTCATTGGGTTTCAGCTGTAGATAGGTAAAGTGATAGTTTGTTTCTTCATAAAAAATCTTCGGTCGTATCCTCGAAATTCTTGCAAGAGTGATACCGGATAAGTAGCCGTAGTTTTAATATCTATCACAATGAACTTAGAATGTAGAATGTAGAAGGTAAGATAATAACCCAAGGTAAGGTAACGATAAAGATAATCAGAGATTCAAAGAAAAGAAAGAGGAAAAACCCTAAAGCAAAGTAACACAAACAAATATAATAAGCTTACCAGATTAATTTTTGACCCTTTTTTATGGAACATATTTGCACAAACAGTTCGTCACGTAACTGTGAAAATGGCGTTTTCGGGGTTCACAAACAGTCCTTGCGACTTGAATTTACGCATCTCTACAAATTGAAAACTATCCGTTCCATAAACATAAATAAATGCAGAAAACATGTACGGGGTAAATCAAAAATAAATATATACAATTTCTACTACAAAATATAGTTAACAGAAGCAAACATGCGACCTGGTGGGCGGTTACAATGTCGCTGTGCTCTAAGTTAGTACACTCAGAGAAACTAATAAAAAGCGAACAAACGAAATAACAAGCTCGTGAGCAGCGAAAACAACAGCAAACAAACTTTCGTCGGCGAGTATACCGCTACGGCAATTTGTATTGTGATTGGTGAATTGCATTCCCACTATCAATTAATTAAATTTAAATTTAATAAAAGATAAAAATTACAGCGTAACAACCGTTTGCAAATTTCATTTGTTATCACTTTGTCCCAACCCTTTTTTGTCTTCCACGTATCATGAACTAATTTCTTCGGCAAAAGCGTTACTGATAAAATTGACCTAAGCGGATCACAGAATCTTTGCGCCACTGACAGCATTCTTCGTTTAGTTATAGGCCCTTCCTCTGCCTTATAAAATGAGCAAAAATCCAAAGACAATTCATCCGTACTAGCATTACAATTCAGTCCAATGAAAGAAGTAGTTTGATTTCCATCTTTTATCACAGTTGAATAACCATCTGCGCAAATCCTCAATCAGAGTATACCTCGTGTCATAGATGAACTCCTAAACTCCCTCTTTGGTGTCCAAACTAGCAATACAGTAGTCAACGTAAAATTATCTTCGTAACAGCTTCGTCCCGCTGTGTCAACGTTGGCTCTTCCAGTTTCTTCACAAAATCGTCGAGATGGCGATTGATGGTTGCACCTAAAAGGAACGGACTTGAAGTGAGACCAAAAACAATGTTGAAAAATTCACATTTTTCCGGTACTCTTATCCGCCCACAAACCGTAGGAAATCACCATTCTGCATATGAACAGTAATCTGGAGGAAAGCCTTACGGCTGTCTGAGATGGTACCGAATTTTCCTATTCTAAATATCGACAAAATCGAACAAACTTGTTCAATTAAATTAGGACTTGTAGCAAGACACATTTGGTTCAGCGACGGCTGACCTTGACCTTTGCAGATGCGTCAAATATGGGGTGCACAGGGGTAGTGCTGCTTTCCTCCTTCACAACGGCTTGATGAGGTAGGTAAGTACAATTATCTCGTTTATCTTCTATTTCTTCAATTATGCCTTACTCTAGCCACTTTTCAAAAATCCCGTCGTAATTTTCAAAAAACTTCATCTGTTTAAGCTTTTTGACTGTGCTCTCCAGTTGTCTCTCAGCCAGATCCCGGTAAACTCACCTCATACCGTTGCTGCTTCCACCAACTCTTGTTTGGAAAGGCTATCAGCCTTGTCCGTAATACAAATCAGGTCAAGTTTCCATAAACCTTGGACATCCAAGCCAGTAAGAAGTGACATAAGCAAAAGTTGAAAGAAGAGAAACAGGTACCCACCAACGTCCAACCGAGTGTAGTTTTCACTCCCACTGGTCCTGCTCTGGTTGCCACAATTCTTCCTGTCAATATTTTGCCTACGTTGTCTGTTCTAATGAGAATATTGATATCACGCGAATCTTCCCCTACGTCCGACGGACTAATTTTACGTCTTAATAGTTTTTTCAACAAAGGGCCTTCCGATATCCGAGGAACACTTACACAAAATTTATCTTGACCCAGCATTTCCAATTGAAAAGTAATTGTTGATTGCAGTAATTGTGACTGTGTAGACATTATGCTCTTGTTTAGGTTTCAGTGGTTTTCCTAAACCTTGAAGCAAATGCTTTGCCAAGACGAACTAATCCACTATTGCACACAGTTTCGTCACCACACTATACAGTTTTATACTAATCTTCTGGGGCACCATACATAACACTTACATCACAATACAATCTTAAATTTAACATGTACCATACGAATAAATAAATAAACAATGCTCTTGTTTGTTTAATGTAGAACCACCAAACAAATTGTATTCTAATTCTGCCTTTCCTTCGATGCCAAACTCAACATATTCAGAACTTTCTTGGTAATGTAACTTCTGTGCGATCCGGAATCCACAATTGCACGCACTATAACATTGACGTTGTTACCCTTCAGCTTCACCAGTAACGTTAGAAGGAAAAATTTCCGACACTGTAGATTGTCAAGTTCACATCCTTTTCAGTCCCTTTACTTCTACCTGAATTCTCGGGAGGCTCAACGTTCTTTCAGTGCACACAATGGGGAAATGACAACAAGAACAATTTTGATATCTCTGTTTACTTCGGCACTTTATTTGAGGATGTCCAGGTATGAAGCAAATAAAACAAACTTTCTTTTTGATCATAATATCTCAATTCTGTTTGTAAGTCATACTTTGTGCATTGTTACAATTTTCATTTGATGAGTTTCTTCATAAAAATGCAGGGGCTGTTAGAGGAGTTGTTGACCAAGTCCATAGCGGTGTGTTGGTTTCCCGACCATACCTTTTTCCTCGTTTGACCGCTCTTTGATAGTATTGCAACATTGATCGTATTTCACTATTTCACTACTCTTCACTTTCAGAAACTCAATGAACCGAGTCAGCTTGTCACATTTTAATTTTTGCAAAGACACTTGGCTTTGTAGAGGTTTCCAGGTGTGCAAAATCTCCTCAGGTAATTCTACTAGGGGGTTCATACTTGTCACAAATTACGCCCAGGGTCTCCAAAGCTCGCGACTGTGTCTCCAGTTTGTTATAAAGCGAGACGATTGACACTTTCCTTTTTCCACGATTATTGTTGAGGTAGTGCTTCAATAAATCTTGAACATAAATTTCCAAATCGAGTTTTCATGTAGTCAATCACTTTACCGTAATTTTCTCTGTTCGGAGAAAAACTATCAACTACTTCTTGTGCTGATGACCTCTGCGCGGTAACATGGATAAGGTACTAAAAGTTCGGGTGACATCGACTTGTCATCGTGAACATTACGAAACTGACTCCAAAAAGTTAACCACTTGCGGAGATCGCCATTGAACTTTTCCACTTTAGTTCTGGAAGCCGGTACTTACTTTTTCGATCGGCAGGTGAGTTGGATTCACCGGTTTTTCTGGAAGTCACGCTCGAGTTTTCCGTATTTGATTTCGCGAAGTTTACTTCAATTCCGTTACACGATCTTGGTACCCCGTCACCTTATTATTTTCCTTGGCGAGTTCATCTTCCGATGCTCCCGCACTCAACAGTTCACTTTCAATGATGTGGTTTAACCCCTTAACTTTTTATGCCTGAGTTAGCACTCTCTTGTATATAATTTCCGCACTCGTTAAATCACTTGATATTTCCGTATTAAACTCGTTACAAGCCTTCGTAAACATTCTCTGAACTGTGGTACGTAACAACTTCGTAGCGTCCATTGTGAATTAACCTTTATCCTTTCAGCAATTTTCCAACGATAAATAATCCTACCCACTGAGCCAAAATGGGATCACTAAATTAAATCTGATTTTCAATGACACACGAAAACGTAAATCAATACTTTTTTGCAAATACAACAAAAGACAACAATACCTTAAATATTACGATACGATGTACATCACTTTATAAACCTTTTAACAAAATAGTACTATATTCTTTGGACAATACTGATCCAATATTAGCGTTTATTATAATAACGAAGGTTTGATTAGATTTTCGATATAATCGGTTTCTTCCCATTTTTAAAAATATTTGGTTTTATTTACACAATAATTTTGATCGAATCATTTGGCTCAGTGATAAACTTTTGATGCTTAACCCAGGTATGCCTAATGTACTATATGTAGTACGGCTCAAACAAGTCTCAGCCTGTGCAGTGCCGACTGGCTGCAACTTGTTCAGATGCATGAATCCATTCAGTACATACCAGACAACGCAAGTGTCAACATTCAATTGACTTTTCAAATCTCGTTTGTGTCTTGTTCCGCTTCAAAGTTAGCCAACAAATAGAAATGGACGATCATAACATCCGCTTCGAGAGGTAAGTTGATTGCAAATAAATAAAAAACTATAAAAATTTCGTTCAATGGAAAACATAACAACAAATAATCATGTTAACAGTAGGCATTCATATATTCAAGTTATTTTGAGAAATTGTGGTAATTTTGGGGGTGAAAAAGAGGTGTACTAAATATAGTACATTAGGAAAATATGTGTCTACAAATATCATTCAATTACAGGGGTTCTCGCTTCATGAAGCTCTTGCAATGTTAGAGGACAATGAAGAAAATGTTGGCAGTGTCGACAAAATCACGATATTTCCTCCTGACAATGCAACAGATGAAGTAACAGATGAAGATTCTGGAGGTGAAGATGATCTCACCATTGATAATCTACCGGCAAACCAACTGAATGCTCCTGCAGAAATTGTCTTTGAAGCCGATGACCACGACAGCGATTTTTCATCGGATGACAATTTACCCTTATCCCAACTGCGAACAAACGTGCCGATAAATAAACAGAAACAAACAAAACCACCTGCGAAAAAAAGAAGGATTACGATTGGGTTGCGGAAGATTTGGCTCCGATTACAACAACCTTTGATAATAATTTTAACGTACCTAATTTAGAGAGTCCTTTGGAAATGTTTTCAAAGTTTTTGATGAGGAAGTAATAGACACCATTCTATACTGCAGCAATCAATACGCCCAACAAAAGAACCGGAGACCAAACATAGAAAGACATGAAGTCAAGGCTTTCATTGGAGTTCTGATCCTTAGTGGATATGTGCAAGTGCCAAGGCGACGGATTTACTGGGAACGCGACAGAGATGGTCACAATGACATGGTTTCGGAAGCTATTTCAAGAGACAGATTTGACTATTTGTTCTCGAATCTTCATGTTTGTGACAATCAGGAGCTGGAGCCACGAGACAAGTTCACAAAAGTGCGGCCGATTTTCACACTGTTGAATAAAAAATTCATGGAGCATTCGCCTCCAGAGGAAATGCACTCAATCGATGAAGCTATGGTCCCATACTATGGACGTCATGGGTGCAAGCAGTATATTCATGGAAAACCTATACCATATGGCTACAAGTTGTGGGTTGGGACTACCAGGTTGGGTTATGTGAACTGGTTTGAACCATATCAGGGAGCTTCAACAAACATTAGTGAAACTTATAAAGATTTTGGAGTTGGTGCAGGAGTAGTCTTGGAGTACGCTCAAGCTCTGCGCAAAAAATGGCCAGACATGAAGTTTCATCTTTTCTTCGATAATTTCTTCACTTCAATTCCCCTGATAGAAGAGTTGACAGCACTGAATTTTACGCTACCGGTACGGTGAGAGAAAATCGATTGAGGGGAGTCTCGCTGGTGAGTTCAAAGGATATGAAAAAATAGTCGAGGGAGTTACGATTACGCGAAAATCAGTGATCAGAATTTCATTGCAGTAAAGTGGCACGATAATAGTGTTGTTTGTCTCTGTTCGAACTTCGCGGGAGTTACACCAATCCACATGGTCAAACGTTATTCACAGAAGGAGAAAAAGAATATCCAGGTGGAGCAGCCTCATCTCATCCACATGTACAATGCCAATATGGGAGGGGTCGATCGATCTGATCAAAATATCAGTTTGTATCGAATTTCTATTCGGGGGAAAAAATGGTATATTCCATTACTGATGCACTCCATTGATATGGCAATCCAGAATGCTTGGCATTTACATCGCCGAAGTGGAGGAGATTTGGACCAGTTGAATTTCAGAAGGAGAATTGCTTGTGCATTACTTGTTCAGAATAAAAAAGACCGTCTTATCAAAAAGGACATGCAAGTAGCTCCCGAGACAACGATCTACGTTACGACCATCTGGACCACCTTGTCATTCCTCAAGAAAAACAAACTCGATGTGGTCATTGTCACCAAAGAACCACTACAAGATGTTTAAAGTGCAATATCGGGGTGCATGTTAAGTGTTTTGTGCAGTTTCACACCAAAAATAAATGTTATATTACAAGTGTCGATGTGCCTAATGTACTACATGTAGTACGGCTGAAATTTTGCCTATTTTGGAAAAAAATCCAATTTTTTGAGTTTCCATAATTTTGTTATCATTAATAAAATGCAACTTCATTAAATTATTATTTTTAATTTTCAACTTAACCTATAGGCATATCGGGTTAATAAATAAAATAAAAAGAAAAAAAATGTTTAAATTTAACAAATAAAGATTTTTTAAAAATCTTTTTCCAAAAAAATAAGCTTTAAATTAACTATATTATAAATTTCTGCAGCTTCAATAATTGAATTTGAAATAAAAAATACCAGCATTTGTTTTATTACCAACATAAATAATTTTATATTATTTATTCTTTCTAATAATAATTAAATGTTGTTTCCTAAATAATGTAATATATCAAAAACGGTGAAAGATAAAGCTCTTGCCTACTATATATTTTAAATAAAATAAAAATATCATGAAAACAATTAAATTAATTTCTATTGCATGCCCACTGAATACTGCAACAAATTTTATAAGTAAGTCACTGCAAAAAATATAGGTTTTGCCATAACAGAATTGTTTTTATATCTCAAATAACAACAAAAATAAGAAGGGGTAAGTTACTGTGCTTTTATATTTATTTGTTTATCCCGGATAAAAAATTCCGTTAAAATTTTTGCTTTCTTTTTGTGTTGTCAAATTTAACAAGTCATTTTATATTCAATATTAATCGTAATTAAGTGTTGCGACATTTAGTATCGACTCGTGTTAACGTAACACGTACGAAAATGCATTTGTATAATGGTAAACTTACAGTCAAGTTTACTCACTCCTGAAGAGTCCCAAAAACAAAACAGCTGTCGAGTGATTCTCGGTGTTTGTTTGCTATTCTACAATCTCTTACAGCAGGCGATTCGAGATTGTTATTTTTGTCAATACTTAGTTGGCTATAGTAATCGAAGGATGAACTTATGTAACTGCTTACACATCTGTCGACAAAGTTGCTTCATTAATATTAATATTCAACGCATGTTTAAGAGTTTGTATTTGAAAGTGAGAATACTCCGTCTTTATGTCCTTATGTTTGACATTAATCAACAGTATCCCACGGCTTACGCACAGACTACAAAGATGCAATATCAATTACAGTATGCGCCACTCATTTAAGCAATGTCAACAACCCTATTACCAACTTCCATCTGCATCTGCAGATTCGAGTACATTTACATCAAGGAAAAACAAAACACAACAAATGGCAAAAACCGTAAAAGAAACTCGTAAAGCGATCATTACATCTCAGCAACCAATCGGTTCCAGGAGCTCCCAGTACTTGATAACGCAATGGAAGTATAACCTACACCAACAAAATAATAAAACCACCGCCAATATTTATCACAATCGTGTTAAATATCAGCCTGCTGGCAAAGGAATTAAATGCCACAACTGGAAAAATTACAGCTTAAAAGTCTAAGTAAAAATAATGACGGAAGCCCTGATACTTGTAGAAAACTAGTTAGTACAGGAAAATTAGGCAAAAAAGAAACCGATTTCGGAAAAAAATCTCGGCAGCAATTTTATGTTTGATATTGTTAGGGGACCTTACAAGAAGCCTGGAGCCAGTTTTTCATCACCTCCACCCTCGATCATTCTGAGAACAGGGGTTGTTTTCGCGAATTGATCTAGCGGCTAAGCGGTTCACCGCACAAAAAAGTTCAAAAAAAATTGTAGAGGATTTTCAGATCTATCTTTTATTGTAATAACATCTTGTAATAGGAATTGATATCGACCCTTATATAAGGGGTTGAAATTTATGAAAACTGTAAATTTCGCTTTTCAGGGGTGATAATTGTGACTTTATCGGAAAATTGTAAATTATAATGATTACTTTTCATAATAATATCTACATAATATAATAACATAATAATATCTACAGTAGGCATGTTTTTTTTTCTCCCGAATTTTTTGTTTGTTTACCCTACAGAAAAATGAAAGGAGAACAAGTTGTAGATATTGAGGATTGTTTAACATTTTTAAGTTTAGTTTGTAAAACTTCAGATTCTTCTGCACCACTTTCATAGTTCGAATCACAGCTTTCACTATAGTCTAATTCACTGATTATATCTTGAATACTTAAATTGGGGCTTTTGGTCAAAATATCACAATCAATAAGTGCATAATTTTCAAAGCTTACACGTTGATTACTTTCTAGTAATACAGGAAAAAGCTGAGCCATTGGAATTTCGTCTTCTTCATCGAAATCTTCTTGTAGGACCTTTTCGAGAACCTTGCTTTCGCAAAACATTTGGCAATTATAATAGGCGAAACGTTTCTCCAGGCTACTGATATCCGAACTAAAGCGCTGGTTAAATTGATACTTTTCTCCGCATCTTCAAAAGAACGTTCGGTATTTGTGAATGTTGGCAGCTTTTTTGATTAAAAACTTCTTGTAGGCCATCTAAAGTTTTGGATAATTTCTAGATCCAGTGACTAGCAATGGGATGTGCTGTTTGAGAGTAGAAAAACAATGTTCACATTTTCAAGAGTCACTTTGGGAGATGGGACGTGGCATTTTCTAAAATTAATAAAACTTTCCTATTTTCTTTTTTCATTTTTTCATCAATTTTTTTAGCCAGGAAGTGTTAATCTCTACTGTCACCCAACCTTTTTATTAGATACCCATTCTAAGAGCAATTTGTTGATATGACACCCTTTAAAGCATCTTGGGTGTTTACTTTTTCAATGATTAACAGATTATCCTTATCACCTTCCATATTTGTACAAAATAAAATTGTCAATCTATATTTATCGTTTTTAAAGACAACGTTTTGTTTGGCATCGCAAGGTAAAAAAGTTCGGTGTCGTCAGGATTGTACACATTTTTGGTGAATACTCCTTCAATATAAGTGACAGCTTTGCTTTCAACCAAGCTTCAACAGTGTCCAGGTTAATATCAGCTAACTCCCCGCAAATTGTTTTAAAGGTTATGTTATGTCTTTGATAAAATTTCTCAAGCCACCCATTTGAAGCTTTAAAATCCGTCGTTTTTAAATTTTCAGCAACTTCCAATGCTTTCTATTTTATGAAAGATCCAGATATAAAGATATTTTATTCCTAGCTTTACAAAACCAAATGTAAACTACTCGGTCAATTTCTAAATCTTCAGTTCTAGAAAATTTTCTTTTTTGCTCTGTATTGGAACCTTCTTCAAATAGTTTTTTTAAATCACATTTGTTTTTTAAAATATCGTTAACTTGTGTTCTTCCAACACTAAATTTTTCTGCCAACTTTGTAGCATTGGTATTGAACTTTTCACTTTCCACAATTATATCAATTTTCTACTGAGACAAACTTTTTCTTTTTAGCGACATTGTAATTTTTCTGTACGTCTATAATACCATTTTTGGGGTGAGCTTAATGAGCCTTTTAATAGCACTTTTCTGTAATGACTGTCTATTGTAAATCAAACGAATTCTTTAAATTCGTTCTTAAATACCAGTAATTACTTAAGCCTCACACAATGAAACAATTACATATCATGCACAACTTGAACGCTAAGCTGTTGTCTACTAATGACCTTACTTAAGAATGGCCGAAAATGGGAGGTAGATTTACATGTATTTTACCAAGAAACTTTACAAATAAGTGATCGTAGCTGTTATCGAGAGGTGGTCGCTATTAGAAGGGTCAATAATATTGATATTTCTGTATAATTGGTTTCTGACTTGGAAAACTTGGCCAGTTTTAGAGATGGCCGCTTTTAAGATGTGGCCGAAAATAGAGGTTTTACTGTATTATTATGATCTATTTTTTTTACCAATGAAATTTTGAACTAAAACAATAAATTTATTTTGTACAGAAGGTTCAAGTATAAAAAAAAACCATTCATTTTGCATTTCAATGCAATAATAGCTATTTACATCAATACAATTTTTTGGAAAATTTTCCTTATTATAATTATTAAAGAGCCATTTCCTATCTCGGAAGGAGAAATAAAAGTACATCATGGTGGTGATCGATTATTTTAGCAAATAGCCAAAGCTTACGTATTATCTAATCAGGAAGCAGTAACGGTCGCACGAATCTTAGTTGATAATTGGATTTCCTTCTAGAGATTTTAAATCGGGTGTGTTCTACGATCTGCTAAGTGTTCAAAAAAACTAAGGCATCACCTCTTCACCCGCAGATTCAACAAGACCAACATCTATTGAAGGTAGTGCACCGACATCAGAAGGATTGGGATAAGCGTTTTTCATTGTTTTCGATGACTTATCGTTTATGAGACAAACCAACGATACTCTAGCAAGTGTGGTCAAGAGATGCGCCTACCATGTGGTTTGATGTTTGAGAGACCAGAACAGAAACAGAGAGATGTGGTTAACTACGTTGTCAAACTTCAGGAAACCATGCATACACGAATTAACTCAAAATCGGATTCAAGTGGCTAGCGACTGGAAGAAGACACGCTACGATTTGCGAATAAACACGATAGGTTTTAAGGAAAGCGACTTGGTGGGGCTATACAAAACCGATCGGAAAACCGGTGTCCCAAGTTGCAGCAAAATTGGGATGGACCATACACAATAATAAAAGAATAAATGATGTAGTATATTGCATTCAGCAAGGACCTAAACGACCTAAAGAAAATGAAAGCGGTGCGTCTAGGACCGACTGGCGCTTTACGCCGGAAGTAATTCTCAAAACTGGCCTGAGAACTATCGGGAAGATCAACCCTAAAGGAGGGTAGTGTGAAAAATCGAAATTGTATAAAAAAAGACAAAAAACATTAATAATAAAAAGTTAGTGTGTCAAGTGTGAGCATGGTTTTGTTGCTGTTATAAGAACTGAGGGCAAAAAAAACATTAACATTGAAAAAAAACTTGCATAACTTTTAAACCGCCAAATAAATTCTTTCAAAAAAAAATTAGTTTTGGATAGGTTATTTATTATATAAAAAATTAAGAAAAAACAAAAATTAATCAGACTTATCGTAATAAAAATTTTGAGCTTGTCGGGAATGGTCTCCATCATGGCCTTTTAGTGGTGGTGCTCGACACTTTCTTGGTCGCTACGGTCCACATTTTCTAAAACTTTCAATCGATTTTGTAGCTTTTTTGTCTGCTTCAAGCTTTTTTCACCAAAGCCCAGTACCGCTCGATTAGGCGAAGCTCAGGGCATTCGGTGGGTTAGCCTCCTGGGTAGAAAATCGACATGATTCTCTTCGTACCATTTTTGTGTCTGCTTACTGTAATGGCACGAAGCTAAATCCGGCCTAAAAAAATGTGGATACCTTATGTTTTTTCAGAAAAGGCCCCATAATCTTTTTGGAGACACTCCTTCGTGTAAATATCGGAGTTAATTGTTCCATTTGTTAATGAAAGATTGGCTTCTTTCACCGCAGCTACAAATCACCCGCCAAACGAGATATTTTTTGGAAACTTTATTTTAGTTCTAAACTTAGGAACATTTCCTTGTCCACAGGAAACATAAAACTCCTGACCAGGTAGTTGAGAAAAATCGGCGAGGACGTAAGTCTCATCGTCCATCATGCAACATTGACGTTTTTGGAAAAAATCTGCTCTCAACTTTCTGGCTCGTTTCATGGCTTCAATGTTTTTCTCCGCATTACGATCTGGAGTTGTTTGAACTTTGTAGAACTTAAATCCACTCTTTTTTTATTTTCCGAATTGTCTTTTCCGACAAGTCGAGAAAGCTTTGCAACTATTTCCGGTTCGATATCAGCGGATTCTTAACCATCGCATATATTGTCTTTTAAACCTTTTGGTGAATGAAAACCCTCTAGTCGTCCACTTCCTGGTTTCCGTGTTATGGTAAAGTCTTCCTTGTACCGCTTGATGACTTTTGTTGCCACTCTGCCTGCAAACTTTTGCCTCTAACTTTGCAATGCGAACGACTGACCATTGTAGGATTCTCAACAAATTTTTTACTGATTAATCTATGTACTTCCACTGCTTTTGCCATTGTGAACACAATTTGACTCAAATAAAAATAAAAACTATTTCAAAGCCTACTATATCAAAATTATGCTAAAAATTATATGGTATAAAAGTTATGTAAGTTTTTCAATGTTAATGTTTTTTCGCTCTCAGTCCTAAAATCTATATACTAAGATTCAAAATATTGTCAGTTTCTTTGTTTCTTCGTGTCTCCATAGACTCGGCCAATATACAGTGTGACTCATTTTGAATGGAAACATCCCTGTAAAATTGGGAGTTATTAATAGATATCGGCCAATTTTGTTTTAAATGTCAAGCTATAACAGATCTACTTCTGGACAAAATTTTAAATGTTTATTCCAATTTCAAGGCATGCTACGATACTTTTTCTTAGACGAAATTGAATATTTTTTATTAGCCACTGGATTCAGAGAGGCTTCAAATAGCTATGACCAAAATTTTATAAAAATAAGTTTATTAATAACAAAGTTATGACTACTTAAAGTTCGAAAACTCATTATGCTAATTCGTAACAAAATAACACCCTGTATCAATTGATGGCCATGGAAATTATTATTTATTGTTTAGTACTTATTAGAATAAGTCGGAAATGGAGAAAAAAAAAAATTAAAGTATCATCAGAATTTATTAAAAATCACGGAATTACATTTAACTTTTAACGACATTAAGTAAAGCATAATATTTCGATTTAAATCTTAGTTGCCATGGAAATTTGCTACTGTTTGACAGATGTGATCAATTTCAGTGACATTGTAGTATCAGTAATATAATTTACTTCCAGTTGATATTTTATTGTGTATTATGGCTGAAAGATTAAGTTTAAGAGAAAATTGAAATAATACGTCTTGTAGGAGACAATGACAGAAGTGCCAGAGAGGTTTGCAGAATATTTAATGAAAGACATGGTGATCGACGTATTAGCTGTGGCACGGTGAATAAAGTAAAAACATATTTAATGACACAGGTGCAGTATCAAGAACCCTTTAAAAACTAATCCTGTGCAAAGGGTAAACAGAAATGATCAACCAATTTTAGATTATTTTAGAAATAATCCTAATACCAGTTTAAGAGAAGCCAGTATAAATTTGAATATTCATCGAGAAACCATTCGGCGATGTGTCAAAAGAAACAATATTAAACCTTTTAAACCGAAGTTTCTGCACACTTTGCGAGAAGGCGACGAAGTATTACGTTTGGAATATTGTTTATGGGCCCAAGGAGAATATTTAAATGACCGTAATTTTCTAAAAATGTGATGTTTACCGACGAAGCCACATTCACTACAAATGGTATAGTTTCATCACAAAATTGTCGCTATTGGGCAAGTGAAAACCCCCACTGGGTAATAAATTGTAAAAGCCAATATTCCCAAAAATTAACGTCTGGTGCGGGATACTCAACGAAAGAATTATTGGTCCTTTCTTTTTGAAGTGAACATTAACGCGCAGAACTTTTTAAATTTTTAAATACGGATTTGTGGGATGCCATCCACGAGATTCCAATTAACGAACGATTGAATTTACGTTTCCAGTTAGATGGGTGTTCAGTCCATTATGCCAGACTTGTGAGGCAATGGCTGGACGACCATTATCCAAACCGATGGATAGGCCGTGGTAGTTCGTTAATACATTGGCCACCAAGATCTCCAGATCTAACAATTTTAGACTTCTTTTCTGGGGACTACTCACACAAAAGTTTACAAAACCCGCCCAAGAGATAGAAACGAACTTTGTGCAAGAATTCGACAAGCATGCCAAGAAATTACCCCTCAAATACTGAGAAAAGCAATTAAACATATCCGAAAGCGCTACGAAAAAATGTATTGAACTGAATGGTGGATTGGTAGAAAGAACTAGGATATGAAATCAAATGTTTTCCATGGCCATCTATTGATACAGGGTGTTATTTTGTTACGAATTAGCATAATGAGTTTTCGAACTTTAAGTAGTCATAACTTTGTTATTAATAAACTTATTTTATAAAATTTTGGTCATAGCTATTTGAAGCCTCTCTGAATCCAGTGGCGTAGAAATTTTTATTTTAAAATATCGCTAATAAAAAATATTCAATTTCGTCTAAGAAAAGTATCGTAGCATGCCTTGAAAATTGGAATAAACATTTAAAATTTTGTCCAGAAGTAGATCTGTTATAGCTTGACATTTAAAAAAAAATTGGCCGATATCTATTAATAACTCCCAATTTTACAGGGGCGTTTCCATTCAAAATGAGTCACACTGTAGGTGCTAGGCCAAAGCCAAGTATATGGTTGGACTTAAAATTAATCATAGGGGGCGAATGGGGCGGTCTGAAAAGCGGGGATCCACCCGAGGGGGTATATTTTTTCTTAAATATTTTGGTCCCGTCCGATAGGACGTGTGTTTCATCTAGTCTATATTCTAAGATTCAAAATTCGTCTGTTTCCTTGTTTTTGATGTTTCTTTGCTCCCTCTATAGACTCGGCCAATATAGGTGCTAGGCCAAAACCAAGTATATGGTTAGACTTAGAATAAAGCATAGGATCGAATAGGGGTCCGAGGGAAGCTGGGTCCACCAGGGGGGGCTATTTTAATTTTTTTAAACATTCTGGTCCCGTCCAGTAGGACGGGGGTTTCATCTAGTTAAAACTAAAACTCAAATAGCCTTTTAATTTAATCAATCCCAAAGAATTAGTAAACGTAACAATATTACTATTTATAGTTTATTTTGTTTCTGTTAATGTTAAACAGTGAGTCATCGACGAAAATTACCATATGGTAACAACGTTTTGTCACTTTTCGGCGATCTGTCTACAAATTAGGCAATTTGCCATAGACCCATAATTTCTAATTCGCAAATCTTTATTGATTGAAACTGAGAGTGTCCTATAAGCCTGCTGATTTAGCACATCCGAAGTGAAACGGAGAATATTGGCCCAAATCCTGTTCGTAAACTTTTTAATTGCGTGTCATGGTGCTATAATAATAATGAAACGGATAAAGAAACACAATTATATAAATACAACGTATTGATGATGTGCAACAATTTAAGCTTCTCCAAGCAATTTCACATAGTAGCAATTAGTAGTTTATTTTGCCTACATTTATTGATCAAAAATATGTTTAGAATTTAAGATTTCTATTTAGTACGCAAATTATTCGATAAAATTACCAAGACTGAAATATTATTAACATAAGTAAGTGTCTCACATCCAGTTTTTGCTGATTTTAATCAGCCCGAATGCCAAAATAAAGCACTAAAACGAAATGTACGAAGGAACATTAATCAGGTTCAAGCGCAAACTCGAGTTCACAAAGTTTCGGAAATTAAACTAAAACAAAATAACTACGTCCTTTACATGAAGAGGAAATAAATTACTTTTCTTTAATGATTGGAAATTATGGTGATCGAGTGTGGTAATAAATTATCTAATTATAACAAGGACAGAAATTAAGGGTAGGTACTATTTTTACTGAAAATGTTTCATCCACAATAGAAGATATAATTTCAGTAATAAATAGCGAGCCGTAAATTATAAAATAAAATTACAATAAACTTCATGATAAACGCAATTCATCCTCATATACAGATTTGGAGAGACTTTCGAAATGTAATTACGACTTTGCACGTATGGAATTAAATCCGTTTGAATCATAATTGTGATATTCGCTCAATATACATTACAAAATTTATTCCGAAACAAAAATAATGCAAAATTTTGCCTTGGTGCATTAATGAGGACGTTTTTATTTTGTACTCGCGTAACTTGCTGCATAACGATTGTTATATTTTAATCACCTACGCAAAAAAAAATGTAAGAGCTTCGCAATAACTTTATTTCATGTTTTACTTAATGCGAGGTATTATTTCAGTCCAAACAAAAGCGGAAAATCAATATTTGAATGAACAACTGTCTGCTGCATACAAAACGTGTTCAAACATAGGGTTGACGCCCTATAGTAGACATACATTCTTACTATTAATTACTTTCAAAAATGTCGCTTTCTTATCCAACGATAGTCAAGAAGTAGATTATTCTCTGGTTCGAAAGACATTTAGCCTTTTTGAAATTAGAACAAGATTAGCTTCAATTTGTCAATCTGCATTAAAAAGTATCTCCTATCTTAATTCTCGTGTCTCAAACTTAAAAGCGAGGTTCATAAAACCCGAAAGATGTCTCTGACTATTTTGTATTCGTAGATAAAATTCAACGAATGTCAGGAAATAACTTTCTCACTTAAGAATTTTTAATCTTAATTAATTTACAAAAAAATTAGAATTGACGGCACTGTTCTTATCGATGGTTTTTTTAGTATCCTTAGATATTTTTCGATTTACTTGACTTTCTATTCTACATGTTTTCGAAATATTTGCAATGATGACCTACTTCTCAAAAATCCACTGTAATTTCGTTGATGTAATTGGAACACCCTGTGTTTGTATGTTTGTATCTTTAATGATAGAAGGAAACGCAGCGGGTGAACTTCTGCCACCATATGTGGTCTATAAATTGAAACATTTATGGGATACTTGAACTCAAAATGGACCATCTGGTATCCGCTAGAGCAAAACTAAGCCAGGGTGGTTCAAAACATTCACATTTGCAGATTGGTGCTTCCAGCTTTTATTATTCAGGTTGAGCAACCAACAGAAAAACACCAAAAACTTTACTCGGACACGTGTTTCAACAGCTAAGCTGTCATCATCAGCGATACCGATACTAAAATTAAAAACAACGGGAAGCTTATATATACTATCTGCTTATCACGCATCGTTAAACTTAATTGATTCTTAGATAAGCTTAAATAATTCCGAAAATCCTAATGGACCGTTATCATCATAATTCATAAGCAAATTTCTGTTTTTAAAAATTTCTAAACTTTCATAAGAATCAAGTTCGTTTTTATTATCTATCCTCTTAATTAATTCAATGTCGCCTACTCTATGGCCATTTTCAAGCATATGCATGGCAACACTGGACCTATCTGTGCGATGATATTTGACATGAGCTACGTGCTCTTTAAAACGAGTTTTAATAGGTCTCTTGGTTTGCCCTATATATACTTGGTTACAGTCTTTACAATTAATTTTATATATTCCCGATTTATCACACATTTCTATTGGGTCTTTCGGATTGCCTAAAAGATTTTGCAAGTTGTTACTACTAGAAGTTACTGTTTGATAATCAAATTTTGAAAATATTTTTGAAGACCTTTCGTGTATGTGGGATAATTTGGTAATTTGACATATTTCTTATCTATTTTGCTATTACTAGTTTCTAACGTTGTAATGTTTCTAATGTTTAACTTATGTTTATTTTTTCTAATTATGTTTGTGACAATTGATTCTTGAAAACCATTGTATGATGCAATCTGCTTAATATTTCGCAGTTCTTTATCAAAGTTTGGTTTTGACAATGGGAAATGTAATAATCTGTGAATCAAAAGTTGAAAGATGCAAGTTTATGTTGCATACTATGGTTGGAATCATTTGTTATAAACCTCATAGTGTTAGTGTCTTTACGATAAATATCTATATCTAGTTTGTTGCCATTTCTTGTCACTAAAGTGTCTAAGAAAGGTAACTTAAGGTTTGTTTCTGTTTCATAGGTAAACTTGATCGTCTCAAATTTTGAATTTAAAATTTCTACAAATTGCTGAGGGCTGTAAACTTTAGTGTCAATGACTGCAAAAACATCATCTACATATCTAAACCAAATTCTAGGAAAATATTCTAAATTATTTTTTAAATCAGTTTCAAATTTACCCATGAACAGGTTAGCCATAAACGGAGATAAGCTGTTTCCCATTGTTGTATCATAATTTTGTTGATAAATATTATTGTTAATTTGAAAGTAGGTTTGACTCATACATAATCTTGCTAATTTAATAAAATTATCTACTTCTGAATTGTCTAAATGGTTTTGGTGTAACATATCTTTCAAATAATCTAAAGTGATTATCTATCGGAACGCTTGGAAACAATGAACAGACATCGAATGAAACTAAAACTTCGTTCTCAGTCAGCTCAATGTTTTTAATTTTTTCAATAAAATCGTATGGATTTTGAACACTGAAATTTGGTTGTTGATATTCAAAACTGTTGAATTTATTTGACAACCATTTAGATATCAGATAAGTAGGAGCATTAATACCTGAAACAATGGGACGCATTGCTTTTCTGGGTTTATGTATCTTAGGTAAACAATACATTCTAGGAAGAACCGGGTTAGATACCGTTAGTCTAAACCTAAGTAGTTTTGGTATAATATTTCCACATTCTAATAAGACTCTACGGGTATCAGCAATCATTTTGGGAAGAGGATTTTTAGATATTAATGAATATGGGCCTTCATTAAGCATTACCTGAACTGACTCAAAATAATCCTTTTGTCCAAAATAAGTACTTTATTGCCTTTATCTGCTTTGAGATAACAATTGTCACAAACATAATTAGAAAACATAAACATAAGTTAAACATTAGAAACATTACAACGTTAGGAACTAGTAATAGGAAAATAGATAAGAAATATGTCAATTACCAAATTATCCCACATACACAAAAGGTCTTCAAAAATATTTTCAAAATTTGATTATAAAACAGTAACCTCTAGTAGTAACAACTTGCAAAATCTTTTAGGCAATCCAAAAGACCCAATAGAAATGTGTGATAAATCGGGAATATATAAAATTAATTGTAAAGACTGTAACCAAGTATATATAGGGCAAACCAAGAGACCTATTAAAACTCGTTTTAAAGAGCACGTAGCTCATGTCAAATATCATCGCACATATAGGTCCAGTGTTGCCATGCATATGCTTGAAAATTGCCATAGAGTAGGCGACATTGAATTAATTAAGAGGGTAGATAATAAAACGAACTTGATTCTTATGAAAGTTGAGAAATTTTTAAAAAACAGAAATTTGCTTATGAATTATGATGATAACGGTCCATTAGGATTTTGGAATTATTTAAGCTTATCTAAGAATCAATTAAGTTTAACGATGCGTGATAAGCAGTTAGTATATATAAGCTTCCCGTTGTTTTTAATTTTAGTATCGGTATTGATGATGATGACAGCTTAGCTGTTGAAACACGTGTCCGAGTAAAGTTTTTGGTGCAGTTTTTGGTGTTTTTCTGTTGGTTAAATTAGACGCTGCAGTTGGTGTTCCTTTCCTTTATTCAGGTTGAGGAAAAAGAATTATTATCCGTAATAATTTGTCCTCGCACATTAATGTTAATGTGATAAGTGCATGTAGAGCAAATAACATTCATTTTGTGTGCCTGCCACCTAATAATACCCATGGGATTCAACCTCTTGATTTTGCCTTTTTTTGATGACGAGATCATAGCAGAAAATTTTATACTACTACAAATGTCATTTTCCGTCATTGTTGAGGAAATTAATAGAAAAAATTTGGTCTCTAAATTGAGGATAGTTGATTTAGAAAATTTGCTATCGTGCCCTATGATGTTAGCCATCGGTTAGAACGGCTACACTCGTCCCATCATAATACACTGCTAAATGAAGAAGAAAGACAAAATATAGAAGAAAAGCGACAAAAAACATACAGTATTATTAAAAATACATCATCTCCCCAAGAATGTATAAGCCCCAGATGATTCTATATTTGCATATAAACTTCCCAAAGTAGGCGATAGGTGGCGATACGTGTTACATTATTGTAATATTTTAGTTTCTGGTTATTTTCACACTCAGTTTAAAAATTAAAGATTAATTCAAACAAACTGAATAGTATATTCATGTAATATTTATACAAATGAAATATTAAAACTTTAAAAATCTATTTTTAAATTATTGCGTTGTTTCGTCGTGTGAAAGCCAACGCATAACGTCATCTATTGGCGACTGAAGGAAACACTAACACGTATAGAGAATCTACTGCTTCTATCTATGGGACGTTCTATATTCCGGGAGATGATGTATTTCTGATATTATTTATTTATTTATTCGTATGGTACATTTTAATAATGTTGTCTAATTTTACTTGAAACATGCCCATTAGTTTTGTGTAAATGAAGGAAGGATAGATATCTTCTCTGAGGCGCTTGATGTTAAAATTATTATTATTGTTGTTAAGTCAAGTAAATGTTAATAACGCACAATTATTTGTAAAATAAACAATAAATGTTATAAGTGTTTAAGTCAATTTAATTTAATTTCTACAAACAAGCAAACTATAAATCATTCCGATCAACAACAAACGACATCTGAAAGACATCTAATCAACAATCAAACGACATTTGGTCTTTTGAGCCGGATATAATTCAAGAAAATCAATTAAGAAAATAAGCCACCCGACAACTGTCTTCCATATTTGCAACGAACGGCGTCTTCTGAGTTGAAATCAAGTTTAGGTGAGCTCATTCCCTTTACTAATTCCTTTACATCATTTAAAATGGTCGATAATTTAAACAAACTAAGACAAAAGAAAGTCTTGTGAGGAACAGTTAGTTCAATATCATCGATTTGCAAAATCAATTAAGTAAATTTTAGAAATTGAAGAAATGCCTAAAACAAAAGCATATTCCAATGAAGAAAAAATATGGGAAGGAGATTTTATTAATCACCTCTCTCGAGATTCCAAGGGGAAGATTTATTGTGTCGCTGTATTTTAAAGAACCTCCTTCTAAACTTGGAAATTCGCAACATTCCGCTCTTTAGAACGCAATGTTAAAACAATACTATCACGACTTTATGAGAGAATATGAAAATCCCGGTCACATGATCAAGGTGTCTATTATTAAACACCCAAATTTCTTTTTCTTACCCCATCATCCTGAAGGAAAACAGTAGTACAACTAAACTAAGTACTGTTTTCAATGATTCAGCTCCATCTAGTTTTGGATAGTGTTTAAATAAACTTCAAATGATTGGTCATAACATTCAGCAAGATTTGTTTTCTATAATTCTTAGATTTCATAAATATCAATTTGTAGTATCTGCTGACATAGCAAAAATGTACAGGCAGATACTTATAAACCCAAATGACAGACAATTTCAGTACATTTATTGGAGAGCAAACCCTTCTAACAAACTTCCATTTATGAGTTAACTACGTTGACATATGGTACTGCCGTAGCGCCATTTCTTGCAATACGTTCACTGAAACAACTTGGTATGATTTACAAGGACCAATATCCATTAGCGTGTGAAACATCACTGCTGACTTTTATGTTCACGACCTGTTGACCAGTTCAAACTCTGTGGAACAAATATCACAGCTTTGCAAAGAAGTAAATAATATTTTACATAAAAGATGTTTTAAACTTTGAAAATGGTCTTCAAACAGTACACAGCTTCTTCAAAGCATCAATCTACAAAATGTCTCTGCTCATAATTATCATTTTAACGATTCTAATTCAAAAACGTTAGGCCTACGCTGGAGTCATCACAACGATCAATTATTCTATACAATTCCACGATATGAAAACATAAATAATGTCAAGAAACGTATAATGTTATCGAGAATTTCTCAAATTTACGATCCACTTGGTCTTCTAGTACCGTGTACAATAAGTGCCAAGATAATGCTCCAAAAGTTATGGTCTTCTCAAGTTTCCTGGGATAAACCACTCCCCATGCAGTTTAAAAAGAGAAAGGTCAAATTTTAAAGTTCAGCTACAATCATTAAATAGTTTAAAAATACCACGTTGTGTTATACCTTTTAAACAATCATTTATCGAGCTACATGGGTTTTGCGATGCATCTAGAATCGCTTATGGCGCGTGTATTTATATTAAGTCTATAAACGGTGAAAATACATATACCCAACTTCTTTGTGCAAAATCTCGCATGGTTCTATTAAAAACGACTTGAGCTTTATGGCAAAACTATTTCAGAAAGTTGTGAACTCATTTAAGATTCAATTTGATAGTTATCATTTGTAGTGTGACTCTACCGTAGTGCTTGGTTAGATACTTACTTCACCTAGTATACTACAAACTTTTCCTAGCAACCGCGTGGCAGGAATTCAAGGTCTTACAGACATAAGGAATTGAAGACATGTACCATCAGCATAAAATCTCTTAGCTCGAGGTATACATAGATCCCATTCAACTAAAAACAAAACACATATGGTGGTATGGTCCATTCTTTTTAAGACGTCATTATTTATTTTAGCTACCCGATATTACTTCTAGGAAGATCTTCCGGAACTTAAAGGAACAACATTGTGTCACTTTACCTTATTTACCTTTGCTGTTAAAGCCATTCACCTCGAGCTCGTATCAGACCTGACCACAAAAGCATAAATTAATAAAAGAATACTTTGCCAGTCAACACAATATTTGGCATTTCATTACAACTTCTTCACCAGATTTTGGGGGTTTGTGAGAAGCCAAAGACCATCAAAAACCAGTTGTATCCGCTGCAAGATTAACATTCAAAAAATTTTATACACTTATTGCCGAAATAAAATGTATTCTAAATTGCCGATCATTAAATCCTTTATCTTCAGATTTCAATGATCTCAAGACCTTAATACCCGCTCATTTTCTAGTTGGGAAAAAATTGAGTTCATTACCTGATCCCAACTGGATGTAAAGTGTGTCCGTTACCACTTGATTAGTAGCATAAATTTTTTAAAATATTTGTTAACTTGTGTTAAACGTTAAATTAGAAAAATTGTATTTATAAAGCAATGCCTTCCAAGGCGTGTCCAGTTTTATATGGAAACGTGCGCATTAGTTTTGTTTAAATAAATAAGAGATAAATTTCTATTATTGTTGTTGAGCCAAGTAAATGTTAATAACGCACATCATTAAAAAATAAATGTTGTAAGTGTTTAAGTCAGTTTAATTTAATTTCTACAAACAAACTATAAATCATTAACAAACAAATGACATCCGATCAACAACAAACGACATCTGAACGACATCTAAACAACAAATTGTGTTCTTATGCGATTTACTTTTGACCAAATTTTTCTTTTTTGATCAAAGCCCGGGACTTCTATTGTTGGATCATCAATGAGATGTTTATTGAAGATATCAACTCCAGACCATAACTTTTCTACTCTTCAACGTCAGAAAAAGTTTAGTTAATGTGAATGTTCTAATAAATCCATTACCATTTGAATTTAAAAAAATACTTTTGATTATATCTTTTATCTATTGAAAGTAAACGGTGCTCATTCATAAAAAAAAATGAATCGGACTGGGATTTGAACCCTCGTACGTAATCGCAATATTTTGGCGTAATGCGCTTGAACATCTGATCAACGCGGACATCTGCAAGGCTACTCTTACATGTATATTTGAATTATAGTTACCTGCAAATAATCATATTTTATTTATAAATATTCATTGGTTTTAGATCAAATTCATTTTTGCTGTACAAAAAAAAATTAAAAAATTTGTTATACTGTTTTACTATTGGCACAATAAAAAAATCCCATAACACCTAATTTTAATTACGAGTAGGTACAACACCGAGTTTCCCACGAAAAAGTTGACGTAGGCGTTTACGTACACACTGCAGTGATATATTTTGTTAGACAGATAAAATAGAACAAGTTTGTTGTATAATAATGAGTGTTTAAAAGTAAATAAGAATCAGTAAAATAAGTTATTATTTATGAATTTTTATTTCTTAATCGGTATATTGCAATTTATAAAAACGACTTAAGGGACGAGTTGGTTAAATCGTTACAGGGTTAGTGCTTTGCTCACAAAACCCGGGTTCGGTTCCAATTGCTATAGTTTTTTTTAATTAACTTTTTCATTTTTGTTTTTCAGCTTTGTCGAATCAGAAATTCGTGAAACACTATTAACTTTTAGTAACGATTAGGAGATCAAAATTTAAACTGATTTTATAGAACTTGAATTACAAAAACATCGATTCATTAAATTTCCTACCCTACTATTTTATCCACCCGTTCATCAAGACGCTCATACGACGTTCTTCATCGCTGATTATTTTACCGTTTTACTACACATCTTATGAAATAACATGGGGAGTTATGCGACGGTTTCCAAACCGAAAATTTTAACCCCCTTTTTTTACAAATCCGTCCTTACAAAATATAGAGAAAATCACCAGTCCGATTTTTATGAAACTTTGTACAAAGACCTTATTTATAATTTTGAAAACTTGATTAGTTTTTGGGCATAACTTATGTAGCCAAAAGGGCCGTTAACCTACACAGATTTTCGTATTTTTGAAATCTTTAAAAAAATATTCATTTTATACATTTTTGTTTCAAATAAAACTTGTTTATAATTTAATTATACACATTTTTTGTTTAAACTATTTTTGATTCAATAAGGAATTACTGAGGTATAACAATCACGTGGCCAATATCAAGTTTACAAAAAGTTGTTGGAAATTCTATTGACTATAGCTTTTGTTTGAAACATTTTTTCTAAAACGCAATATTATTTTTACTCATTGCGCGATGTGGAGTTCTGTGGTAAACGCTTGTTTGTTTATTAAATTAATCTTTATACACTCATTATTATCGCATACAGTTGTTATATTTTATCTATCTTACAAAATATGTTGTTGTATTGTGTTTAAATTGTGCCAGATATGTGCTAATTTTTTATTTGACATAGTAAATGCCTTCAACTTTTCCGTGGAACACACGGTATACTAGTATACTATTAGTTGGAATTGCAATTACTATTTCAAGGGGTTGCAATACATTCCAAAAAAAAACAATTTGATTTTTACTTTAAAAACTTTCGTGGTTTAAAATTTTCTTTGTCGTGCGATTTTCTTACCAAATCAACCTTGGTCAGTAGATTAATGCATTTCAAAACGCCAAAATTTCCAATAATAATCTATTCCCTTGAGAGATTATAAATAAGAATACTTTTTATTATATTAACAACTCAAGAAGTGTAGTAAAATAGAAATGCAATAAATTTAAAAGAATTAAAATGATTCCGCATATAGTTTCAAGTCAAGATAAAGAAACTTCCTAGCTTGTAACTCAGATAGACTTAGTTGAAATCCCGGAGGAGACCCCGAAATACCCTTCGAGGTAGAATACAAATATAATCGACCGCAAAGGTTTGCACTTTGGGATTTAAAAAAAATGTTTCTTTTTCCAAAAATTTATTTACCTCACGGAATACGTTCCAGGGTTATTTAAAACTAAATTGCTATGCAAACAAATAGTTATTATTGATTAAAACTTTAACAAAGGATTTAAGTGTGTCGTAATTATTGATAAGTGTGAATTTGACATGTTTGCAGGTGCAATGTAGTAATTATTTCTTTTCTGATTAACCAGCTAAATTGCGTTAGGTACGTTGGACATGTCAGTAAACCGCCTGGTTATCGATTTTCACGTCAACTGAATCAGTCAAACTTAATTATTTGCGACCATTGACGGCTTTAAACATACCTCGAAGTATTACGAATTTGTTTAAGTGCAACAAATGAAACAAATAAAAATAAAATTTAAATTTGGCGCCGAATTTGATTCTCGGATTTTATCAGTCGACAAAGATGTTAAAAATATCTTGACGTTTAAGAACACTCAAACATAGTCATAAAAGTAATCCTTTGTTCTATCATGCGTACAGATCTATATTTATACATCAAACGACACCAACACAATATCTAAAAAGAAGTCTGTTATTACACCATCGCATCAAAAGAAGTTCAGTTACTTTCTTGACTACATCAACAAAATTTTTATAAGCACATAATACATATTATCTAAAGTTTTCATTGTAAATACAACAATAGCACTATTTCAAAGTTAACAATGGCGGCACAAAGCAAATTTGTAGATAGTTTGATAACAATACCATTTTTGTCTCATATATTTTAGTTAAAAAATTGAAAGTGTTTCACAAAATTCTCATGACTTTACTCAATTAAAATTAGCTATTCTGAACTGGGTCTACGATTCTCCTATTTGCCACTGTTTCCTTGTCTATTTAATGAACACCCGTTTCAGCCTTAGATAGAGGCTTACCCGTAATTTCAGTACCGTTTCCTAATATTTCTGAGGCGCGATTGAGGTTGCAATTCCAGCCATCTTCATCCATTATAAAACCGCTGAAACTATTATCAAAAGTTTAGATCCCGGTTATGTTTTATCCTGTGATTTAACAATTAAATAGAACGAGAAATAGATTGACATTAAAGTTAATCTATCGAATCAGAAATTGATTACGAGAAACAAGAAGTAGTTGTACAAATAAATTATTTGTTTAAGTATTATATTAGAAAAATAAAGAAAATTTACATACTTTTAATTACAATAATCTAATACCAGTATACAGGGTGTCCCACGGGGAACGCCATCGATAGATTATAGAAAAACTGTACAAGGAAAAATTTGAAAATTTGGTAGTATACTAACATCGATGGGGGCAGTTCCATTCAAATATTTTCAAGATGGTGACACTTTGGTCACTTCCGGTTATACCGGAAGTACGTGTCAAGTTCTTTATTTTAAATTGAACATCCTATATATTATTCTATTTTTGGATTTTGCACAAAATTGTACACACATTTTGTGTATAATGTCCTATACCTAAGTCTAACTGTTTTGGACTTATTTTAAATTTTATGTCAAAAATGACGTTTTTAGGCCTAAACAAAATTATAAAATTTTCCTATACTAATGCCTTTATTATTTAATTGGAATAGGTTTTCTTCTAGCAGGGGACCTATTTTAGTGGGCTATGTCGATATTTTGATATCAAATTAATACAGGGCGAACAAAAAAGGATTAAAATTAAATTCAAAAACACGTCAAAAGTCATTTTTTAAATGCAAGCACCATGTTTTATAATTTTATCTTATTTAGCATCATAAATAAGGTTGACTTTGTACAAGGTTGTCTATTCAAAAAATTCATGGTTTTCGAACTATTGACAATTTAACTTTTTTTGTTTCACAAATGCTATTGTATTTCTTTTAATATGAATGGTTATTCCTAGTTGGCCATGATGGCGTTAGAAAACAATCATCTGTCAAGGATATGTCAAACTGTGTGTATCAAACTAAGAAATGCCAACAGTTAACTGTACCGACTGTGAGTGTTAAAGTGCATATCGTTATCAAAGCGATAACTTATTATGCTTGAAACACACGTGTGTCAATAAAGCCAAGTAATTACTTGTACAGTATTACACACGCAACGAAAGAACACCTGGCTTTATCGACACACGTGTGTTTCAAGCATTTAAAGTTATCGCTTTGGTAACGATATGCACTTTAACACTCACAGTCGGTACAGTTAACTGTAACACATATTCTTAATATAACTTTATCACATTGTCCATAAATAACAAATTAATTTAAGTAAACTTCGTTTGTATAATTTAAGTGTCCCGGCATGATTATTGAAAATTTTTAACAGTTTGACATATCCTTGACAGATGATTGTTTTCTAACGCCATCATGACCAACTAGGAATAACCATTCATATTAAAAGTAATACAATAGCATTTGTGCAACAAAAAAGTTAAATTGCCAATATTTCGAAAACCATGAATTTTTGAATAGACAACCTTGTACAAAGACAACCTTATTTTTAATGCTAAATAAGATAAAATTATAAAACATGGTGCTTGCATTTAAAAAAATTACTTTTGACGTGTTTTTTAATTTAATTTTAATTCTTTTGATCGCCCTGTATTAATTTATTTATTATCAAAATATCGACATAGCCCACTAAAATAGGTCCCCTGCTACAAGAAACCTATTCCAATTAAATAATAAAGGCATTAGTATAGGAAAATTTTATAATTTTGTTTAGGCCTGAAAACGTCATTTTGACATAAAATTTAAAATAAGTCCAAAACAGTTAGACTTAGGTATAGGATATTATACACAAAATGTGTCTAGAATTTTGGGCAAAATTCAAAAATAGAATAATATATAGGGTGTTCCATTAAAAATAAGCAAGTTGACACATACTTCCGGTATAACCGGAAGTGTCACCATCTTGAAAATATTTTAACGGAACTGCCCCCGTCGATGTTAGTACACTACCAAATTTTCAAATTTTTCCCATGTACAGTTTTTCTATAATCAATCGATGGCGTTCCCGGTGGGACACCCTGTATGATTAAATTAGTTGTTTAAGTAGGTTGAACGAGAGGAATTGTGACACGACGCCCGAAGCGAAGAGTGCCACAATGGAGCGAGTTCAACAAAAGACCATATGCAACGTATTTAATGATTCGTCCAATAGCGCACTTCAGTTAAAAATTTAAAAAGGACAAAAGAGTCTACCCCAATGCTTTTTTTTTTACCAGTAGGGAAACATTGAAAATACACTAAATTTAGTACAATAAATCCCTAGAGTTCGCTGCAGTGTTACCAATTACAAATTGTTAATTGCTGGTTGATTGTTAATGTTTGGTTGGATCGTTTTATTCGTGTTATTTATTCATTATTGTTGCTCTTCTCGTTATTTATCCGTTTCCTAAAACAGTCTTTTAGTCAATGTGTTGGTAATTTTACTAAATACCCATAAGTATGTTGGCTGCTTTGATGAAGAGAGAAAGAACTAGGGTAGACTATTTTATCCTTTTTAAATTTTTAACTGAAGTGCGCTATTGCATTATTAATTTCATAAATGTGAAAAATGTCCTAAATACAGTAAACTTACTTATACAGGGTGTTCACGAAATAGAAAGACAAACTTCAAGGGCTGATTCTGCTTTCGAAAATATTAAAAAAAGTCCTTCTAAACATGGGTCCTCAAAAGCCATCTAAAGGAGCTACGTCTTTTGAATGTTGCCCCCAAGAAAAAGTTTTTATTTAATATCTTAGGAACCCTTCGAGATGAAACGATGCGATTTCGCGCACGATTTATTATTAGTAAGGGCTACTATTTTACAGTATTATTAATTTCAACCATAGGCGTGCGAAAACGGGGGGAATTTATTCATCTAGTTTTTTATCCTTTTGACAAAAATATGATTTATTATCTAAAATTACATAAAAAGGTACTCTTCATAAAATATTGTAGAACCAGACATGAATCACTGCACGGTGAAGAGCTGAAATTAAGCAATGGAACTTCCATACAATCAATACATCACCACACTGTACAGGTTTATACTGATCTTCTGGAGCACCACACATAACACTTACATCACAATACAATATTTAAAATGTACCACACGATTAAATAAATAAATAAAATACATCAATAATTATGTCTGTCATCACTTTTGTTTTTACATAAACGAAATTTTTGACTATTTAAACTTGATGTAATTAATTGTCTTAAACTAATAATTATTGATGAATTGATTGTATAGAAGTTTCATTGCTTAATTTCAGCTCTTCACCGTGCAGTGTTTCATTTAAAGTGGAATACGTATCTCTTAAATGGTTGATCCTACAACATTTTATGAAGAGTACTTTTTTATGTAATTTTAGATAATGCATATTTTGGTGTCAAAATTGTCAAAAAAGTTAAAGGATAAAAAAATATGATGAATAAATTTACCCCCTCCCGGTTTCTGCACGATTATGGTTGAAATTAATTTTTTGACCAATACTGTAAAATAGTAGCCCTTACTAAGATCGTACCCCAAATCGCATTGCTTTATATCGAAGGGTTTCTGAGATATTAAATAAAACCATTTCTTGGGGGGGCAACATTTAAAGGACTGTAGGTTCTTTAGAAGGTTTTTGCGGACCCATGTGTATAGGAACTTTTTTGAAAATAGAATCAGCGCTAAATGTTTGTCCCCCTATTTCGTTTAAACTCTGTATACACTGGGCTTAGACCGGTGTAAATAGCATAATAAAGGTAAAACAATAATTAATAAATTAGAGGGTAAGAGTGGTTTTTTGCTATTTCCGGCAAATGTATCGTTTTCACATTTCTCCTTTGTAAACAAACTTTAAAATACGACGAAGAATTCAAAAATGCAATAAAATATAAAGTGTTTTATTTAAAATAACAGAGTTAGTACCTAGTCTCCTAAAAATAAGATTGAGTGTTTTCAAACGAATTTTACTCATTATGCATTGGACCTTGAAAATGCAAATCAAACTTAGCTGTTATAATTTACATCTGTTTCACCATAATGGGGATCATTAAATAATGTGGAATACCTCAAATAAGTCTAGAACAATCGCCATGGAAAACTACAGTTTATCCTATACAGTAGGAAAAATAACATACGCAAAGATACATATGAAAAAAAAAACGTGCTGACAAATAAAAAACAACAAGCGTTTACCGCAGAACTCCACATCGCAACGATAAGCAAAAATAAAATTGCGTTTTAAAAAATAATGTTTTAAACAAAAGTTATAGACAATACAATTTCCCTCAACCTTTTTTGTAAAATTGATATTGGTCACGTGATTGTAAAATCTTACTAATTCCTTATCGGATCAATACATAGTTTAAACAAAAATGTGCTAGATTAAGTTATAAACAACTTTTATTTGAAACAAAAATGTGTAAAATAAAAATTTTTTAAATATTTCAAATCTGTGTAGGTTAACAGCCCTTTTGGCTACATACATTATGCCCACAGATAATAGCCCAAATTGTTAGTAAGGTGCACTTTTTCAGCAAGAACTTTCTTTGGGTGTTCTTGCAGAGTTGTTGTTCCAGTTTCCATTAATCTAGGATTGTTTTTCACTACGCCTTTTAAATTTTCAAAAAATATTGAGACATTGGGCTTATTAAAGGAAATCAAGCGGGAAAGGCTGCATTCCTCCTGTTAACGGAAGGATAATTGATTTCTTTTCCAAAAAACTAAAAACCAGTCTGCCCCTGCTGCATTTGAGGCTGCTGGTGAGTCTGGAACTTTCTTATTATTATTTGCAATTGCTAGTTGGAAAGCCAGATCTTTGGAAAATTTTTAAGTTACACTGTGTGCCATTCTGATATATATTTCGTCACCAACAGTTGAATAATTCGGTCGTCTCGGCCAGTCTGTCTGTGTTTGGCAACATATCTTTGTAACGTGGAGTAATTTTAACCGCAGCTTTCCGAATTGACCCGCCTTTAGAAATAAAAGTTACAGATTTCTTTATTTTCGTAATAGACGATTTTCCTATCCTTCGCATTCCGTTGCCTCAGAAATTACGGCAAATTGTGGTGGAACGTCCCACTGTATACCGGAGTGGTGTGTCCTACTGTGAACTAAGCACATAGTAACTAGGTTATTTAAAAAATAACCAAATACAATCTTTGGCAAGAATATGATAAACGCAAATTTACCTTAATAAATTTGAATCAAAGTAAATACCGGGGTTCTGATTCACCAATGTAAAAACTGCGGGAAACGTTAAAGACGTCCAATTGTGTGCAGTGTTTGACTTTACTCTCTTAAGGTTGTATGGATATGGAGAAGAAATTAACCCATTGTAGTCATTTTATATTGACTATTAATTATTCTCAAAAAATTTTCACCAATCAAGTGATAGGATTATTTAAAATTTAGCTAATCAGGAAATAATATGATCGCGTTTTTATCTGCATGTGCAATACCCGGGTATTGAGCACGTACAAATACTAAAAATAGTTATTTACCTAACGAGTTCGGGAAGGTATATTTCCCGCATGTCCACTTTGTTTGCCGCAGCGGAATTAGTGCGAATGCGGGAAAAATCTTCTCGAAAAAGTTAGATATATTATTTTTGTAACGAGTAACTGTAGTAATAATTCATAAATAAATAAATTCACAGCTGCTTAGTTTTTGTGTTTACAAGAAATTTGAGTTGGTATCACGTCCCGCCGATTGCTTGACAATTTGCTTTACGTTGTCAACTAATACCAACCTAACAAAAATTTCCCTATTCCCTCGGAAATTAAAAAATACCGCGGTGCCGACAGGTATGTAAAGCAAAGTTGCTAACATTTACGTACGTGAACGCTTTCACGAGTCGACACTAGATGTCGAAAAACTTATTGTTTAAATATTGTGATCCCTCCAGTAGATAGTCGACAGCGCGCGTTTGTACAATAGTGAACTTAACTCGAGTTCTCTCACCCCGATGAGTCCGAAAGGACGAAACAGCTGTCGGGTGATTTCAGTGTTTGTTTGCTATTGCAACCTCTGCATACTTTACTGCAGGCGATTCGGAATTTTTATAGCCTTGCCAATCTGTTAGGTTGGCTATATTATTGAAGAATCGACTATGTAACTGCTTTACATACCTGTCGGCAAAGTTGCTAACATTTACGTACGTGAACGCTTTCACGAGTCGACACTAGATGTCGAAAAACTTATTGTTTATATATATATATATATATATATATATATATATATATATATATATATATATATGAGCAACTTTGCCGACAGGTATGTAAAGCAGTTACATAGTCGATTCTTCAATAATTATAGCCAACATAACAGTTCGCAAGTATAAAAATCTCGAATCACCTGCAGTAAGGTACGCAAGAGGTTGTACAATAGCAAACAAACACTGAGAATCACCTGACAGCTGTTTCGTCTTTTGGGACTCTCCAGGAGTGAGAGAACTCGAGTGTAAGTTCACTATTGTACAAACGCGTGCTGTCGACTATATGCCCTACTGGAGGGATCACAATATTTAAACGATAAGTTTTTCGACATCTAGTGTCGACTTATCTTCGAAAAACTTATCGTTTATATATGTATATGTATATATTAAATAATCAATGATAGGTACTAATAAGCGGTGAATTTTAAAAAATACTCATACTGCACTAGAACGGTATGAATGACTGCTTATTTTCACTCAATTTTATCAATCCCTAATTTTTCTGCAGCCTCCTTTGTCCAAGTTGAAGTCGCGTTTCTACCAAGAGGCCTGTTTTTATAAAAACCGACAGAGTTCTTATTTTTCTAAAAGGGGTTTGGTGTAAAAAACGATTCAATTCAATTAAACATTAAATTCAATTTCTTAAGTTGACAATTACCTGACGGGACTATCTAGTGTCACCTTATTTTGAATCAACAATTTCAATTCGGTTAAACGGCGCGCTCCACCTTGACAAGTTTTGCAGGGTTATAATGGATCCTTTGCGTCTTTTTTCCAAAATTATCCCACTCATCTTCAAAATACTTAATTATACAATTAGTGGCTTTTCCTTTTTGCCACGATAGTTGGTGTGAGACAATGTGCTAGAATTTTTTGTTGGAACCCTTCTGGCGAGTTTCCAATAATTTTCTTATGTTGGTCTCAAGTTAACGCAGCCTTTTCTCTTTCCAGTACACACTTGTTGTTGCTTTTTCTTCGCATCTTGTGCATCTTGTGCTTTTTATAAAATCATGACCTTGAAGGTATCGCAGCTATAATAATTGTGTTCTCGGTATTACTTATCTTGTAGAATTTTAGCAATTCTATTCCAATCAGTTTTAATTACTCTCTTTTGTAGTATTTGTAGTATCTTGCATTTTGGTGTATTGATATGTAGTAACACTAAGTACATAGTTTTTTAGCACAAAAGCTTCAAACTTATTCCACGTTGAACTGATTTCTTATATTTGAAGGCGTCAAATTATCAATATTTTCTTCAATAACTTGAAGAGATTTACTTCTGAATTGTGTTTTATTCATTTTTTACAAATAACACAGTTTTTCTGTTTCTAGATACTTAGGAAACAATTTGTTGTGGAACGAACGGGTTCTGCGTTTTTACATTGGCGCATCTTGCCACAGTATACTGTATACATACTAATGACCAGTAATGATACTTAAATCACGTTTTTGGTGACCTTGACGCCATTTTCAATAATGTACATTCAAAAAATATTTTATAAATACTAGAGTGTAAGTGCATCGGTGTAATGTTGGTTGCCGCATATTTGATTCCTAACATACATAAATAAACACTAATGTACATACCTAATTCCTAAAATATAAAATATGAGTTACAATAGGTTTCGTTGGATGAGTCGAATTATAAATACACTTGTAATACGCCTAATGTTCTTCGAATAAAGTAAAAAAAATGAAAACAAAAGAGATTTTTCCATAAATACATTCCCATCTTAGACATGTTGTATATAAATAATAACAAACAATGACCTTAAGGCTAGGTTGAAGATGAAGCCATGGGGTATTGATAGGGTTTGCTTGGAAGCATAGAACTGTCAGTTATTGATGTGACAGATACATGAAACATGTATTTAAATGGAATTTTTAAAGTCCTTAAAATACATGCATCTTTGTAAACATTTCATACCTATAGTGATTTTTCTATCGTTTTTCCTTTGTCGCTGATAAAATTCTAAGAGTACGAAATATGAGACAAATCGGAAAGAATAAAAAACGAAATCATGGTAAGACCCTAGGCGTTTATCAAAGAACTAAAAGGTGTCAGAGAAGAAAAACAATGTAACGAAAGACGGAGAAAGTGTGAAAAGCAATGTAATGGAAACGGTAAATTGCACATTGGAAGTGAAACTCAATCCTAAAGTGGTTGACATAGAAGAAGAATTGAACTCCAAAGACGTAAACGTAGTGGAAAAGACGAATACAATTGGATTGATGTGGAGGCTGACAAGAACATTGACGACAATGATATGCAGTCGGCAGCAAATGTTTCTCACTCTCTGGATGATGTGGAAATTGAGACAAAAAGTAAGAAAAAGTCTGCCGATGGAAGAGGAATACTTTCTGTCCTTAGCATCATCACTTTTTATATGTCTTTTTCCCAACATGCCCGATTCTGCAAAAACTTTAACTTGCAGTTTGGTGGCGCCCTGATCAAAGAAATAAAACACGATGTAATATTCAAGTGCCGATGGTGGAGAAAAAACTTTAGAATTTCAAGTGATGATGCCAGTCATTCTCTGCCGATTAATAGAGCTATTACTTGGAAAATTATAGTTGCAGCAATTGGATTTCAAGCCCTCCGGTGTCTGTCTTTAGACATTCCATCTCCAACTTTTCTCTTCTACTTTAGTTGAAGAACAACGGAGAAAAACCTACTAACCAGTGCTGAAACAAAGTCTTGTTGTGCTGCAGTTGAAGAAGAAAAACAATTGGCTATAGAAACTGGGAAATTTGTAATTGTTGACCGGATCTCGTACCCTGCAGTTCGTGTACAGGTAGACGGTGGATGTAATAAACAATCTTATGGCCATGAACATAACTCGAAATGTGGAGTAGCAGTAATTATTGGAGCTCGTACAAAGAAAGTACTGTTCCAAGAAGTCCGAAACAGCTTCTGTTTGAAATGCGAAAGAACAATAAATAAAAACACCACTCCTCCAAAACATGAATGTTTTAAGAATTAAAACGAACCCGCCACTGCGATAGAAACCTATATACTACGGGAACGATTTTTGAAAAGTATTCCATACCATAGAATAGTTTATTCAGAGTTTATCGGGGACGTAGATTCTTCTGTTTACATTCGAATTCAGTACGTTTACAATGGAATAAAAGGTAGAATAAAATTTACGACAAAACTGTTGCTGTTCAAAAATCTCGTTTCGTAATAGACTAAGGTTTTAGCCTATCACAAACGGGATCTTCAAAAAGTAACAAATACAAAACAAAAGATAATTTAGAAATATTTATTGCAGTTACAAAAATTGAGTGTACAAATCATTTGGCAAAATATTTTAATGAGAAGCTTGCTGAAATTTCAAACAATAAAGTGCGTGAAATGGAAAAGTGGACATCCCACAAGACGAAAGAAAACTTCCATTTATGAAGTGGAGATTTACGGGACTTGTGAACGAGATAAAAAGAGCCATTTTTACAGAACATGGGATGTCATATTTTTAGAGATCATTCTAAATGTCTTTCTGAGGTTTGTGCTGCTGAGTCTGAGTTTCGGCAGAAAAAAAGTAACACTGCTACAATAAAAACTATGCAATTTTGGCGTTCTCTTAAAAATGCTGTTCGGACATACGCCAGTCACTCCTATAGCTGGCTTATTGCAGAATACTAATGAAGCAGAAAATTTCATGATCATAGCTTGCAAACACCTTGAAGGAAAACGAAAAACTTAACTTAAACTTAAAAATGTGTCGTCTTTTTTTCTGCCTTACGTTTATTTCATAACTGAACGAAAGTCGCCATCAGCACTGTAGACACAGCTAGCGAAAAATACAAATTAACCTGCTAGAGAGAAAAAAGATTGAGAGATGGCCGAGTTAAGTTTCCAAAGTTTAATTTTTTGGTCAACAGGTTCCTTATTATGGAAAAGCATGTAACGAGCTAGATATGATCGATAGGTTTTAAAAATTGGAATAGATAGTTTACGAGAATTATCTCAAATTTTGGCGGAAGAACAAGCTAGAATTGAAAACAACACAAATGATCAAACAAACTCTTTTTGTGGAATTGTGAGCGAAGGCCAAGACTGACTGCTTCCGATTGTGGAAATGTTTGCCAGAGAAGAGGTACAACATCAAGTAAAGGATTTCTCAAATGCAAACTGGAAAGATGGATACAAACAAATGATATAAATTGGGAAAAAAACAACAAAAAATGCCATTCGCGGGTACGAAAATAAAAACAATGTAAATGTACTGCCAGCTGGGTTGGTGGTGCCTTTAAGAGATTTGGTGCATCAACGGATGGTTTTGTTGGACAAAAAGGGATCCTGGAGGTAAAATGTCTTACAATCTTGATAAATACTCCCATGGCAGACTAGGTAAAGAACCCACTGTTTTGTATAAAGAATGGAATACTGAAATTGAAAAGAAACCATAATTACTTTTATTAGGTAGTGTTTCTGATAATGTTGGCTTATAATCATTTTGTATAGTTATATCAGATTGTAATGCAGCTGATAATCACTCAACGCGCCTGGTGAAATGTTGTAGCTTGGACACCATCTGGTTATCACCAGGAAAGAATTGTAAATGATAAAACAGTTCAAACATTTTGGATCGCCGACTGCTTGCCAAAGATGTCTGAATGCTGGAAAACTGATCTTGCTCCTGAGATTGTCGATTCTACGCGAAAACGAAATATGGAATATTGTGAGGGCCCCGGAGTAAGAAAAAAATAGCACAGGTAATTTATTTTGGTTATAATTTTTCTATAATTTATGATGATGATTACATTTCACTTAGAAATATTGATCTAACTTTATATGTAACTTTTGCTGTTTGAGGATCACGTTACATAAGTCTAAAAATACCGTTTTGTATGCTAGATTTTGCGTATAAGAAGTTATAACAAAAAAATTTTCTGTTTTGCAAAATTTATGTAAGTATACTTTATCTACTTCAATTTGCTTTGATCCTTGAAAGTATTTACAAATCTTTTTGGAAACGGCATAACCTGCGAACATGTTTCAACTGACTTCTATGCAAATTTGTATCAACCGGAAATTCCTCTACGACAACGTAAGTGTATCTTTTGTCACACCAATCGATCAAAGGGTCAAAATCATGGAGGTAAAGAATTTGAGTTAGAGCGAATTTTCTTAATTGAAGCTACAATAAATTGAATTTATTTCTCGTTTATTCATTATCATGACCGTAAGTCATCTTCACTTTAATTCAAAACATTCTTATTTATTATTATTCCATCTAACGTACCTGAAAATCATTTCGGGAATGTTTCCATAATTCATTAATGGAACTTCAAGTGGCCAAGCAATACATTGAAATCAATTAAACTTAAGTAACTATATTATGAACACTACTTAAACATATTTTTCCTTGAACGTGCCAGATGGCGATACAAGCGGTCTTTCTGACGTGCTTTTGAATGTGTTGACGACATGTAATTGTTTGTCTGAATTGTTAAATAAACTAAAGTTAATTTTCTATATAAATACCGTACATCAATTCAGCATCATTATGAGAACGCTATTGTAGAATATGTTTAGGTAAAACTAATATATTATTTTCAATGTTATGGTAAACATTCGAAGCAACTACAATACAACCTCAAAAATATTTCATTTAACATTATGAAATAGAAAATTAAAGACAGTAACGTCATTTCCGGAACGGTCACTTCGGGAACGTTCTCGGTCTATGACGAGCGTTCCCAAAGTGTTGAATGTGTTCTCGAAATGACTGTCAGTGTTCTGAGTTAGAATTCTTCCCAAATAAGCTTCATTCTGTTTTTCAGGACCAATTGAATCAAAAATGGAGTCTAATGTAAACAATAAGAAAAAGAAAACTCCAAACTCAAAGAAAATAGTGTTGCATATATCAGACAAAAGAGAAAGCTAGAGCGAGAAAACGAAAGTTTTTAAATAACATGACCTGGGAACAAAAAGAAATAAAGACAGAGAATACTATCAGAAGAAGAAAGCTGAGAAGAAAATAAAATCTATATCTGACTCGACAGAGATGGAGAAACGAAAGCAAAGAAAAGTGTGGAAACGAAATTCAAAAAAATATAGACAGAAGCAAAAGGTGTTGGCAAACACCCTTAATAACACTCTTTCAGATTCAGAAGATGAAAGCATCACTACTCCTCATTCCATATCACATAAAAAAAACTGGTAGAAAGATTGTAAGAAAAGACAGAGCTAAAGCGTATAGAACTACAGAAAAACAAAATATCAAAATAACGAGATTGCTACATAACGTGAACATATTGAGAAAGAAATTTGAAAGGTATAGTAAATCTCAACAAAGAACGTCAACTGTAACCATTAATAATGATATGGATATGTCAACAAACTCTAAAGTCAATCAGTTACTGCAAACTGCTCAAAATTTACCCAAAAATTTCAAAAAATGAGAAGCATTTTAGAAATGCCTAAGTAAGAAGTATCATTTGCAATGTATGGCCAAAAAGTTTTTACCAAAGAATAAGAATTCCCAAGACATCCTGAAGTCCGATCGTAAAACACCAATCATTGTTGTCTCTCTCAGACTTCAACAAAAAATTACTGAATATTATGAAAGTGATGAAGTCAGTCGAAAGAGAGATGACGTTTTCAAAGGTAAAGTGAAGAAACAAACTCGTATTCTCTTAGATAGAGTAATTGATTTGCACTACAAATTTGTAAAGCAAACCGGAATCAAATTATCTTATCAAACATTCTTGAGACAGAAGCCATTCTGGGTAGTTGCTCCTACTTGTAGAGATCGTGAAACATGCCTCTGCGTCAGGCACGAAAATTTTGGGTTTATAGTTACTAAACTCTATAGTTTGAAACAACTGACTGCTAAGACTACTTGAGAATTAATAGAACAACGTAGCTGTGACATTACATCGTATAACTGCATGTTTGGCGTTTGTCTGGTGTGGAAAGACGTTGATATAGCTCCGGGAGACAATAATGATACAATAAAGTACTGGCAATGGCAATCACAAAACGAAAACAGAGTTATAAAAGGAGACATCAAAGTAATAAGAGTTACAAAGAAGATATTGGTCTCAAGTACAGTCAAGTAACTTAAAAGGACATTAGCTGCATCCATTCCAGAAACAACAGGGACAAGAAAGAAACAAAAGAAAACTTAAAAAAGAACGCAATTATGATGCAGATTGGTTTTTCGGAAAATTGACAATGATGTTAAGACAAGAGTACACTCGTTTGCTACTGTTAGTGACAACCTTAATAATCAAACTCATGCCGTCTGGGCTCATGTGAAACCTGTTTTACAGAAAATATTAACTAACAGACCTTGTGACTTTTAGCGAGCCAGGTCACTGCTAAAGGCCAATGGGCGGAATAGGTGGAGTGCTCAATCGCACGGCTGATAGAAAGGTTTTAATAGGTAGCGCGATATTAGAACTGCTGAAGATTTTGTTAACATATTTTCAAATTCAACCGTTCAGGTTTATCAGATTTCTGGTTGTGACATTGAATTAATGAAGATGTTAATTACGGATGATGTTGATGCGATACCTGGTGTACAAACATTACTAAAATTATTTCAAAATGAAGTATTCCAGAGAGAGGTGTGATTAAAGTCTTTAAGAGGAGATCAGAATGCCGTTGAGACAACAACGGTAGCATCTAAATGTTCGGAAGGCAATGAAGCAGTAGCAAAGGAACTTTTAAAATCAAAGACTAATTCTAAGACAAGTATTTACCAGGCTGTGTATGGATCAAGTAGTTCTGAAGACGAAGATTTACAAACATTTTCTGAGCTTCTGCGAGGTAAACATAATCTTGACAAAGAAAACCTACATCCAAATTTAATACATCCTGGAACCTTTTTGCTCATTGATGTACCAAGTCAAAACAAAAACATATACAGATATACTGCCATGGCAGACGTAATAGTTGAAGAAGATGGCGAAGTGAAGGTTACTTTCTTAAAATCAAATTTTTGCGGTCGATTATAAAGATGTTTCATATGTTACTTAGATTCAAGTAGTAAGAATTCTTCCTGAACCTAAGCTAAAAATGAGAGCAAGTCGTCGATATTATTGTTTTGCTGATGATGTTGAAATATTTGAGAAATAATTGAGTGTTATAGTTGCAGAGTACTGATTTCTTTGTTTTTTGTAAAATTTAGTTATGTTACTACTTTTAAAAGTTGCTCCACTATTAGGTAACGTCTAATAGTTTTCATTAGTTTAAATGGCAGTTCATAAAGTTCTTAAGTAATGAAACAGGTGAATAAAATAATAATAATAATAATTATATGCCTATAACCTGAATACCTAAGCTAAAATGTTATTCTTACTTGTATTACAACTAATTTTCTCAGTAAACAACCTAAGTCGTAGAATTATGAATACAAACAATTAAACGAAAAATAAAATAATAACGTAATCATTTGGATTATGTGTTACATTGTTTTGAAAATAATATTCTTCTACATTGACATTTAAAATTAAAATAAGAAGTATTCTTTACATTATCGGAAATATTGTTATACAATTTATAGATTTGATATGAAAATGAACGTTCAAATAATGATGAGTAATGTAATGGTGGTGAAATAAGTCCCCTAAACCTAGTAGATAAATTATAACATCTGTTCGAAATCTTATTTTATTGTACAAATCCGGTGGTTTGTGACTCCTTACTATTTTATTATATAAACAAAGACACTGCAAAATGCGACGGTTTTCCATAGTAAGCCAACATGCATCTGATAGTTTATGTGAGATAAATTCTGATAGGCGTAGGCACACATTTTGTATCTTTTGTATACGGGAAGATGTAATGAAATCCAAAGAAGAATGATAAAGAGGTACGCCATAATTAAAATGAGATAAAACAAAATAATCGGAAAGCAAAATTTTCAATTTGATACTTATGAGCAAAAGAATTTTCAAATTTAGATAAGCAGAACGTATATATTTATTAATTTGCTGCTTATATCTAAAGGTATTATCCATTATCTCTCCTAAATTTTTTGCCACGTCAACCACCTGTATTCTGTCTCCTCCAATTGATAATAATAACGTGTTTTTTAAACATGAACATTTTTGTTGTTACCGAATAGTAACACCGCAGATCTTGACGGGTTTATTTTTAGTGACAATTGTGAATATGTTTGATATATTTGATTGAGGTCATTGTTAAAATGATTTAGTGCAATCAGTCAATTATTATATCTAAATGGCAAATATATCTGCGTGTTATCAGCATAGACATGAATTCTGCTCTGTAACGGACATTTAAAATGACAGATGTGTATATACAATATAACAATGGTCCTAATATAGAGCCTTGAGGTACACCTTGTGAAATAGGAACAGGAGCTGATATATTTGAATTAATTTTAACACTTTGTGTACGATTATTTAGATAACTGTTAAACAATGATAGAGCCCGCGACTTGATACCAATACATTCTAAACTAGATATTAAGAGCTTGTCATTAACGGTATCAAACGCCTTACTATGTCTACAAGAGCTAACAATATTAAATTGCCTTTGTCAACTTCAGATAGGATGTCATCTGTTATTTTAATAAGGACTGTGGTGCAAATATATCTCTGACGGAAGCCAGAATGCATAGCAGGCAGGATGTTGTTATTAGCAATATAAGATGATAGTTGTTTGGCCATTATTTTCTCAATAATTTTAGCAAAAATCGGTAAAAGAGATATAGGACGAATATCTTTGAAATCTTTAGGACTATTATTTTTTGGTATAGGGCAGACTATGGCATGTTTCCGTACTAAGGGAAAATTACCCGTTTCGAAACAAGAATTGATTAAATGAGTTAAATATTGGATAATTACTGACAACATAATTTTAGGATAGATGTATTAATCCCGTCTGCCCCTGTAGCATTAGATTTAATGGTATTAATTATTTTAGATACGTCGCTATGTTCAACAGTATTGAATATGAAATTAAGGTCTGAAAATTTGTTAAAATTATTGATATTTAAATGGGAAACAGTGTTTTGTGGAGTAATACTAATAAAAAATCGATTGAGTTCGTCAACATCAGATAAATGCTCGGGTAAGTTTACTTGTTTTTGTTTACCAATGCCAAGAGTTTTCAAGTTTTTCCAAAGAAGTTTGTCGTTTTTATTACTATAAAGATAATTGAAATAACCTTTTTTTCATTTTTATACCAAAATTAGTAAAGTTACGTAAACTTTTATAATACTCTCAATGTTCAACACGTTTAGTTTTACGGAATTTTCGATTTGCTTTATCACGCAGGGACATAAGTAATTTAATATTCGAAATCAACCATGGAGGGGTATCATTATATATTTTGTACATTTTATATGGAGCATGCTTATGAAAATATTTATTAGAAGATTATTTATTATCATTTACATTAGGAATATTAAATATGTGATGAAAAGGTAAAAACTGAAGAGCACGATTAAATGATTCTGAATTAATATTTTTAAAGGTACGAGTAAACGTAAATGATGACTGTGATTTTTTGTACAATCAACAGTTATATTGCAGAATACTGCATTATGGTCCAAAAAATTACAAGTAATAACACCACTATCAAATGTCAAGCATTCTTCAGATTTAATAATAAGATCAATAATAGATTCGGACGTAAGGGTTATTCTTGTAGGTGTATCAATTAGTTGAGATAAGCTCATAGAATTTATAAATTCCAAAAAATAAATGGTTGAAGGGTTTTCTGTTTTAGAGACATCAATATTGAAATCCCCAAGACCAATAATTTTATCCGAGTAGGGCAAGCACAAAGACAACGCTGTTTTAATTTTACTTAAGAACAATTTGTAATCGTAATCAGTGGCGGCTTGTCCATATGGTCAATTGGTCAATGACCTCCCAAAAATGTTGACAATATATAAAAAAATATTAATTATTACGTGTTTTATTAAAATAGGTAATTTACTTGCAAAAGTCGCAAGTATAATAACCTAAAATTTATCGGCCGTCGTTCGTAATTCATCCTCTTCAACCTTGGGCTGGCGGTGCGAATTGCCCTCATTGAATTAGATCTACCCGGAAAAACTCGAAAAACGTGCAGCGCCCGAATAAACGCGAACGTCCGAAACAATAATCAACTTTGGGTCATGAGCCGGATCCTGCAGTTTACGTCGACTTCGTATAGGGTGTTCAACTACGCTCGATTTTTGATTCGATTTTTGCGTGTTTTAAATCAATTTAAGAATTTATATTGATATGTTTTACTGTTGTTGTGTTGTTTTGTAAAAATACTATTTTTGATTCGCGTGTGCATGCGCTATAATAGAAAATGTCGGTAGTGCAGAAAATTAAACAACTAAAAGTGCTAACAAACTTAATTTTACAAAATTAGTTGAGTTCAAGGCAAATGGTCGTCCTTTGCCAGAACTAAGTTTACGACAGACTAGCAAAGACAAAAATAAAGATGTTCATCAAAACTTTCGCAAGGTAATGTACGATTTAGCTAACTGGATATGTGGTTGTGAAGTATCAAATGTATTTTACTGTTTTGTTTGTTTATTATTTTCTAAAGACTCGTCAGACTCGCTATAGTCCAAATCCGGTGTCAAAGATTTAAAACATTTAAAAGAGGAAATAAAAAACATGTCTCGTCTGCTGAACACATGAAATGCTCGGTAAATTTTGCAACCGTAGGAAATGTTGATATTCGTACACAGCTAGACAATGCTTACAGAAAATCCCTTAGAGATTTTAATGAGAATGTTTCGAAAAATCGCTATATTTTGAACAAAATTGTAGATTGTATAAAATTTTGGGGTGCATTTGAGTTATTTATATTTTTTAAGTATGCTTATTTTTTAAATTAATTTTTGACCTCCCAGTATGATTGACCACGAGCCGCCACTGATCGTAATGTGGCGGTCTATATACGTTACCAATGACGATTCTGATTCCGAAATATTGTATGAGTATCCAACTTTGCTCTCGCGCTTTTATATCTAAGGTACTACACTTAATTCTGTTATGAACATAGGTGAGAACCCCACCTCCTCGTCCAGATACACGTTCAGATCTTACAGGCGTGTAATCATTTATATGTATTGCATTGTTATCAATTGAAGAGGTCAGCCAACTTTCAGAAATAGTCATAATATCGATCTCATTTTCGCTCATAAATAATCCTAGATCTAATAATTTAGATGCTAAGGATCTGATATTTAAATGTGCAACTTTTATCATTATAATTTATCTAGCACATTTAGTTAATAATTGTATATTTGTAAACTTAAAAGTATAAAATAGTATATTATACACCAAGGTTGTGAAGTCTGTCATTATTGCCTTAGCACCAGTTTATAAATAAGGTGCGTAGGCAAAAATAGACGTCACAACCATGGTGTATATACTATTTTTTCCACTATTAGCCAAATTTAAGCCAAAAATAAAAAATAAACATTTTTCTTGTAATAATCAAGTAGCACAGGAATGCAAATAAATCAAAAAGCATTAAAAGCTCCATACGTTGATAAACCAACTGCAACTGATTCACTAAACAGTTGTGTGGTGTATTCCACCTTCATTTTCTGAATATTATTTGGAGTAATATGTAAATTAGTTGATTTAGGAGCCAATCGCAGCGGTTCAGATTTGTCTGACATGTAGAAGTTTTTAATGTCTTTCCAAGATGCTTTTCTGTTATTAAAAATTATATCGTATTTAATCAAGTTATTTTGCACCGACTTCAATAAATAGGAGACATCGAAGAAATAATAGATTTTCTTATCGTTTACGAGAAGGTATGGTTTTTCCGGTGATACATCTATTCTTTTAATTAGGTTTCGAAAATTTTACTACTGCCTAACATTGGCACCGCATTGTAGTTGTAGCTTTTCTATGCAGTTTAATACTATCAACTTCAATTTGTCACCTTTGCATATCGTATTTGAAGATGTAGCACAAGGGTTGTTTAACTTTTTATATATAACTCTAACCATGATCACGTAGCAGTTTGAGCTGGCAAAAAATTTAAAACCTACTTTAAAATTAACATTTTGAAGCTCGTAAAATATAATTTTAGTGAAAATTGTTTGTATTCCTCTATTTATCTCCTGCTTCTTAGTGGTTTATTTTTTAAGCAAAATGTGTGTCTTACGACATCTCGTAAAAGCATTGACACGTATGATTAGTATAAACTAAGAAAAAATGCCAACAGTTAATTGTAACGACATGTGTGCGTTTAACGTGCATATCGCTATCTAAGCAACAGCTTTAATGCTTGAAACGCACTGTGTCGATAAAGCCAAGTAAAACTTGTACAGAAGCATAACACGCAACGAAGGAACACCTGATGCCGCATTTCGCTCTTATTATGAGCTCATCAGAGGTGTATACTTAAGTGCGGTATACAACTGTACAAGACAGCGGTTGGTCTTTTAAACTCTCGTGGAGCAATGAACATAAGCAAAATGTGTGTCTTACGACATCTTGTGTAAAAGCATTGACACGTATGATTAGTATAAACTAAGAAAAATGCCAACAGTTAATTGTAACGAAATGCGGCATCAGGTGTTCTTTCGTTGCGTGTTATGCTTCTGTACAAGTTTTTACTTGGCTTTATCGACACACGTGCGTTTCAAGCATTAAAGCTGTTGCTTAGATAGCGATATGCACGTTAAACGCACACATGTCGTTACAATTAACTGTTGGCATTTTTCTTAGTTTATACTAATCATACGTGTCAATGCTTTTACACGAGATGTCGTAAGACACACATTTTGCTTATGTTCATTGCTCCACGAGAGTTTAAAAGACCAACCGCCGTCTTGTACAGTTGTATACCGCACTTAAGTATACACCTCTGATGAGCTCATAATAAGAGCGAAATGCGGCATCAGGTGTTCTTTCGTTGCGTGTTATGCTTCTGTACAAGTTTTTTTGGCTTTATCGACACACGTGCGTTTCAAGCATTAAAGCTGTTGCTTAGATAGCGATATGCACGTTAAACGCACACATGTCGTTACAATTAACTGTTGGCATTTTTCTTAGTTTATTTTTTAAGTCCACTTCGGCTGTCATAATTTGTGCTCTGCTTTCGGGAAGTAATCTTTGGGAGATGTTAACTTCAATTGAAGTGCTCTCTTTTCACGTTGCAATTTAAGAATGTTCCTCCATAATTTTCTTTACCTAAGAGTATTTGAGCTGCAACCTTGAGTAGTTTTGGTATAGCTAGAGATGTTAACGGGCATTTATTGCTTCGCGGATACACGTTGCATCATTTCAATATTGGGTTTCAGAAATTGACACTTGTAATTCATATAGGAATGGCAAGTGTTCGCCACATACTCGTTAAGTTTTTAGAGTCGACATTTTTATGCAACAGATCGGACCTTCCAGATTCTGTTAACCATTCAAAACACCTACAACAAAATGTTTGTAATTTACTCAAAATTCTTGATGTAACTTAACTCGCCTGGTTAAATCTCCTTTGCGAAACCTGAAAAACTGATTCTACCATCATATTTAATAAATAAATAAATTCAGGTTATGTATTTGCGGTTATGGGATGGGGGCGCGAATTTTAAACTAATGGCATTTTTTATTCAAATAATTTTATCGTGTTAGGTAATTTTAAGCAGCAAATAAGTTAAAGATAATCACCTGGATATACAAAATTATGTTTCACTCGTTTTTGTTAAACAACTATTCTTAGAAAAATGATTACTAAGAGCGTTTAATACACATTCAATGTAAACAAAATGCAAATATTATTTGTTAAATTTTAATAATAACTAAGTAGATTAAACTATTGTGTCGAAAACAAAATAATACAAAAATTAAATATTTAATTTAAGCAAAGAAATGATATATATATATATATATGTATTATGTATATATATATAAGCAACTTGCCGACAGGTATGTAAAGCAGTTATATAGTCGATTCTTCAATAATTATAGCCAACATAACAGTTGGCAAGTATAAAAATTTCAAATCGTCTGCAGTAAAGTGTACACTCGAGTTCTCTCACTCCTGAAGACTCCCAAAAGGACGAAACAGCTGTCGGGTGATTCTCAGTGTTTGTTTGCTATTGTACAACCTCTTGCGTACTTTACTGCAGGCGATTCGAAATTTTTATACTTGCCAACTGTTAGGTTGGCTATAATTATTAAAGAATCGACTATGTAACTGCTTTACATACCTGTCGGCAAAGTTGCTTACATTTACGTACGTGAACGCTTTCACGAGTCGACACTAGATGTCGAAAAACTTATCGTTTATATATATATATACTATAACTTTTCTAGGTAATACAATAAACCAAAATAAACAAATTTAATTCACGAATTAGGAATTTATTTGTGAAGTCTATGACAAGGACGTTAGTCGATAAATCCGTATTTCATAGGTAAGTGCAAGTGTTAGATATCATTAAATGAATTAACTTTCACTATCCCATTGTTAGTTTTAATAAAAACATTACCATTATTCGTCCACACAAAACGGTTGCCATATTTCTCAGCAGCTTTAATTGATAACTAGACTCTTCTTTTTGTTAGATCTTCTTTAATCACCATTTTAGTTCCTTTTAAAAGCTTCTTTTTATTATATATAAGAATTTTTGTGTTTTTACTTATAAATTTTACTATGATTGGCTTATGATACGGTTCACTCCCCGGACGACGATGACAGTAATCAATTAAAGAAGTAAGTATATCTAAGCCTAGCTTGTCTTTTCATAGTTTGCTAACTACTTCATCAGTTGATTCATTTTTTATTTCGGGTATTCCATAAATACGTAAACTGTTAAGTCGGGTATATTGTTCGAGAACATCATTCGCCGATTCCGATTTCTCTTCTGCTTTTCGAAGTTGTTGTTCTAGATGAGTTATTTTATCTTCGCATCGTTTGACTTCTTTATCAACCAAAAGTTTAATATTTTCATTGAGAGTTTCAAGAAAGTGTGATAAGAACGTAGGCGAGGTGATTACTTTTTCAACAACTTTTTGAATTAGTTGCTCTTCATCAGCTGTGGAACGAGTTGTAAATCGAGTCTCTGGCATTATAAATATATATTTATCAATTTTATATGAGAATTTGAATATAACACTGCACAACCTTCACACACGTCTATGCTTTTCAAGTACACATTTTAAAAAAAATTTTCTGCTCTTTCTAATCTACTTTTACATTTTTAATTTTTTTCATTTAGAAATTTTAATGTAAAAACTGTTCAAAGTGGGATCATTCAAGATTACAATCAACAACTTTAATTGTGCCTTAAGGACGCATAGCAGAACTTATTTTATTCTGTTGATATAGAAAATCGTGCGTTAAAGAAATAATTTAGATTGACGAATATTATTGTCGTTCATGCTATCATTGTTTCATGCAAACTGAATTGTAAGACCGATTTTTTCAAAGTAAAATTATAACAATAGCTTTCACCGTGCAGCATAAGACATTTATCATTATATTACACTTCCCTAATGGTATTGATATTGTTTGCAGTAATGTGGGATGCGAAAATTACTGTCGTCTATTATTCATTTGTTTGAAAATTGCTTTACATTGATGTCCAACTAATAATACACGTGACTACATGAACTAAGAATTATGAAAACGCTCAAAACGAGTTTAAACATGAATTATTTACGAACTTACCACTTAAAAAATTAGAATTGTTGGAAACCCTTACTAAGGTTTTCCAATAAAAGCAGACCAAACATCTAATTAGGTTTAGACATTTTTTTAAAACATGGTAGTTTATTATTATGAATAAATACAGCAGAAATTTAATTCAGTTTTATGTAACGTTTAAAAATTTTGACTCATCTGTTCAGTTGAATCAACATAACAGCCATTCGTCTTAAATATTTTGTATTCTGGGAAAGCGCTATATATCCCTTTCTTTCTTTTCGTTTTGATAACTGATCTTATAAGTAATTGTTTTAAAAAAATTTTTTTTCCATTACTCATAATATTTTATTTTTGTTTGTACAATTGAGACCCCAACAATATACCCTTTATATCTTTCTTTTCAATTACTTTTGGTAAATTATTTATTCATAAAAGTACCCAAATGTTTATTATTTTTTTTTTTATATACAGGGTGTTCCATTAGTGCGTAATTCTTCCCTAGCGTCATTATTTTTAATTTTAGAGCAAAAATGCATTGGGGAATGTTTTGTAGAATCACTTAAGCTATCTTCTAAAATTATTTACAAGTATACAGGGTGTTCCCTAAGTGCTGTACTGCATTCTTTTAAACTTTTTAAATGGCACCATATTGATTTTAATTTTTTATGGAGCTTTTTCTTCCTATTTATGATGGCATAATCGAATTTCCCATATCTAACAGTTTTTGAAATATTAATTTTTTATAACTTTTTAAGAAATGCAGATGGTCAGTAAAAATTGTATTTCTCAGACGTTCAGTGCAATATTCAAATTTTTTGATTAAAACTTTTAAAGGAAGTGTCAAGCTACAATTTAATTATTTTGAAATATTTTTACACTATACAGGACTGTCCAAAATTTTGAAGTGAATATTCAAAAATTAAAAGTGTAATATCTCAATTTTTTTAAATGGAATGGTATGTTTATTTTAGTGTTTTCATAAAGATAATTAATTATTCGTTCGATTTTCTTCAACATGTCCTATACCTAAACCTAATACTTTCCGAGTTATTCGAAATTTAAAATATTGCATGTAGGTTTTAATGTTACACTGTCACAAATAAATTGAGTTGCCTATGAAAATTGTAGGTAACAAAGCTAAATGACAATTACTATTTTGTAGTGAAGCGAAATGAATCTTTCGCAGCAAGAAATGATCGATATGATCTATTGTTTAGAGCTAGTGAACAAAATTGTTTATTAGCTTCTCGTCTACGCTCAAAGATTTCGGAACAGCGGCACCCACAAGAACTATCATTTAAAAAATTAAAAACTCGTTTTGAAGAAACTGGCAGCGTTTGCTATCCGAAACACCCGAGAGAAAAAGAGTGGCCAATGGAGAGAATGAATTTAATGTTATTTTGTCATTAATTGAGCAGCCCCATACCAGCTTACGAAATTTAAGTAGCGAAACGGATATTAGTAAAACAAGTATTTCTCGCATTGTTAAGAAAAACAAATTTCATGCATTTCATATGCAGCTACATCAAGCCCTAAGTGAAACGGATAAACTAAATAGAGTTGCATTTTGCCAATGGGCTTTCGATAGAAATCAGGAAAACCCCGGATTTTTGAGAGAGTAATGTTTACAGATGAAGCAACCTTTCATAAAAATGATAACATCAATCAACATAATATGCACTATTATGCCCAAGAGAACCCGTTCTTCTTAAGACCCGTCGACGCTCAGCATAGATGGTCTCTTAATGTGTGGGGGGCATAATAGGTAATTTTGTAATTGGGCCGTACTTTTGAAGAAAGACTAACTGGAGAAAGGTATCTTCATTTTTTAAGGGAGGAGCTGGGCCAACTATTAGATGAAGTGCCTTTAAATATCCGCCAAAGTATGTGGCTGCAGCATGACGGTGCACCACCTCACTATAGCAGAATGGTTAGAGATTATTTAAATGAACACTTTACTAACAGGTGGATAGGTAGAAGTAGCAATTTCAACTGGCCTGCTAACTCTCCAGATTTGACAAAAATGGATTTTTTCTGTGGGGATACATTAAAGAAATTGTGTACAAGGATGTTCCCACAACTAGAGATGACATGAAGGAGAGAATACGCGGTGCTTTTGAAAATATTCCACAAATAATATTGCAACGTGTTGGCAACTCTTTATTGAAAGACTTCAATTATGCATTACTGCAGATGGCGGACATTTTGAAAATGAAATTTGTTATTGTTTTTATATTTATTATTTTTTACATGTTAAATAAATTAAAAATTCCCTAAACTACAAAAAAAATTGTATTAGTTTCTTTTTACGACGAAATATTAACTGTCAATTTTATTCTATTTTTTCAAAGGCTACTTAATTCATTGTGTGTCATAAAATGGCACATTTTTCAGAGCCTACTCAATAAATTGAGCATAAAAGTCAAATATAAAATGGCCATGTAACATGCAATATTTTAAATTTCGAATAACTCGGAAAGTATTAGGTTTAGGTATAGGACATGTTGAAGAAAATCGAACGAATAATTAATTATCTTTATGAAAACACTAAAATAAACATACCATTCCATTTAAAAAAATTGAGATATTACACTTTTAATTTTTGAATATTCACTTCAAAATTTTGGACAGTCCTGTATAGTGTAAAAATATTTCAAAATAATTAAATTGTAGCTTGACACTTCCTTTAAAAGTTTTAATCAAAAAAATTTGAATATTGCACTGAACGTCTGAGAAATACAATTTTTACTGACCATCTGCATTTCTTAAAAAAGTTATAAAAAAATTAATATTTCAAAAACTGTTAGATATGGGTGAAATTCGATTATGCCATCATAAATAGGAAGAAAAGAAGCTCCATAAAAAAATTAAAATCAATATGGTGCCATTTAAAAAGTTTAAAAGAATGCAGTACAGCACTTAGAAACACCCTGTATACTTGTAAATAATTTTAGAAGATAGCTTAAGTGATTCTACAAAACATTCCCCAATGCATTTTTTGCTCTAAAATTAAAAATAATGACGCTAGAGAAGAATTACGCACTAATGGAACACCCTGTAATAATGGCGATTGATGATTCAAACTAAACGAAAATATTGATGTAGTGTAATCATTCAATTACAAATCCGATGATACGTTAAATATACCGACAATTCAATATTTTGCTTATCCCTTCAATAAATATTTTCAATTCGAAAATGTAATTGATCGAAAAAATTCAATGAATTCGGAAACAGTTTATCTAAACATGAAATTTTATGTTACTGAAAGATGTATACATACTACGAATACTATTATTACTATTGAATTTAGATTAGAATGTCATTTTCAACTGCAAAAGCAATCTATTGATAACAAATGTACAATGCAGAATTCGTTTACAAAAATTTAAACTTGTAGACTTAACGTCGACAATCCATTATCGATACGTTCAGAAAAACGACATTTAAAAAATCTATTCAAAAAGTTTTATTTCAAAGATCTGTTTAAAAATTTATTAGCTCAACAAATTAAGTTCTGAAGTTTCATGATACAAAACCTCATGATTTCATATGCCCGATGTAAACCTTAAGGGAATCAAAATAGCGGAAAGCTTTTCGCAAGTATGATTTAATATTTCTCTTACTTTTTCGCAGCATTCAAAGTCAATTTTCTGTCACATTAAGAATACTTTTATTATTTTTCCGTTTTTACGGCCGACTTTTATAAACTAAAATTATGACATTACCAAAAATAGCGTTCGTCGCTTTATCGAAAAACGGACGAAATTGTCATAATACTTTGTGTTCGAAAGTGGATGTGCACACTTGTAGAAATTTCTCTCGATTAACTTATACTCATCTCTCACCCCTTTGTTGAGGTTGTGTAAATAACAAAATCTTGTTTTTCAAAACATTCTGCGTCTTAAGGCGTGCAAGATTTAATTTTACCTTTTTGTCAGTTATCTAACCCACTTTCGTAACTAAGTTTCTGGCAAAGCAATAACTGTTCTGTGCTATAATAAATAACTTTACCTCATTAGTGTTGAAACTTGAAACTATTTTTTTCCCTGTATTTAAAATTTAGGTTGACTAAGTTAATTACGAAAACGTTGCTTCACATTGATAGGAAAACTCAGAAATCCAGGTCCGTGAAGCTAGAGGTATCAAATAACTACATCTAAGCTATTTGCCATACGTTATAATTGTGTACCAATTTTGCCGTAGAATACAAATTTCGTGCTAAGCCAACGGAGTTATTCAACATTGTAATTACGTACCACCAATTAATTAAATAAATTGGCTTTGTGGTAGACCCCTTTCTTTGTGGAGGTAGGAAGACGACAATTAATGTCGTGTTTGTTTGCTTTATAAATTTTATATTATACTATTTGTAACGTTTTAAACATTTTTTAAACATTTTTAAAATTTTTTAAATTTTAAATTTGACGTAATCATCAATTTTTTTGATGGTTGTAAAGTGTATTATAGTGACGTTCAATTCATATCTGTGGAAAGCCTTTGAAAAGCTCCTCAGAATTAGGGAGAAACGTCGGCAGTTATGGCACATTGAGTTGTTTGTCCTTTGTACCTCCAATAGAAGAAGACCATTTATTTAATAGCATTGGAAAATATCGGTTATTCAACAAAAATCACTTTGACAAATTACTAAACTGACTAATTTAGTAGATCGTAAAACTTTTCTAAAAAGATGTAAATCAACAAAAAAAGATTAATGTCGTGCCCGTAGTGTCGTTTGTTTGCGTTATAAATTTGTAAGTACAGGTGAGCTTTGAATGCGTATTTGCTCTATAGGCGCCTTTAGCTACTTATTAGAAAAAATTGTGTGTTATCTCAAGTTGTTGGTACCCTTTTTGGTATTTTTAAAAGTATCTGTAATAATACAGAGTGTTATATATTTCCTGTACAGCAACTAACTTTCTTACTTTAAATAGAACACCTTATATATTTTTGAAATTCGAAAAAGCACAAAATTTAATTCAAAACATGTATCGCAATCTCATGCTAAACCCTAATGGTATCGGAGGTATTTAACATAACAAGAAACAAATTTCAGTTGGAAAGATCTGAATGGAGCCTATAATATTTTCCATAAGTTATATCGAAATTTAATTTTTGCATACTCAGTACACTCATGAAATTTAAAACTTGGACACCACAATTTCTGTAAACAAAAGTTTGCACATTGTGAAGCGGGCTTAAGGGTATCATTTACAATTCTAACAGCAGGTAGTCTCAGCAGGGGTTATCTTATAGAAGGACTGTAGAATGAATCATTACACTAAGCACGTTTTAGAAAATAGGTAATTTACGTTGCTTACTTAATTTTTTCTTTAAAGAATATATTTGAAGGTATCGCTAATTAAACACCATAGCTCGATTAATTATCGAATCAAAATTTTGTTTAGGAAATGTTTACAAAATAAAATTAGAAATAATTTTGATTTAAAAACGTCTACAAGCAATAACTTTTAAATTAAATCAAAAACTAAACATGGTTATTTGGGTTGACTGATTATTACTTATTTTTAAATAAATCTAACCTACTAATTATTGTAAGTTATTAAAAAATCATTAAACTCTCTATTCATAATATTTAGTCCTTACAAAATGTATATTTTATGACGTTTCATTTTTTCTGTAGTTAATATAAAAAGTGAAAATAAAAACTAAGGCAATTCTTATTGTCAACGTATATATTTAGTTTTTGACAAGAATTTATTACATAATTATAATTAAGATACCAAGTTATAGTTTAAAATTAAATGAAAACTTTTTTTTAAATAAAGGTATTACTATATAAATAAATATAAGAAATCAATAATGGGTGTGACCTCCATTATTATTGATACATTCTTGGAGGCGTCTGCTCATTGACGCTATCAAGGTATCAATATAATTAATATTAATCGTTTCCATGCGGTATCAATGGCTGCAATTAGTGCATTACGGTTTACTGGTATAAAATTTGGCCCTTGTTGTCTTCGGATAACAGCAAGTATTCGAGCCCAAACATTTTCGATAATGTTAAAATCTGGGCTTTTTGCTGGCCAGGGTAACAGCTCCAAGTTATTTGCTTGTATCCAGTTGCGCACAACCTGCGAAGTATAGGGTCATCATATCCCGATAGTTAATTATCGAATGTTCCAAGAAAATATGTGTAAATAGTAAATGGAATCTACTAACGTAACGTTAAGTCGTTAATTATAGTTACATAACTCTCCTTTCATAAGATATAGTTCATATTAATATGCTTATTGTAAAGCTTCGTACACACCTGAACAACAAACCGAGGAACAAACAGAACAACGAACCGAACGGCAATCGGAACATTAATTTGGACGGTGCTACGTACGAATTTTAGAACAGATTCGCAAGTCCTGATTGTTCCACGAACGGTTTGCGGCGTTCCCGCAACTTGTCGGTTTTTCTCCGACATCAAAGAAAATGCGCGCGAATGCGTTTGCAGGTTTGGACGAATCTAAACAAAACGGCGAACAAACTTATGCGGGAGAATTAAATTATTTATTTTTGTCCTCCCTTTTGTGGGTTTGTTGTGTTTTAGGTAATATTATGGAGTTGACAGAAGAAAAATGTTTTAAATTAATCAGTGTTTAAGAATGCAAGAAAAATGATGTCCCTATTAGCATCATTTGGGCGGGAAATTTCCAAAATAAAAAAAGCGAAGTAAATTATAATTTTTACTCTTCTTTGTGCGTAAAAATTTGGTTGGCACTATCTTCTTGTTTTCCGCAATTTTCTTCTCAATAATAAATATATATGAACTGAAAACTACTGAAAATAATTATGGAACAGCACAAACGTTCCGTTTGTTGTTCGGATTGTGGAAATCATAAAAGATCGTTTGTCGTTCTGTTTGACTTTCGGTTCGTTGTTATGTTTGTTGCTCGGTTTGTTGTTCAGGTGTGTACGAAGCTTTACAACTTAAGCAACAATTTTTGGCGAATAAAGATTAGTTTGTGATGTAATATTAGAAACACAAATTTATATCATATCAAATTTATGACAACTTAAAAACCAAGAACGTGTATGTTATTGCTAAGAAATTATTAAGGAAAAAGCGCAATTGCAGTGTAAATATTTATAATTAGATATTTTCGAAAGTTTATAAGTCCTCTATTGTAATCTTAATACTTAAAAGAAAATCCTGTCCATTAGCATTATAAGGAAATGGCTTTTACTTTATGAATAAGTTTCAATAACAATAGAATATCCTTGCTTTTTAATTTACTTCCTTTGAGTCATATTGCTCTAAGGGTTGTTACATTGGTCATTAGAAGTATGTAATAAATAAACAATTACCTACTGTTTGAGAAGGGTAGTGTGAACCAATAAATAAAGTAAGAAATGTAAATTCCATTTTAGTTTAAAATTTCAAGTGTTGTGAAAATGCCACCTCATCTCGGTGCTGATTTGAAAGCGCGGATTGTTTCGGAATTAGCGGCGGGCCGTAGCGTGCGTGAAATTTCACGTATGTTAGATATACCAAAAGCACCGTAGGGCATTACCGAGTAAAATGGAATCTTGAACACACTTTGGAAAGAGCCATCGGAAGTGGTAGACCTAAAGTATCTACACGTGCTCAAGATCTCGAGTTGTTTCATTACGTAACAGAACAACCATTTGCTACATACTCCAGGGCTATAGCAGATACACATTTTCCCGGATGCCGTATAACTGCACAAAAAGATTAAAGGAGATGGGAATAAAGAAGTATAATGCTGCTGCGAAAGAAGTTCTCAGTGACGAAAATATGAGACGTCGTCTGGAATTTGCAAGGCGATATGTGAACGAACCTTTGGAATTTTGGAATCGAGTGATTTTTAGCGACGAAAAACGTTCAATAGCCGCAACGATGGACCACTAAAAGTTTTTAGAATGGAAGGAACTCGTTACGAAAATAATCACATATGTCCTAAAAAACGAAGTGGTTATTTTTCTGTGAATGTGTGGGTTGGGTTAGCGCGCGGGGTCCAGGAGTTTGTTGGGCTATCGATGGACGTCTTGATTCTGCTGCGTATTTAGATATTTTGAAACTATTATGAAACCTTCAGTCGAAGTGTTTTATCCAGACGAAGATTATATTTTCCAACAAGTAAGTATTCTTATTTCACTATACTTTCTCCAAAAAAATAGTTCAGCAAAAGCCCAGGGATTTTAACATTATCGAAAATGTTTGGGCTCGAATACTTGCTGTTATCCGAAGACAACAAGGGCCAAATTTTATACCAGTAAACCGTAATGCACTAATTGCAGCCATGGGAAACGATTAATATTAATTATATTGATACCTTGATAGCGTCAATGAGCAGACGCCTCCAAGAATGTATCAATAATAATGGAGGTCACACCCATTATTGATTTCTTATATTTATTTATATAGTAATACCTTTATTTAAAAAAAAGTTTTCATTTAATTTTAAACTATAACTTGGTATCTTAATTATAATTATGTAATAAATTCTTGTCAAAAACTAAATATATACGTTGACAATAAGAATTGCCTTAGTTTTTATTTTCACTTTTTATATTAACTACAGAAAAAATGAAACGTCATAAAATATACATTTTGTAAGGACTAAATATTATGAATAGAGAGTTTAATGAATTTTTTTAATAACTTACAATAATTAGTAGGTTAGATTTATTTAAAATAAGTAATAATCAGTCAACCCAAATAACCATGTTTAGTTTTTGATTTAATTTAAAAGTTATTGCTTGTAGACGTTTTTAAATCAAAATTATTTCTAATTTTATTTTGTAAACATTTCCTAAACAAAATTTTGATTCGATAATTAATCGAGCTATGGTGTTTAATTAGCGATACCTTCAAATATATTCTTTAAAGAAAAAATTAAGTAAGCAACGTAAATTACCTATTTTCTAAAACGTGCTTAGTGTAATGATTCATTCTACAGTCCTTCTATAAGATAACCCCTGCTGAGACTACCTGCTGTTGGAATTGTAAATGATACTCTTAAACCTGCTTCACAATGTGCAAACTTTTGTTTACAGAAAATTGTGGTGTCAAATTTCATGAGTGTACATAGAACTGTCTAACTTTTTGCAATTAAAACAGATTGAAAAATAATATACTAAGTGTTACATTTTCCAGGTCACATTTAGCTAACTTTGCACTCCAAAAAACATTTCTTTTTCAAATAGAACACTCTGTATTTTTTATGCCCAATTATGTAAATTTAATTACCTGTCTTCTGGTATAACCATTGCAGGGTTAAAGTTAGCAGCGATTGAGATATTTGCAATTTTCTTTCCAGGTGACAGATTTATAAGGATTTTGCTTAAAAATTGTATATAAAATTAGCCTTGTACTTGAATAATTAATAACAAAATTCAAAAATATTTATTTTTCTTAATTATTTTTAACAAAAAAGCATTATTATGTTTTAGATTGATACTTTATAGAAGATCTTGAATAACACACGAGTAGAATCTAGAAGGCCTTTGACAACAAACAAAACTGTCAGTTTCTCAATGATTTTGACAGTCTCGTTTAATTACTTGATTACAACTGTGTTGTTCTTAATGAAAAATTAAATGAATTGCTTTACTCAAGAATTAGTTGACATGACTTATTTATTAGGAGAATGTAATAGAAATTGTTTATTGACGTCCAAATTATATGGAACGCGATATCATGAGCGAATAAACGACAAGTTAAATGCTTTGAAAGACTTAAGGAACGTTTTGAACTTACAGCTAATGCTAATTATAAGAAGAACTTACGGCAAGGAAAAAATTAAGGGATGAAGCTATGCAATTTGATATAGTTACTGCAGTAGTTGAAAATCCTGAGATTAGTACTAGACAAGTTAGTGCTGTCTGGATATTTCAGACTTCGGTAATTAAAACATTACGTAAGAATAAGTTTCATGACTATCATCCTGAATATGAACAAAATATTACTGAACAGGATTTCGAAACCGTATAAATTTTGTAACTGGGTGCTGACAAAAATACACAAAGACCGATTATTTTCCTGTTATGTGTTATTTACTGATGAGTGCACTTCTCTAACACATGTAAACCAAATCGCAAGAATTATCACCATTACGATAACGAAAACCCTCATTTTAGAATCTCGATAGAACGACAGCATCGTTTTTCTGTTAATGTAGACAATACATAATTGGTCCTTATTTCTTTGAAGGAAATCTAAATAGAGAAAGATATTTAAATTTTTGCAAAATAATCTACTTGATTTACTTGAAAACGTGCTATTGGATGTAATCAGGAGCATGTGGTTTATGCAAGATGGGACTCCGTTACATTACAATCGAAATGTTCGCTAATTTTGAATAACTTATTTCCCAATAAATGGATTGGACGGGGTGATCCAGTCAGTTGGCCCCCAAGATCTCCTGATCTAAGTTGTTTAGATTTCTTTCTTTGGGGGTATATTAAAAATTAAAGTTTAAAGTTAGATAAACGTGACCTGGAAAATGTAACACTTAGTATATTATTTTCATATCTGTTTTAATTGCAAAAGTTAGACAATTCTATGTTCTTACGGTACGCTAAAATTAAATTTTGATATAACATATGGAAAATGTTATAAGGCTCCATCCAGATCTTTCCAACTGAAATTTTTTTCTTGTTATGTTAAATACCTCCGATACCTTAAGGTTTAGCATAGGGTGCGATACATGTTCTTGAATTAAATTTTTGTGCTCCTTCCAAATTTCAAAAAATATATAGGGTGTTCTATTTAAAACAAGCAAGTTAGTTGCTGTACAGGAAATATGTAACACTCTGTATTATCACAGATATTTTTAAAAAATACCAAAAAAGGTTACCAACAATTTGAGATAGCACACAATTTTTCTAATAAGTAGCAAATACGCACTAAAAAACTCACCCTGTATGTGTATACATATACAGCGTGTCCAATTCTAGACATATGGGAATTTTCCTTTATTGTTGATTTTACGAAAAAAGTTATTCTTTATAAAAAAACATTCTGCTTGATGCGCAAATAATATTGACATATCAAAACTTAAAATATCAGTGTACAGGGCGGCAAAAAATATAGAAACACAGAATTGCGTTAAGAGAGAAGTACCTCAATTTCTATTTTAGAGTAAATTGTTTTAAGTAAACTAAGTGATTCAACTTTGTATTCTGTACCACCAACTTCAGCTGGAGGTACACCAGAACCAAATTCAAATTACTGTAGTATTATAATTTTGTAAAAGCCAATTTTGGCCTTATAATACATATTTTGTATTAAAGTCGTAATGAAGTTATTCAAAATTTTATTGTGTACCTCAAACTTTAGCTGGAGACTGTGGACTGTGACCAATTCTTACAATTTCTACCTGATCATGTCCATTTTCACTGACGATGAATGTACCTTCAGCGTGAAGTTAGAGTTACAGATAAAGTGGAAATTATATATGATTACGCATGATTCATTACGTATAACTGCATGATTAATTTTCATAAGCCATGCCCACGTTAGTTAGAGCATAAAACAACAAGCAAAACAAAACGTCAAAATCGAGAATGTCAGAATATTAAACTAAGTGGCGACATACGATTACCACAGTCACATATAATTAACACGACAGATTTACGTTCCTTTATTATGTTTTATTCTAGTACACAATAAAAAAAGTAAACAAAGTTATTATACCGTGAGCGGCATAAGTAACGAATTAACAAATTTTCGGCGTTATTTTCGTTTTATGAAAAACATTTTTACCTTCACTATTTCAACCCTGCTATTTAAGTACTACACCATCAAATAGACAATTAAATTTCCTTTTAATCTAAGTATCACAAACCACCCCTCCCAATTTACAAAAAATTGAGGGGTTGCTACCCCTACAAAGGAGTTCAGGGCAGGGTTGAATAAGTCACTTTAAAAATTTTATATTAACAACAAAAATTGACCTATTAACTGATTTTCACTTCATAAAATACTGATAACGTCATTACGGCTTGGGCACAAAATTATGATACTAGTCTATGTTCTCTACTAGGTATCGAAGTTACAAAATTAACTTAATACGTTATTATGATTAACCATGATCTACTACCTACTATACTAAAACTCGCGTGTGTTACAAGATATAAAATGTTGGATAACTCCGTTAATACTTGAACACATAATTTGTATAATACGGCAAAAATTGGCACAACATTTTTATTTATTAATTGGTGTACCTCCAGCGTGAAATTGGAGGTCACATATAAAACGTTGAATAACTCCATTACGACTTGGGCACAAAATTTGTATAATACAACAAAAATTGGCACAAAATTATAACGTGTCAATCGCTTGGATATACCTCCACGGACTTCAGAAATGCCCATTACTTTAATTACAGTTTCTTAGTCGATTACAGCTATTAGGGTGTCGCTGACATAAAAATTTAAAGCTAAAGCAACATTAAAGTTATATTACAATGCCGATGACGTAAGTAATTTGCATAATTCATTAGTGTAATCATATTAAGCTAAAAACCATTAAGTAGTAGATGCAAGAGATTTAAATTACAATAAAATTCTATTCAGAATTGCAAAATGCGGTTTTCTTAATTTTTCTTTGTTTCGTGTCATGTACTGTAATAAAAGAACCCTGTTTACTGATATATACTTTTTGCATTTTTAATTACAACTTCTACTTTTAATAGAATTCTTTATTTTCAGTCATACATGCAAAGAAAAATAATTGCTTTTCCAGAAAGCTTTTAATGAGAATAAGTAAAGCAGCAGCAGCGTAAAGAAAAACTGTCGACCATACGAACACATTTTCTGTTACACCTATTGATTTCCAATCAAATACGATAAAATATAGATAGCGGGGCATACAACCCTCAACGATTTTTTCTACTGCTCAGCACATTATTTAATTGTGCTTGATTGAAAAAAAATTTACTCTACATAAGAAAACATACTCATACACTAAAATAGACATTTGTTAGATGTACCTATGAAGAAAAAAAATGAACCTCGGTTATTTGCGCATTGGCCTAGAAAACAACCACATATGATAAAAGAAAGTGGAAACGATTTAGAAAAATACATAAAAGATAATGTACGGACCATTCAGTATGAAGTAAAAAGACGAATGCAGTTTGTTAGCGGTGAAATGATCTGAAAATATAATAGTTATATTCTTCCCGTTCAAAATGTTTCCTTTTGAGGTTTTTTAATTTGATAGACGGAAATAAAATCAAAATTAATAAGTGATTGATGTATTTAAAGCTTGAATTTAACAAATATTAAAAAAAATGTTGTTTATGGAAAAAAACGATAAATTGTTTACACTAACTTATGTACACAGCAGGCGGTAATAACTGCAAATACTAATCAACTACATACAGAAACTTATTTTGCCCTTATCTAAAGTTGAAAGTAAAGGGAAATCTCTATCGCCTTCGAAGAAGTTTCGACACATGTTCTCAATTTCTAGCTGCCTTAGTCAATTATTTTATTATTTATTCGGGACACCTGATAAAATGACTTTCTTGTACGCATTCTATACTGCTCATTACGTTAATCAGAAATCTCTATCCTATGGTACTGCAGCGAATTGTCACTGTAGGGTACCCTTTTTGGTCTACTTATAAAATTTGTAAAGAAAAGTGTATAACGCTAAGTAACACAAGCTTTAATCATCACAAACTGAGAAGGTATACCTGGACCTCAAGACTGAAGAACGAAAGTTACCAACTAGATTAAATTTGAATACAAAAACGGTATGGAAATGCCATAAAATAGAAATAAAACTGAAAAGGACAACAAAGGCAAAAGACAAGAAACATGGAAACATCCTTTTGATAAGATTGAAACCGAAAATAAACAGACAACAAATGAAAAATAGTTTGAAAGAAGCTGTAGTAAAAGTATTAGAATATAGAAAAGAGAAAAAAGCACACCAGAAATGATTAAAAAAATAGAAAAAAGTTGAATCATTTTTGTTTTCACATCGGTAAAATCAGAATTCTTATTTTGTTTACGTTTTCGCACGCATAGGTGGCGCTTTAATGCACTTTTTCACATCTGCAAATTGTGTAAGGATTTCCGACAAGATAAAGATTTTATTATCGGAATTATTCTCTCGAAAGCGTATGTGTTTCTTCGGAAGCTTTCTGTAAGTTACTTTTTCTTTGTTTTATCGATTTTAAAATAGGTATTAATGGAATTTTTTAACACAACATAGTAACAAAATTCAAAACGTTAGTTAATGAAATGGAAGCCCGAGGCATAATATTGTAAATAATTGTTTAGACCGTAAGCAGTTTGGCGCGTTTTTTGTTAATATTTTGTTTTTATCAAATTTTAAACTTTTCGCTTTTTCCATTTATGTGGAAAGCATAAAATTCCTTTTAATCGATTGAACACCATAACAGGATAAATAGTAAATAAAATATACCTACAACGATTGAATCGAAGAACTATCGAAGAAAACACTTGTAAATCATTTAGTCATGTCTTTGGTATTAGGATAAAAAATTAAGTGACGCTCAATATAATTTTAGATCTACGAATTTTTTCACAATTGGATATCTAACTATTAAAGACTTAATTAAATGGACAATTTTTTATAATTAATTTAAGACAAGCAAATAGAGAATGAAGAAAATGGGAAGTGAGATAGAAAAGGAATAAAGGCAATTTTGGAAAAGCAATGAAAAACAGCGAAACTGTCGGAGGAAGATGAGTTACCAATAAAGCACATGAGATCATGAAAAACAGAAAATAATAAATCTGTGTAATGTAATGTAAACATCTATATTTAGAATACTGGTCTAAAACTTTTAAAAACAATAATGATACTAATAGAAAAAGTAAAAATTAAAAATGCAAAGAGTAAAACAATTAGATTAATAATGCGGACTGAACAATAAAATATATGTGCGTGTGTGTGTGTGTGACATGTTGATGTGGAGAAAATAGAGGGTATGACATGGTAAGACAGAATAAGTAATAACAAATGCAAAAGAATAGGAAATGGTAAAAACTTCTTAACAACAATAAAAAGTTAAAAAAATGGATTAGACATATTACGGCGATTGCAATTGATATTTTACAAAAATAAATCCAATTGACTTTTATTAAAAATGAGACTCTGTTTATTATTTTATTTATAATTTTATCTCAGGATCTTGGTTTATGAAATAAAGTATGTGATTTTCAATTTCAAACAAAATTTAATACAACCAAAATAATGAAACGTACAATTTTATTTATTTACTAACTTTAATTAAATTATAAATGACTCAACGTGCACGTTTCAAAGCAAAAATATTTTCTGTACAATCTTTTTCTGTTACAAAGTTTTGTTATTGCATTTTTAATACATTAACTTTAATTACATTGACTGATTATAAAGTTCCGTCTTTTTTGTCTGTTGATAACCTTCATGCTGGTTTTTGTTACTTTCATTAATGATTAATTTATTCATTACTTGGTAATGCACTTTATTTATTATTGTCAATCGGTTTTATTTTTATTCCACTTAATATCTACGATGCGCAAGCTGACTACACTGCTGTCTATCAGGTTTTGTTGTGAAACAATTTTCTTTCACTAACTGAGTTGCTTGAAACGGTATCTAAGTAAGACTTTGGACTCGAGGGGACAAATTGATCTAGTATATACTGATTTCAGCAAAGGGTTCGATTGAATTACCCAATTCCGTTTCAATACAACTTTGAATTAATTGTTACTATCACATTTGCTTGACCGACGTCACTGGGGCTTTTTTACTCTTGAACCTGGTCTACCGCATGGTTCTAACTTTGGACCTTTTCTGTGTGTTCTTGTCATTAACAACATAGTTATTTGTATGATTGCTAAAAAACTGTACTTTACAGACCACTTCAATTTTTTTCTTAAGATCGATTCATTGGAAGATTGTTATTCACTTAAAAAACATATTGAGGTATTTTACCAATATTGTGTAACATGTGCTACTTGTTTGGTCTTTCTGTGTGTGGAGCATAAGTCGACATTATTTGTTGTAATAATAAGTGTTGTAATAACTGTAACCTACCAGCCAACACCGATCACACCTACCAACCAACACCGCTTAGCCCAAATCACACGAAACCGTGTAATTATTTAGAAAGAAAATTGAAATAATTGTAACCTACCAACCAACACCGTTCACCCCCGATCACATCTACCAATCGACATCGTTTACCCAAATGTATTTGTATAATTGATAGATTTGGATATATACTTAAAATTGTATATAATTTCACATTGGCAAGAACGAAACGTGTGGAGGCGAAACGGTACGGGGAGAAATGAGTGGGTGCGAAACGTGTGTAGGCAAAACCTGTGAGGGCGAAACGATGGGAGCGAAATGTCCGGTTCCCTTTAAATACATTTGCTGTTATTTGGTTGATGTTGTAGCCTTGTCACTCTATGTCAACTATATAGTGAACAATCTTTTCATTGACATATAAACCATCTGCTGACGATTCTTGTTCATCTGGCATGCGAGAATACAAAAGCATGCTGTCTTTATAACCGGTTATTCCCTTGACTTATTCTTAACTTTGCAAATGTCTGCAACTCGTAACTGGTTGTCCTTCCTTTTGTCTCATTATTTGTTACCTTGTATATATCAATGCTATCCAGTTACAAAGCAAAAGTTTAGGGTCTGTGATAAGTTTTGACACAAAGCAAACGCAACCTTAAAACCCTATTAATTAATCTTGAGCTACTCGGTTTACAAAAAAATTGACTAGGTGGTAAAAAACCGCGATTATAAAAAAAGTAAAAACTACAACTAAAATTGAGTTGGTCGAAAATTTTAAGAAATGATCGCGTACAATCAGCGTTTTGTGTTTTATGAATAAAAACTGTTAAATATTAGATATATTAGATTACTTGTAACATTTATTGAAACTATTTATTTTTAAGCACAATTTTCTAGTCTTAAAATGTGATCAAATAAGAGAGGCGCGATTAAAGAGGGGAATAAAAAAGACCCATAGTAATGACTTAACCCCGTTTTAAGTGTTATCTTTTGTTAATCAGTTTGTTATTTATTACACATTTATGTGCTGTGGTTATCGTAAGTAGTCTAGCACGGTATTACAAAAAAATGAAAACGGAGATACTGCATACAGAGGCAGGAGGTATTCCACCAAAGTAGTATATGTAGGATGTAAAAAGAACAGCCAGGTATGATTTGTAGCACATCAAATTTTCTTATGTTATAATTGTATAGGTATTTAACCAAAAAAGGAAGAGCTCTTAGTGACTATCTAAAAACTGCTTCCAAAATTTATTACGGCCTTACACCAAAGCAGGTTCAAAACTGGCGGTTCAATTTGCTATTGCTCTTAATATTATGGTTCCAACATCTTGGTTTACAAACTAAATTGCAGCATCTAATTGATTTTTATCGTTTTAAAACGGCAGCAAACACTATCCATCAGAACTCCAGAAGCTACTAGACAAGTTAGAGCGTCAAGTTTTCATCAAACAATTTGGCACATTATTTTGAAAATCTAAAACAGTTTTAGACGGGTTGAAATTAACTGCGAGTGACGTTACCACTGTCTAGAAATCGGACAAAATGGTTGCTCGTAAAGGATTAAAAAAAATCGGCAATATAACGTTTGCAGAACGTGGTACACTAGTCATACTACACTTGCCATTACCGTTTCAGCTGCATTTAATGCTATCCCTCTGGTTTCATATTTTCTAGGGAAAACTATAGTGAATTCTTTATACAAAATGGTCCACCTGGCAGTAAAGGTGGATGGATGACGGAGGCACATTTTATAACATTTTACTAGATAATAATGAGCTTTATTTGTCAATAACTTTATTCAGTAGTTAAAAAAAACGGAGTTACTGTATTATCGTTTCTACCGGATTGCCATAAACTCCAGCTTCGGAAAGAAGTGTTTATGGTCCTCTAAAAATATATCAACACTGCGCCGCGTGATTCACAAATAACGAATAATCCGGGTCAAACCATGACGATTTACAACATTCAGCTATAGTTAAATCAGTTATGCCTAATGCATGTACTTCTAGGTTTTAAAGTGTCTGGTATATGTGTAGCTCAGATACATTTCCTCTTACGAAGTTTGTTACTGCCTATGCTACGGATCGACGAGTTTAAACTGCTGCACACACTGATCAAGCTAACCAGAGCCTACCTAATTTAACCTCGTTATTGGAACACAGTGACTTACCTCCACTAGCGCCAGTTTAAGTTACTCCACCAACTCACTGACACCTATTATATTCCTCCTATTTCCAGTAGCAAATTTTACACTACCGAATCAGCAACTGCTAGAGCTTTGCTTAAATCATTTGTTAATTATACACCTGCTCTTCCCACACCTTCAAGTTCAATTTCATTAATTTAAGCGTCAGTTTACCGAAGGATATAAGACCACTGCTCACTGGCGATAGAAAAACAAATACTATATGCGGAGGAAAAAGACGTTCCACTGTCATTTTTAGAGGCACACCTATCAAAACAGTTCTAGAAGAAGAGAAAGGGACCGTACAGGAGAAAAAATGTTACATCAAAATCTGCTTCCACGTCAACTGAAACGACGTTAATCGTGCCGAGGTGATGTGTTCAAGACAAAAATAACGAATAAAAAGTGTTCTCCTGAATTATCTTCAGATGAAGACTCAGTTAAGAAACTTTTTGTTTAGTTTCTATGAAACCATAATCTACTAGCCACCCTGGAGAAAACTGGGTCAGATGTGTCAAATGTCACTTTTGGGCACACGACAAATATACGGATGGTGATATTCTGGCATATATATGATATAACTGTGACTATGTCGACCCAGAGTCCCTAATTGTTAAGGTCTTAATTTTGTTAATTCAGATGTTTCTATTAAATACACTATATTTTCAGTTTTTATTATTTCATAGTTTTATAGTTACTTACGTCTTTCTGCAAGTTTAGTGAGTTTATATCTATATGTCAACTTACCAAGAGTATAAAATGTGGCTCAATAAAGGTGTAGATTGGAATAGGTTGCTCAGCTACAATCAATATTTCATATGAGCCTGATGGGATAAATATAGATTTTTTTAACAAGAAAATTAATTATTAAGCAAATTTTACTTTATCTTATGGTAATACACACTTCCTAAATAAGTAGTAATTATGTCAATGACAACCAACCACGGCCTCCCCTACTTCCCGAATTTTAAGGTTAATAATAAATTAAGTAACAAGTTTATTAGTATTGGGGCAATGTGCAGTTCTGCTCAAAACGCTTGTTTGTTTTAAATTTTGTTTAAACAATTTGTAATCACTGAAATACGGTAATCATATAGTATTTATTTAACAATATTTTCGACAACTTTTATTTGAACATTGTTTTCGAGGTGAAATTCTGCAACCACTCTTTCTAGTTTCAGCTTAATATTTGAAAAATAGTTATTCAAATCGACTATTCTTGTTTTTTTTAAAGTTTAAAACAAATACTTCTATAATATATTTTGCATTAATTTTGAAGTGCTTACTTAAAATACTATAACTTATTCATCACAAAAACTTATTTATTTCTTTCAAATTTATTCAATTAACTATGATTAAAACAAAAAAGAATCTAAAATAATATAAAGGAAACTTACCGTCTGTACATAGTAAGTTCAAAAATAGTTTTAACAGCAACAAAAGTTAAACTTTAGAAAACTTTGTGTTTCTCTTTAAACTTGCTCAAATAAATTTTTGCTTTTTTGGATTCATTATAGTGGGATAATATAAATGAACTTTTAATTTAAATTTAAAGTTCAGATTTGTCTTCAAACACACTTTAATTTTTTCTCTCTACAGACAAAACATTTTCATTCAACGAAAGTACAATAAATTAACACACGTTTTACGGTTCAGTAGTTTAATTGTACAAGTAAATAGTGCCTCAAATATTGACAGCATGAAAATAATAAAACTTATTAAGGTTCTACTTTTCTATTGAAAAAATTTCGTAACAAAAAGTTTTAGCTGTAACCATAAATTCTATCATATTTAAGTAATGAAACCCAAGCGTTGAAAAGTTCAAAAAGAGCCTGCATAAATTATTACAAATTAACATTTTTTGCCCTTTTGCCTTATTATTTTTTCAAACTTAACATGATACTACACTTTACGTAATGTTTTTGTACGTTTATTGAAACGTTGCTCGTTTATTTGCTAAAGCTTTAACGACTTTAATTGATATAAAAGCTTTCCTAGCGTAGTTCACTTTTACGACTATTATTCAAATTGTTGCGGTCGTTACAAGTTCTGCTTCTTGTAAAATTCAACTCGTAAAACTATATAAAATTTATTACACGCCAAGTTTAATAAAATTAATTAAAAATTTTTGTAGTAGTAAAAGTAACATGTAGACCTAAATACATAATAGCAAATAAAAAACTAAGCAATTTAAGTACTATCTAAAACATATCAAGTTTATACTAAACCAGTATATGTGGCGCGGTTTATGATTGCAGAAAACGAACGAACACCTACTAAAGATGCTTCGCCTTATTGGGAATTGTCAGAGTAAGATTACTTATACAGTGTGGTCCATGTTGCGATGACTGCAATTCGGTATTTAACAAAATAAATTCAACATTTCCACTTCACTTTTTAAATTAAACTTAAAGCAGCATAAAAGTTTACCCCTTGCTTTAACCCTGCAGAGTGACACTTATAACCCTGAAATGGAATGTTTGCTACACCAAATTCAATTTTGTTTCTAATCTGTTGTGTAGATTATTTTATAACTATTAATAATGTTCGTAAGGTGATCTAATAATATCAGAACTGATTATTGAATAATAAACAAAACAATTTCTGTAGTTTTCATTCAAGCCAAACCGAGTTATGTGAAATCTTCATTTCAAGTATCTGAATGTTCTCATATCACAGGCAAAGTTACAACCTAAGAGCTAGAGCCGGATTTGGCTCGTGATCGGGGGTAAGAATAAATAATACAGAATTTTGTTGTGGTACTTGCCCCATTACATGCGTTAATTTGTATTAGAACACCGCCCGTGATAATGTGTTTAAGCAATAACAATAAATAAAATATCTTTTATGCAACGTCAAACTTGTTGTTTTAATGGGATTACTATATTTCAATTGTCAGTTGTTCTGATTCACACCGATAGTTTGCTTTTTTATACGAATTAGTGGCGCCCCTTAATTCCTTCGTGTAATTAAAAACAACTTTTAATTAAGTACGACAACTTTTCGTATAGTTTGCCTTTATCTGACCCACGCCGCTCTACGACGAGTTGGACCCAATCGGGAATATACAAAAGTGTCGTCCTATTTTTGAGCCAAATCTAATTAAGGTAACTTGTTGATTACTATTTGACTCCCACCTATTTTTTTGTTTGTAACAATAAAACGTAATCGGCTGCGATGGTAGGACACTTAACTAAGATGCACAGAAAAAGAGAGAAATAAATGCAATCTGAGAAGCCACCTGGAATCAAAATAGAAACCATTCTAGAAAAGAAGAACCCAAGCTGCACAAAAGCGAAGACTGGAAAGCATAGAAGAAAGTGTGAATAGTTTGAGAAATTAGGTGAATGCGAGGGTGAAGTACTTAGCCCCACCGCACGCCACTACGGGTACTATCGAAATTTTGTGACAAAACCTGATTCGCAGTTTTGTTTTGACCGCGTGTGGAAGCGAGCGTATCTGGAGTCAGAAAAAATAGTAAAGATCAACATCGGTCGATGATTCGATGCGCTTGAATGTTGTGACTCTTCTCCTTTGATGGCGGCTGTCAAAAAATTGGTTTAACAAGTTTTAACGTGGTCGCACGTTGATTTTGATGAGCCACGCCCAGGTGCCCGAAAACCGCTAGCGCCATACTCCATACCTTATACTCCATAACATGGCAAAAATTCACTATCTTGTATTGGCAGCCCGCCGATTGAAGATACACGAGATAACTGAGACAGTAAGCATCTCAAAAGACTACGTGGGTTATATCTGCATAAAATTTTGCACATGAAAAAGCTGTCGACACGATGGGTGCCGCTTTTGCTCACCCAGACAACAAACGAAACTGTAAGACCACTTCAGAGCAGTGTTTAACGCCGTTTAAGCGCATTCCAAAGAAGTTTCTGCGTCATTTCGCGACCGTCGACGTCGAGTCAGTGAACTTCACACAGCGAACGTGCTTCGAAGAAGGCGAAGACAATCCTATCAGCCGGAAAGGTGATGCCACCGTTTCTGAGATTCACAAGGTGTGATCTACATTGTCTACTTAGAGAAGAGCAAAACGTTCACAGAGCTGTACTATGCCGAAATATTGGGTCGATTCGACACCGAATTTCAGAAAAACAGGCCCATTCGTTTCAAACTTCCAAACATTTTTCAGACGGGTTAAAAAGAAATTGGAGCATCTCTGGTTCAATTGTATCGAGCTAAAATAAGACTATGTTAAGAAATAAACCATCACTTTTCCAAAATTTTTTTCTAATGTAGGCTAGGTACTTATCGGCCCACCTTCGTAAGTGATTGCCAGTAAAACACAGGCAGATCATCTCAACACTGATATTTGGTAAACAAGAAATTATAACAAGATTTCAGTGTCAATACAATTTAGTTAGTTAATTTCAATGCATCTCGTTTTTCATTCTTGGTACTAACTTTCTAGTAACATAAAATAATTTAAACATAACTAACGTTTTAATAAACGGGAATTAAATGATCATATTTGAGTCTCATTTTAAAATTCGATTCTATTAAAAAGGTTTTTGTGGTTTTTATATTGTATATCATAATGAAGATCATCATTGTGTAACGCCCGATACTTGCAACCTGTACATTTATGTGTACAACAGTGCAAATGGACGTATTTTATAAATCAAATATTTTCTTGCTAATAAAGTACATTGACCATTAGACACGATAAAACAAAAAAATAAAGACCTCAATCTAGCAAACGTTGAACCTAACCTTTGTAAAATAAAGTAAGTCTTCACACTCAATTAACAGTAGGTGTAACTAGACATTACCATATATTACCAACTTATCTATGCAATTAACTGCTTTAAATGAATAGTAATTAAAACATACTATAATTACCTGTGTCGGTCGCCGTGGTGACCCGTGGTGGCGGCGCCAGGTCTAAAGGGGGGTGCACCCCCCTCACCCCGCCTACCACATCGGTCTGCCGAGATTTCCTAAAACAATAACAATTAATTAATCACCCCACTAAAACATCGGATAATGAAATCATTATAATTTATCGACGAAAAAACATCCCATCTGTAAAACTGCAAAATAACACGAAATCCTAATTGATTTCGTAACTTTAGCACCGAACAACAAACGTTAAGGTAATCGATAATAAAATATTTAATTAAACAAGCCATAAAACCACATTGATGGCTTAATAAGTGTTATTTTAACATGTATCAGAGGGGCCATTTCGAAACTAATCGCTTCTTAGAACCTGCTCAAAATAAAAGTATTTTTTTACTTAAGCAGTCTATAAAAGTTTTATATTTACTGCTTTAACTACAAGTGACACGATTTACTTTATGACTGCAAGAAACGTCGTACTAACGTAAGAACTTTTGTTTGATATCAGATTCTACTGCCACAATTTCGTTTTGAAATTGGGCTGACTCATCAATATATGAGTTTAACTACTCATCTTCAAGATATTAGCTTTTCGTCATATGATTGCCTATAAAAGAACGTTAGATCGTCTCCCATTTCGGTAATAAATAAATTAAGCAAAAAGAAAAGGTACAGTAAATCATGCCTCAAACGTTACTGAATACATTCACTTTAAACAAAGCATTTTAATTAAATAGTTCCGAAAGCTGAATACAAAAACATTTACGTTAAATTTAACAAATAATTCAGAAGTATTTGTTATAAAGCATACCAAATTTATGATAAAACTAACACTTCTGAAAGCTGTTGTATTGTAGCATGCATTCGTGAAATGGGTATTGTAATAGAAACTACGCAGTCGGGTAAGTTTTCAAAAGGAAATTAAAAATTCTTTCAAAAAGTCCAATGCAATGATAAACGCATATTTTTTGTCTAATCAGTTTACCAATGTTTAATGTATGTAGAATTATTAGGAAGATAAAATAACAGTTTCCACGGTTATCGTTATTTGTGCGCATGCGCAGTGAGAAGAAATAAGATGAAACGATAACGTCAAACTTTATTTACGGCTAATGTTAATTATTTTTTTGTACTCATAGTTTCCGAGGGAATAGGGAAATTTTTATTAGGTTGGTATTAGTTAACAACGCAAATCAAATTTCAATGAATTGGCGGGACAGTGCTACCAACTCAAATTTGTTGTAAACACAAAGAACTAATCAGCTGTGAATTTATTTATTTATGAATTATTACTACAGTTACTCGTTACAAAATAGTATATATCATACAATATTTTTTCTATTTTGCGCCTCTTTTACAAAATAAATAAAATATATTTTTGAAATAAAAACTCATGTCGATATTTTTTAATTTTGAGGTTGGCAATGCAAACTGTCAGATTATGGAACTTTGAATGTAAATTTATACAGCATTTAAAATTCCACCAGAAATTAATGATATTGCGTTTAAACACCTAAGCATTTCTTATAATTGGGTTGCCATAAGTTCATTCAAGTAAAATCAAAACATCCCACCCTGTGAACAGCCCAATTGGGATTAACATCATGGGAAGAGTTTCAAAGGATATCGCCAAATACTTGAAATTGCCAAACCGTGAACTTTCACTGGGCACTGTTTTAGGAGAACCAGTGCCACACACTTGGCAGATCGGGGGGTGATTTACTAATAATAGCGTCACGGGGATGGAAATCCTCTGCGGTTGCAGAAAGTTATATTGACGCGTCTTTGAAAAACAAACTTCAAGTTTCTCAAATGCGTTCATCAGAGCCCACCAATAGTAACCTGCCTGGATGTTCCTCATCTGCATCCACCAATTGTCACACCACTCCTACTAATAATTTTCAACAAAATATCGTAACAAGTCATAATTTTTACCTGGTCCCGGATTTAACATTATTCCACATTCTCAAATGCTTTCATCAGAGCCCACCAATATTAAATTGCCCGGATGTTCCTCTGCTTCCAGCGACTGTCACACAGCTCCTAATATAAATAATTCTCAGCACAATATCGTATCAACCCATAATCTTTTACCTGGTGCCGGTGTTAACATTAATCCTGAGCAAAACTCCAATGTAACTATTAATATTTATAATAATTGTACATTTTCGTCACATAATTAAAGTAAATCGTTTTGTTTGTTTATTTGCATTTATTAATAAATAATCGACCAAGAAAAAATCAAGGTTAGGTAAACTGTACGTAGATTTCTGACATTCAGTGTTAGTGTTACCAACATTAAAAAATATAAGTACACCAGGGGTATAAACGCACTCGAATTTCTATTAACGCACCGCTTTGAGTGCGGTTATAGCTTTGTAAACGACGCGAAATAGAAAAAATAATATACCTAACTTTTTCGAGAAGAAATTTCGAACTTGTTAGGTAAATAACTATTGTTTAGTGTGATTATAGAGCTGACCGATCCGCAGTACCCTGTCAAATTAATTGTAAACCGTCACAAAACAGCAGGTTAGAGTTAAATATTATAACGAAAAGTGAAATAACTGACGGTTTTATTAAATTATCATTCTTTATAATCACAGAGTTTGTTATTTTTGATGTTATGTTAAGTGATCCAAAATCTCTCTATTTATAACCAAATTGATAAAATCAAAACTATCGTATTTTTTTAAAACTGTGTCATTTCATAAACTAAAACTAAAAAAACAAACCCTTCAAAGGAAAGGAACACCAACTGCAGCGTCTATTTAACCAACAGAAAAACAAAAACAAATAAAAATCTAGACGTAGATTTAATTTCCCCTAGTAACTATTGCTAGCATTTTAACTTGTGAAGAATTTTTGGGGAAAATGGTACAAGCCGCCAGCTCTACTTATAAACCCAGGTGAATCTATGTTGGAAGTTAATTCGTTGTTGTTAGTAAGTGGACAAATATTGCTGGAAAAAAGCTCCAGACGAAAGCATATACTTTCCTGTTTCATCAGCCATGAAGTAAGCGAGTTTAAGTCGACCATATTTTCACCATTTCTCTGAACAGTAAAATGTTTGTTGTTAAGGAACCGTCATAAGGCTTCTTATCATCATAACAAATAAATACTTAGTCAGCAATGTGAAGGTTTTTGAAGATGAAGGTTTTTGTATACCATCATGAGAATCATTAACAAGTCGTATATTTTCAAGGTGTTGACGAAACTCTTTAATTAAAATCTTGCAATACTCTGGTTTATCAGGAGATTTTTGTAAAAGCTCTCCTAGAAGACGCAGATTCTAGCCATATCCCATTTTCGCTATTGTTCCTTTTAGATCTTCTTACCAAAATGTATAGACAGATAGATAGATATATATTTTTATTAGTTTGTCTAATATAGCATTTTACAAACGGTTCGGTTACCCTCCTAGCTAAACTACATCCCTAACAAACTCCCAAAAACTAATAACAATGCTCCTTATTTAAAAACAAACCTACACCAAAACTTAAAATGTACTTCTTCTACATACAAATTTTCTTCTTATTAAAACTTCCTTTTTCTCCTAATATTACTTGTCTTTTTTTTCTTCTCTTCTGATTTGTTCACACTCTTCCATCATGTGCTGCAAGTCTTTCCATCCCTCCCCACACATTCTGCACTTCTTTTCCATCCTCTAACCAATACCTGTTTACATATTCTTCATTTCCACGTCTAAATTCGCTATCATCTTTTTTGTCTTTAAACTTTTGTTTCCTGTTATATATTTCGGTACTCTCTAGTAGTATAGTAGGAAGAATACGAGTCCAACTGATTTCTTGGAAGCACGTAATAGCTGACATTAACTGGAAGTAGCACTACCGTGCCAATTGCTAAAGAATGATATGATGTCGTTCTTAAATGAGTCGTGCCTAACAAACAATTGAAATGTTTAAAAATGTATCGAGTGATTCATTTAGAGGTACTTTTTATAATGGAGATTTAATTGCAGATCGCGCATGCGTCGGGTCAACTAAAATAGCATTCTGTCTCAGTAGTGTTTGACATTTCATAATGGAAAGACTTAGTCCAGCAGCACAGCGCCTACAGCTTCTGAAAAAATCGGCTCATATTTCTTCAAAACAGAAGCCGACCGGAATTTTACTGTGAATGGTGATCGTTATTGCGCCATGATAACCGACAATTTGATACCTAAAATTGAATCCCGCGATCTCGACGAAATTTGGTTCATACAGCCTGTGATATCATGGCTTTACTGCGAGAACGATTCGGTAAACAGATCATTTCACGTTTTAGACCAGTGAATTGGCCAGCAAACTTTAAGTATGCTTGGATAAGCCGGCTACGATTGAGGAATTGAAGGCCAATATTACTTAAGTCATTGACCAAATACCACTCGAAATAGTCAAACGCGTCATTAAAAATTGGAATTTCAGAATGGACCATGTTAACTGTAGTTACGGCCAACATATGAAAGCAATTATTTTTAAGAATTAATTGTAAAAAATGGTTCTTTTGTATGATAATAAAGTTTATAAAATGAAATTGTTTTTACTTGTTTTTTTTAAATACTTCTAAATGAATGATCCATTATAATCCTTGATCATTGGTAACTATTAACGGGGTTCCAAAACGAGAAATGCAAACACTATAAAAAAAGCAGCAACATACATAACATCATAAGCTCGACTGATGCGTTAGGTCCAGGGTGTGATAGAAAATTAGCGAGGCAAGTAGATACCTCTCTGCGATCTCGGCAGAGAACAGATCTGCTTCAGAGAGTTAGCGTACCCTGCGCACGTTATCTTTTAGTTCTCCCCACCACCAATAACCGGAGAAACTATGCTCTAACCTTTATTCCACCCCAACACTATTCTTTTATCCTCCCTATCCATACACTTAAAAGCCTGGTCAACATGATGTATTACGGTTAAACTTTTACTTATTGTTCAGTGAAAATACAAACGAGAACACGGCCCCCAGTGCCCAGCAGTTTAACTGTATCTGATCAAGACAGCGATCAGGCAAACAGAAAGACAGGTGGTGTAAGAATCTCTGGGTAGGCTGTTATAAAATACAAAAACTACGGCAGGAAATGGACAATCCAAATATAATGTGATGTATCAAGTAAACATTATATAACGTCCACGTTATCGAATAGTTACCATATAACGTATAACGTTATATAAAGTTCACTTGATACATCACATGACTGAATGACAGATTTGTGAAACTAGAAGAGCATCTAAAAAAAATTAAATATGATGTAAATACGACTGACCCAATTAATACAAAATGTCACAGTAATGAGCAAAGTAACAGCGACCATCAAGTGGACCACAAAATTGACGCAGTGATGATGGTCGATAAAAAAACAATACCAAACAAAATAAAGGAAAAACTGATAATCCAAAACCCAATATGTGTTCCTCATAGATGTAGATGTACTACATACTAAACTGCCGACCAAATTAATTACAGAAAACGATGAAAGCAACAAAAACTAGAAAATTCCAAAAAGTTAAGTGAGCAAACAAAGAAGATACTACACAGAAGGAGAGTTATGAAACCGAACAATAACAAAGACCTAATAGAATAAGCAGAACTAAATAAACTGATAAGAAAAGAGATTTGCAAAGACATAAAGAAATACAACACCAAAATCATATCAGAAACCATTGAAAACAACAGAAGACCTAAAAAAAAACAAATTAGTACCGATAAAAATGAAATGGTGTCACTAAGAGGAAGCAATGGAGGAGACATTATCAAAGAAGTAAAAACATACAACAAAGATCTATGTAAAAGTAGAATTCAACCAACCGAAAAACAAAAGGAAAAAAGAATGAAGAAAGTACAGAATGTAGGGTCTGAGGACATACCAGAAATAACAGACGAGAAAATTATCCCTGCACTTAAAAAAATCTAAAAAGGTAAATCAGAGGGACCAGATATAATACGGCCAGAAATGCTCAGAGAAGGGGCACCAAAACTAAGAAATGAATCAAAACAACTTTTTAATAAATGCCTAGAACAAGGTCAAATACGAAAATCCTGGCTAAGAGCAGACATTCCAATAAAAGAAGTAAGACAGGACAACATCATGTCACCTAAACTATTCATTTCTGCCCTTAAAAGTATCTTCAGAAAAATAGAGTTGAGAAAGGCATCAAGTATAGATGGAGAATCCTTCATCGCCTAAGGTTCGCAAATGGCATTGCACTCATTAGTAGCAATCCTCAAAAACTACAAAATATGATTCTAGAACTGAACTATCATTCTAGACAGGTTGGTCTCAAAATGAACAACACTAAAACAAAGATCATAACCAACGTACAAACAAACATCAATATACAGTTGGAAGGACAACAAATAAAAGAGGTCAACAGTTATATATATTTAAGACAGAAAATGACAACCAATGACCACATGCACGACGAAATAAAATAAAGCATCTTTCATTTGCAACAACAATACCAACAGCTTAAAGAGAAAATGATATAATCATTGTATACTCTCGGTTTTCACATATGGGGCGGAAACTTGGTGTTTAACGAAAAGCAAGCAAACAAAATAGCTAAAACTCAAAGAGCTCCTAATAAGCCAAAAATTAGGCATCAAACCAACAGGCCGAAAGCGAAATGCCTGGATTAGGGTCAGACAGGGATACACACGTCATTGAAGGAGCGGCGCAATTGAAATGTAGACGTGGCTCGATGATTGGACAACAAGTGAACAAGAAGAATCCTAGAATGGAGACCTATAAAAGAACAGAAAAATCGAGACAGACCGAATACGCGGTGGAGGGATGATATAAAAAGTAGCGATCCTCAAAAACTACAAGATATGATTTTGGAATTGAATCATTCTAGACAGGTTGATCTCAAGGTGAATAATACCAAAACAAAGATCATGACCAACGTACAAACAAACATCAATATACAGTTAGAAAAACAATAAATAGAAGAAGTGAGTAGTTATATACACTTAGGACAAAAAATGACTACCAATATAATAATAATAATAATAATAATAATAATAAGTCAATTTTTATTCCTTTTCAAAAAATGCATAATAAAGTTGAACTAAATAATTGTTATAATATATTTCATTGGTTACATATTTAATTAACTTTAAGAACATACATGAAATAAACTTTGTCAAAATTAGAAATTATATACATCATCACAGGAAAAGGTAGCATTGACTGAGCAATGTTACCTGTTTTAATAACCAAAACTAAACTAATTATGTCAGTCTAAGATACTGAGCTGCTTTTTCTCATTTTAGAAAATTTTAAAATAAGTGTTGAGCTTCTTAGCTGATAATCATTAGGCTACTTTCTAGAAGTGAAGTGTTTAGCAAGATCTAATTAAACTGTTTCCTATTTTTAAATTGGTCTGGAATGTGACAGGATAAAATGTTTCTCAATTTTAGACCCAGATACAAAAAAAACTGCCGAAATACGCTTCTATACACTTTAGGTAGTTTTAATAATTTTTTTCTTTGAGTTCAAGTTTGTGTGTTAAAATTCTGTGTGCAAGAAACCAACAAAGGCCACATGAACGACGAAATAAAAAGAAGAATCTCTCTATTCTGTGCAGTATTTGGGAAGCTAAAACAAACATTCACAGCAAGAATACCAAACAGCTTAAAGAGAAAATTATACATTCAATGCATACCCCCGGTTCTAATATATGGAGCGCAAAAATTGGTGTCTAACAAAAGAACAAGCTAACAAAATAGCAACAACTCAAAGAGCTCCTGAAAGGGTAATATTAGACATAAAACTAATAAACCAAAAGCAAAATACCTGGATTAGGGGGCAGACAAGGCTAACACACGTCATTGAGAGAGCGGCGGAATTGAAATGGGGGTGAGCCGGACACGTAGCTCAAAGATTGGACAACAAGTGAACGAGAAGAATTCTATAATGGAGACCCAGGGAAGGGCAGAGGGCTAAAACGCGGTGGTGGGATGGTATAAAAAGATCAGGAACGAAATGGGTAAAACCTACATCCAGCAGTAGATAGAAATAAGCAGATCGTGATCGTAGTAGTGGTAGACGGTGCACAATATCAAAAGCGATTCGTCAAAAATCTTTAGTAACAAAAGGACAAGCAATTGCGTGAATACTTCACATACGTTCCATTTAGTGCCAAGGGCATTCACTAGCTTAAGTTGGAGATTTGAATAATTTTAAATATTGTTTGAGTGTTTCGTCATTTTTTGTGTACTAGCAAGAGCCTTAACATCGATACTACTTTCTAAACCTTTGATGCGTAACAATGCATTGGCAACAATGTTATTTTCACTTAAAACATGGCAAATCTCTGTTTTAAATTGAGTGTTGAAATCCAGGTGTGGAAATTGACGAGGTGAACACTGTTGATTTTTTTGGAATGCAAAAGTAAGAGACTATGGTTAGTAAAAATCCGACCTTTCACTATATGTCTAAAATATTTAACTGCGAAGTAAATTGCAAGTAATTTCCGATTATAAGTTCCATATATACATTTTGCTAGGCTCAGTTTATTTGAGAAGAAATCCAAACTTTCCTATTGTTCTGAATCCATTGTTGAAATGACGCTACGAACGCAAAATCTGATTTATTAGTGAAAATGGCAAAGGAAACATTGGTTCAGGGTGTGCTAACACAGCTGCTTGAGCTAGACTTCTATTACATGCCTCAAAGCTTAAATTGTTTACGGTATACAGTTGATTGGTGTCTTGCCTTTCACATTGTCCTATAGTAGATTATCCATTGGAGTCTGAACTTCAGCAGTTTTGGGAAGCAGTTTTAGAAAAGTCAACATTCCCATGAATTGACGTAATTTCTTAACCGTTTCTGAATGTGAATAAGCTTGAATAATTTTTATCTTTTTTGGGTAGTATACGAGTACTTGCGGCAGAGACCAGGTAGTCAAGGAATTTCATTTCAGGTTATCCAAAAACACATTTACCAGATTAATCACCACTCCAGACTACTTAGTCATAAGTCATAAAAAAGGTGTTATGATAGTTTTCTGTGGTATATATTCTTCTGATACCAGAATCAGGTTGAAAGCACGGAGCATAAGCATTGAGCGAAGTCTTGAATATGTTTTATAGGGTAACTGTCATGCAATGTTCTTGCATTGAACCCCTGTATTTCCACATGGCCGCCATATTTCTTGGGTACCATGTGCAACGAGCAATACCCAGTATAACATGACTTTGAATACTTTTTTAGCAACTTTTAAATTGTCTGGCACGAGTCTTCTAAGTTTCTGGAAGACTGGTAAGCGAGGTGTGTGATAATCACATATCTTGTAGAGTGTTGAATGTTTCAGGTGCACCACTTAATCGCTTCATAAAGTTGCTGAAGACGTTTGTGGAATGGTGATAAACCTGAAATACTTTTGATGCAATAAAATTTACAATCAAGCACTTTTCCACGGGAAGTAAGATTAGTAGTTGAATCTAAAAGTTTTTGATTTTTCATGTCTACTACCAGTCTATAATGAGCAATGAAATCTGCTCCAATGATAGAATTGGAGGCGTCTGCAACTATAAATCGCTAGGGAAACTGACGTCGTAGACCAATCAAATTAATTGTCAATGTGACAGTGCCTATGTCGCGGGGGTACTACCATTTGCTGTGGAAAGCATGTAGTAATTATGAACATGAAAACACACAAGAAACTGAATGTTAGATGTTCCATCCTTCACGAATAATCGGCTTAAAGTTAAATATGGGTTGCTCGCGCCGGCCGACATCAACTACTGCCTATGTTGTTTTCGGTTACTGTAACTACAAATGTGCAGGGTTTTTTACACCATCTTGATTGATTACCAAGTTTCCAGCTATACCAACAAATGTCTGATTTTCAAATCTCAAACATGATCGTTAGCACAAACGTGACATTGAATTTAAACAATACACTTTCAAATGTAGAAGTAGGCTTAACAGCTTTCACAATAGTAGAAAACGGTCACCTTAGCGACAGAACTTGCAATCTCTGCATTTTGCCAAATGTGATATCTTAATGACCCGCAGATACTGCTTGTAATTTTGATGGTTTTTGGTCACCTAGTGGTTTGTTTTCCAACAGAGGACGTGTGTTTTGCTCCTGCACTGCCCGTATTTTGTTGATACGATCTGATTTAATCTTCCGTCGAAAACTTCAACTGCACGTTTCGGATCAATGCATCAAGCGTGTAACTGGTTTGGATTTTTCTTTGCATCGAAAGTACATTCTAGCATTGCAAGGCAAAATCTACATCTGCCGGTATAAACTGCGGAACTTTTATTGCAACATTATTTATAGACTGTGTTTCATCGGGTGCTGTTTCATCTGGCAGTTTGAATGTTGTGGGTTACCAATTTGTAGAATTATTTATAATCAAATCTTTAAGTACAAATTGACAAAATTCTATTTTTAAGCCATGTGACGGTTTTTTCTATCTACTATGAAGTTTTGGTTTTATAAATTTCGGTTCACGCAATTTTCCGCCTGGTGTTTAGGCAATCAAACATTAGTGTCGGAATTTCAAACGAAAGATGGCGGTGAAAACAACTTTTTTCTTGCGTATAATTTTTGAGAATTTTCATTTCTGCACGTTCAACAAATCCTGTAGAAAGTTCCTCGTTATTGCTAAAGGTAAAATACTCTCTTTTGCTAAATAAAATTCGTGAATTGTTTTGTTTCTTGTAAGTTCACAAGTTCTTTTATTAGCTAAATGCTGTAATCTGTTTCAATTGTGCACGCTGTCAAATGCCGTAAGTAAAACTAATTTTTCTTATCAATGCAAGCGCCATTTTGGTATCCTTTTTAAAATTTATACCTGGAGGACAAATTCATAAACAACAAAAGGGCAAAACTAACCTATGAATTGCGTTCCATTTCTACGTATCATTTGATGAGGCAGAAGTTGTCGCTACCCATCTTCAAAAGAACTATTGGCCATTATCAATGGAAGCAACCGTCAACCGTGACATCTGTCCGTCGTGGCTTTATCAGCCAATAGCCAATAGCTACTCAACTTTTTTTCATCCTGTTCGACCAGTATCAATTGGAAATTTCTTTGCAGCATGTGATACTCCCGAACAACAAATAATCCGATTGGAAAGCTAATTATCCTACTTTATAAGTTATATCTATTTTATGCAAATCGTTTTGAAACTTCCATAATTATAATTACATGTGTATTAGAAACCGATTGTTATAATTCGTAATTAATTGATAATTAGTGTCTTTTTGTGGACCAATCTTTGTACTTGCAAGGCCTCACGACAAATCATTTTCACATATGATTGAGCCAATATTTCGGTATTAGTTTAATCTTATACATTGGTTTAGTAACAATAATTATGGAAGTCAACCTAATTTATTCTAAATTAAAGTCATGTGTGAATAATTAAGGTATTTGTTATCGAAAACGTGGATTACTTATTTGTCTTAGCCTGTAGTGTCTTTTTTTATTTCGGGAAAAACAATGATATTGCCCTCATATAAATAAATAGTCAGATTATCTGTGATAGGACCTGTATTAGTTAAGTAAGTTATTTGTTAATTATCTTGTTATCACCTTGTGTGTAATTGTGTAATTTTATGTTCTTTGCGTAATTTTGTGGTAAGCTATATCGGCAAATTATATGTTTCTTACGTTGACAGTTTGTTTCTTTGTGTTTAAGTTCCTAATGCTTAAGACTAATAAACAATCTTGTAGGGTGGCGCCCCTTCATCTCGAAGCATTTTGCAATTACTACATCTCGAAAAATCGCTCCCGACCCCCTCCGACAGTAGCTATCGGGTGGTGCTTTGAAACGACTACAAATTTTTAGAAAACAAATTCTTCGATGACAACAAACTGTAATAACCCTGTCAATGTATAAACTAAAATTTAAAAAACAAATAAAAATCAAGACGTAGATTAGATTTACTCAGGTATTTGAGTAATTTGGGATAATCGAGAACTCAAATAACAAAAGCACGTTTTTTCCGCTGTAAACAATACTTCACTAATCCGTTCATATTATGACTTTTGGTCAAACTAATTTACAATCTTACATGTATGTATAAGTTGATGACCCAGTTATGATAGTCCATATGTAAGTCTATTGTTCGTTATAATTACATTAAAATAACAAAAGAGGAATATAAGCAAGTAATATTTATATGCAAATGTACAATTCTAAACAACGAAAATCTCAAACATTAGTTCATTACCTTGTAAAAGGTTACTTTGATCTTACTTTAGTAAATGGAGGTGATAAACAAAATCCAATTTGGTAATATAATGGTGTTATGTGTTGTTGGCTAAATATACATGCATTACAGAGTGTAAATGAATTGAATAAAAATTTCTTTTGAATACATTTTGCTTTATTACATGTGGTTTCGTCAGTTTTTTTAACATTTCTTACAAATAGTAAATAAAAAAGTAAAGTATAACTTATACAGGGTGCCACAAAATATGTGTTCCAGGCTAAAAGGTTTTATAGAGAACATTAAAATAAACAATTTTAAAACTTTTATGTTAGACTAATAGTTACACAAAAATGGCGCTTCAAATTAAAAAATTTTAAATAACGGTTCTCAAAATATTAGAATGTTATGAAAAGTATCTCATAGTATGTTTTAACCATGCCCGTTTCAAATATGACAAAATTTTAATGTATCAATATTTAAAATAGCGGATTCAATTTTTAAGTACTTGATGGAATAATTTGATTTGAAATTGGTTTCAAAATATGCAAAAAATAGTGCAGTTGATTTTTGAAATTTTCAAAAAATGTGCATTATTGCTTCTTGTCGATAGAAAATGTTTTAAACAATTTTGATAAAAATTTACAAACTTGTACTTTAAAATATCTTAAACAAAACTGTCGATCAAATTGTTAATAACTTTAAAAATAAAAATTATTTTTGACCCCCAAAAAGAATTTAATTTACAGTAAAAAGTTAATTAATATTTAATTTTTTTTTCCATTAAAATTAGTGGGTAAATCAAAAGATTGAAAAAATTAATGTCGTTGAAATCCTATAAGTACAATTGAATTGTAAAATGTGAAATTTCTACGTAATAAGCGACTATTAGTGCAAATTATAATTACATCGTAGTTGGTTTTGTAATTCCTATTATTAAAGGTTGCTTATTTAAGTACTAATTTAGTCATTGATACATTTTAGCCTACAAAATAGGTTTGACATTTTATTTGTATTTAGAAGCGTTTCGAAACCAATACTGTAAAATTTCATAAAATCCGAACGACATTAATTTTTTCGTTTTACATAAGTATTAGTTTTTAGTTGATATTTATAAACAACAATTTGGAGATATATTGCAAATCAAATTATTGACGATGTAGTTTACAATACTCTATACAAGCGACAAAAATAAAATGCGTCTAGTTCTAATAAAATTAACAGTCAGTACACAAATTAAACAGTTGGTACAGTTGTTTAGAGTGATCTTTGGGGTCAAGTTTTATTGCGGTACAACCGGAAGTGCTGTATGAACGAAAATATTTTGTCTGAGTTCAGTGATGTCGAAAACAGGCGCAGAAAATGAATCGAATTAATTCTCTATATACTTTTAATGTACGCTCGATGTGCCGGAGCCTGTATACTAAGATTCAAAATTTGTCTGTTTCTTTGTCTCTCTATAGACTTGGCCAATATAGGTGCTAGGACAAAACCAAGTGTATGGTTGAACTTAGAATAGAGCATAGGGGGCGAATGGGGAGGTCTGGGTGGCGGGGGTCTACCAAAGGAGGCTTTCTTTTATACTGATCCCGTCCCATAGAACGGGGTTTTCATCTATCTTTTAACTAAAATTTTAAGAAGTACGGACAATAAACCACATAATTATTATTATGGTAATTACTGAAACCTTAGATGGAGCATTAAAAATATATCCACATAACCAATTGGGATAAATGCTTCTTCCTGAAACGATTTGAAGCTGGGTTCATAAATTTTTCATCTTCAACCAACCACTTAATGTTTTCGAAAGGTTCGGAATACCGTTCCAAGCAAAAACATTGCAGGAGTTAATTGAATCAAATCTTCATAACTTTCACACATCAGAGTCATCTTGGCACAACAAATAAGAAGTCCCTCGTATTTCATTCTTGTGTTGCCTAGCATCCTCTTCAGAAGACCTTTCAGAGATCTGATCCAATCGTTCCTAGATTCAATTCCTCTTTTCTTTAAATTTCTTTCTGGGTTTTTTATTTTGTGTTTGTTATTTTATAAGTTTTCTTTTTTTCTTTTCGTTTTGGTTTGAGGTACATTTATCCCCAGAAGGAACTAAGTGTATTCAATGAATCCTAAGGTGTTGCCGGTGGCGTTTCCGACGATGCAAACTATATATTCCTTACAAACGTGCTCTGGGTTTACTCCAGTACTTCATCTTACAAAGGGCAATTTCTGTAACAGGATTTTTGATTATTCTACGACTTTCTTAGTTTCTCGACAAATTTTAGTACATCCTGTGTTATAAATATTTAAGAGGCAAATATTATGGTCACGTGTTAGCGGACACAAGCGCGCTCTAGTCTGCACGTAGCCACAAGCGGAAAGATGTATTCACTTATTATCTTTTTGTTCTTTGGTTCCGTAGTTTTATTTTAAACTTTGCTTCTTCTACAGAGAGAAGTGTAGAGTATCTTGATTTTTCTATGTCTTTTATGCTGCATCTATCACTTCCTATGTGTACTTTTCTGGTTGTTTTGCTGTATTTGGAGCTGGGGGCTTTACCCTTCGGGATCCGTTGGGCACTGGGTGGGCTATGATCCGAAGTACAATTAGCCGGGTCCTAGGAACGAACAAACACTAATAGCTGTTTGTCATTTTGGGACAGATTCCATTTGAAAGGACAAAGCAGCTATCAAACTGATTCTCGGTGTCTGCTATTGTGATTTGAGATTGTTATTTTTGTCAACGTTTAGTCGTCTATAATAGTCGAAGAATAGACTTATAACTGCTTAACAGCATCTATCGACAAAGTTGCTTTAACGCAAAGCTACCATTTAAATCTCTTTAATTTCAGAAACTTTCATGCTTGATTTATATTCAATAAGAAATTATTCAAATATGTAAAATACATAGACTTTTAATTGGTTCTTTGCAAAACTAGATTTTATAATTAATAATACGTATGAATAGTACTGTGGGAGTTACTAAGCTTGCAAAAGTTTGATCAACCACACCTAAATGCATATTAGGTCATAATAACACATTTTTAGGATAAGGGCCAACCTGACAGACCGCTATCTTAGTTGCTATCTTTAAAAATGGCCGCTAAAAAAATCACGACTTAGAAATGGCTAAAATACACACATTTTGGTCAATATTTCCGCAACATATTGACCGAATACTACGTTCTTGAGTTCAAAATATTCAAAATAACGTTCCCCATATATTTCCTTATAGACCAAAAAGTAGCTAAACCTAACCCATTTAAGTTTAGTTACATATGGTCGGTGTATCCTAATCTTGAACCAAATTTATAGAACTTACGCATGCTTCTTCTTGCCCTCTCAGTCAATGTTATTGCGAATAACTTTAGAAATATTCTTCGAACACATGTGTCCTTCTTGTTAGCAGTATGAATACTTTGAGCATTTATTCCATATTTATTCATTAGGACAAAAAAAAGTACCACGACACGACACAATCGTAGCATCTTCTTGGAAATCAATGACGCTCGATATCGTTGGTCGATATTTTGTACTTAGAAACTTAATTCTCTCATATTTTTTCTAACCGTTCCAACTACAGTTAAATTATGATTCCTTTCTCAAATTTTTTATAAGGGGAATGATGTGAACCAATTATCACATGTCACGTTTTAACCAGTACCTAAAATAAGAGCTACAAGTCTCTTAATAACACTACATACATCATTCAAAACCCATGTAACGGTTGCAGTTTACAAATAACGAGAAAAAACGACGGCTCTAGCAGTACAACATGGAGAGAAAAAGTAAGGGAATTTCGCTCGACGTAGCGCACTAAATTCGTGGAGGATCCAGTATTTATAGTAGTTAGAACAGCAACGTCCGGCTTAGTCGGTGAGTGGGAGGTACTTGAAGAAGTGTAAAAAAATAGACTGCTGCCTAACAAAGCGCCACCTGCTAGGTAATAGAAAGAAATAAAACCGACCAACAGGAGATCAATAGGTTTTACTTAAGGTCTAATACGCTAAATCGAACACAAATCAGAGAAACAAACAGACAATTCAATACAGCAAACAAATCTTAAAGTACTAGAAGAATGTGACAGAAATAGAGAGACTGTCGCAATATAGTTACGTGCGTTAGCAACAACAATAAATAAAGCTCGCAATTAATGTGTTGAATTTAAGGTAAGCTTTTTGTTACCTCAAATTAAAGTTCCATTCAATTGAGGATTGGTTACTAAGAGGCTCTGCGTACACACGTCACTTCACACACACCAACTTAACATTAACTTAAACTCGGATTAAAAAGGTAAGTAGCTCCCATCAACCAAAAGGCCTTTTGTTTTAGCTTCAATCACTCTAAGTAAAGCGCCCAAGCTTTTATTGAGAAACGTCGGTTGTGGAGTATACTCCGAATAAAAATTTGCTTTAATACTAGAGATCAAACCGTTCTATGTTTCTATTCTAGGATTTCCCTTAGGGGAGGTATGTAGCCAAAAACTGAAGGCGAATATGTTTCCTCAAAGTAGAAATTATAAAGCATGAACGACCCCTGCAGACCGTAGTGTCCACCGGTTGTTTGCAGCTTAACTGAATTCGAAACCGTGGTAGTCGATAATTTTATAAAGGTTTTTAATTAGCCATTCCAGCACTCCTAGAAGTTATCCAGGTGTAATACACGATGAGAATTATAAGGTCAACGCACGTGCTAAAAGCATACGTCGTAACTAACACAACCACGAAAGAAAAGAAAGCAAGCTATATTCACGGTGAATTTGGCCGGATTTAAATTTAAACACCAATTCGACTTGTCATCAAAATATTACTGTAAAATTATTGCCCACGTTTAGAGCTTTTGGGAAAAAACCGCATCGTCCCTCTAAATACTTCCAACTTTTTTTTTTTTTTTTTTTTTTTTTTTTTTTTTTTTTTTCGCCAGTGGTTATGTGGTTATTGTCACCAAAATGGCAACAGAAATCGCTCTCTGGCCAGAACCTTTCAACGCCGGTACCTTTCCTGTCTCATAGATCCTTTACTTTAAGACGACCACTTCATAAACAACCAGCCCAATATAACAAATTCAAAAAGGGTTTATTTCTACGAGATCCCCATCTCTTAAAAATTTTCACATTCTGAGTTGATCACCTTGTTTGTATTTTCGACAATACACTCCAAAACGTGATCAGAGAAAAATAAACCCAAACATTCCACAGGCCTCTTTGCATTTTTTTCTGAAGGTCTAACACCAAGAAGATGAATAAGAATGTTAGATCGTCGTATTCTAAGTTGCAGGTCAGTAATATGTTTCTTCCAAACGTATTTACCACCTTTGCGGATAAAAAAAGGATGTTTGTTTATCGGATTTGGCAATTCACCGTCGTTATCATCAGATTGATGCGTATCCGTGTTTTCAAGTCGTGCCTCGGTGGCATCATCCTCTTCTTCTGTAAATACTTCTTCAAACAAAGAAAGTAAATGTTCCTGCTTTCTTTTGTAATTCATCTAAAACATTATTCACAGTGTTTATCGCCAAATGTTAGCAAAAAGTGCGAGATTTTAGCTAGTATTACAAAACACATCACAATACTTAAAGTTCAACAACTGTTACGTTAAAACTCGTGCCGGGTTCAACAAACTTTATCTCAAGTTTTACGCAAAATTAGAAAACCAACGTACTCAAGCTTCACGGCGTAAAATTACGTCTAAAATTAGGCAGCTAGACAATGCAGCCATCCCCACCTTTATTACAATACAAAATGACATTGAAAGTTTGAGGCGATAGGTCTGTTCAGGTTTAAGGGCGAGTGCTGAAAGGTTAAAAGGATTGGAGCGGTTGAGGTTTACAACTAACGACGGCTCTAGAGGAACAACCTAAAAAAGAAACAACCAAAGGAAATACAGATCAATGTAGCGGACTAGGTTCGTGGAGAATAAAGTATTTATAATAGTTAAAGCAGCAGCGTCCGGCTTTGTCGTACAGTGGGGGGTCCTTAAAAAGTTCTTCAAAATTAATCTGCTGTCTAACAAGGCGCCATTTGCTGGGTAAAAGAAAGCAATAAAACCTACCAACAGGAAATCAACAGGTTTTACTTAAAACCTAATACGCTAGATCAAACACAACAATTAGTCCTAAGAGAAAGATTGACAATTTAATAAGACAACAAACAAATCTTATAGTAATAGGTGAATGTGACAGAAATAGAAAGACTGTCGCATATATTCACATACGTTAGCAGTAGCTTCGCTTAATAATAAGTAAGGTTTGCAATTAATGTACCGAATTCACAGGTAAGCTTTAGTTACACCAAAATTAATGTTAACTTCAATTGTGTGTAATTAAATTAGTGTCTAATTTGTATATTGTTGTTTTACATTATTTTAAAAAAAATAAATTTTCCAGCCTTGATAAAGCCCACACAACGGTGGGCGAAACGTCGGCGATTACTACTTACTAGTTGAGTATTCTTCTTACCTCCACCTAGAAGGGCTCTTATAGAGCAAATATAATATCAAATTAATGTTAACGTTCTAATTGAGAATTGGCTAATAGGAACACTCTGCGTACACATATCACTTACACACGGTGGTTTATCTGGTCGAACATGCAACGACACTGACTTAAACTAAGATTACAAAGGGTAAGTAACTTCCGCAAACCCAAAAGGCCTTTTGTATTCGCGTCAACCGCTTTAAGTGAAGCGCCTATTGAGCCCGTATTGAGCTGGTTAAAATCGTTCGATTATGGAGAGTACCACCGAATAAAAGATTTACTTAAGAACTAAAGATCAAGCCGTTTCATGTCATATGTACATGAGCTTCATACGCATTAACAATGAATAAGTACAAATAAAAAACTTAGCTGTAATCGATGGATGCAGTTCCGAGAGATAAGAGTTTCCTGCTAGAGACGATATAGACAGTTCGGAAGTTAGGTAACCCAGATTTCTTAGGAGAGGTGTGCGAAGAGAATCGAAAGGCCGTAGGCTCCTCGATGAGGTTATGAAGCATAACCAACCCTTGTTAGACGTGGTAGCCACCGGTTGCCTGCAGTTTATCTAATGCGAAACCGTAATGTGGTCTTTAATTGACAAGGAAGGTCTTAATCAGCCACTCCAGCACCCTCAGGAGTTATCCAGGTATAACACACAGCGAAATCATAAAGTCAAGAAACGTGCTAAAAGAATTTCACGTGGCAATTAAAATTAATACAAACAGAAAAAAAGCAATGTGTACTCACGGTAAATTTATCCGAATTTAAACTTAACCAATAATTTTTATTGGAAATCTTGTAACACACATAAATGATTTGTGTAAATTTCAATTTTAAGATGCACGCTAAACCACCAGTGCAGAAGAAGAAAAATGTCCACTGTTCGTCTAGAAATCTTACTCGAATTTTATTTTCAACCAATAGAAAATTAGCAAAATGCGCGCCAAATACGACTTTCGTCGTAACATATTAGTTGCGACACACGTTTAACATTGCTCTCGACACACGTCCCATATTCCTAAAATAAAACCTTAACAGGATTAAGTTTAGCCACATCCGGTTCATGACAAAATCCTTGTATAATCTTATGCTGAGCACTTTGAGTTTTTATACGTTATGTTTGGACAAACGGTTCCAGAGATATTAGCTAATTTCGGCGGACATTTTTAAAGATGACGACCAAGATGGCGTTTTGTCATAACATTTTTTATTATGACATAAACTGCATTCCTGTATGGGTGACCAAACTAAGAAAAAAGTGCGTGTGCAATCGCTATACGGGTTGTAATAAAAATAATTTGAAATTTTACAATTTTCGTTTAAAGTTCGTTCGTGTAAAGAATTGCTTCTTAGGAATTTTAGCAGAAATTAATTTGCTAAATTTATGAACAAAAGTTCATGTCAGTTAAAATTTAGCTTCATTCTGGTACATTTTGCAACAAATATTCTTGACTTTGTTTATGCATCCTAAGCAATATAATGTGAATTTATGGATCCATAATAAAGAAAACACATTTTATTTTGACAACTAGTTACGAAAAGTAATTATGAAAAATGACACTATTCGAACTAGTTGCATTTCAAGCCGATTAAAGTATAAGCAACTTATAGTTTTTTAGATTAATCACCACATGCAAATAATTGTGTAAACAAAGCAATCTATCAGCAACAGTACAGCAAATAAATACGCAACATTTAATAAAGGCGTGACGACAAACTCGATCAATAACACTTTAACGGTGCGGTGTGTCTAAATATAGTTTTTGGTGGTTTATCCGACCGACGGACGCCCTTTTGCAACATACTTACGCAATGTTTAACATCAAAATTCAATTGTAAAAATTTAAGTAAACAAGTGTGTTTGCTGATAACATATTACAATAAGAATTTCTTAAATATACACGTTTAAAATGTTACATTCGGCTAAATCCCTTAATTAATTCAAGATTGTGTCATTTAGAAGGTAGCGTGACTTTATATTTACAACTTCTATTCACAATTTATTTTGGTGGATAATTTATTTTCAAGCTTTTCCATACCAACGGTACTTTAAATCAAAAACACGAATTTTAATAAGAGAAACTGCTACTTTTCATGCAGACTTTTACCAAGTAAAATAAAATAACTTTAGTTATTTCTACTGCAAATCTTGTATTTGCATATACAGGGTGTTTTAAATTTGAACTTTATTCGTATTCAAACTGAGATTTTCAGTAACTGTTAACTGTTTTTAATTGTTAGAAACATGAAAAGAAATGAAGCGACTGCAAGAGTATTAAATAAATAAGAGTTTGAGGAGGAAGCCTCTTAACACAATTCACTAGAAGAACTTTTAGAAATAGGTTTTGTTTATAGTTGTTATACTGTTTGAAATTACCTTTATTTATGGATCCTGCAGCGGAAACGCCTTAACGGAAATATCTTGCTTCAAAATGAAATATTATCACAAAAATCTAGCATTATACCGAAAAATTAATTAAGAAACATTATTTGAAACTTGTGGGTTTAGCTTAATGGCTAATGTGCTCTATTTAGTTGTTGTGTGTGTACAGCACGAATTGTATGTTAATACTGAATATTTCCATAATATAATTATACAGGGTGTTAAAAAAGAGTGCATAATATTTCAGGAGGTAATAGTATGAACCAAAATAAGCAGAAAAGTCTTAATAAAAATGGGTCCGCAAAGTAACGTTGCGGAGATATGGACCACTACTCGTTTTTCAACATTTTATTTTATTAGGAATAAACCGAAAAGGAAGCTTATAAAAACAAAAACAAAGTTACAGAAGATGTTCAAATGTCCTCCGTCCATTTCCAAGCAGGCACGACATCTTCGTCTCAACGATATTCGAACTCTTTCGAAAACACCCTCCTTGGTTTGGATTTCTTGACACTTTTGATTAATCCGTAGCTGCAGCTCTTCCAGGCTATTTACAGGAGTACCATACACTAATGTCTTTAAATATCCCCAAACAAAAAAATCTAGAGGGTTCAGATCAGGCGATCTTGGAGGCCATAAAACAGGTCCCGCCCTTCCTACCCATCTAGTGCTAAAAAACATAAAACATTCCATATCTCCGCAACCGTTACTTTGGGTACCCATGTTTATTAAGATTTTTCTGCTTATTTTGGTTCATACTATTACCTTCTGAAATATTTTACACTCTTTTTTCAACACCCTGTATAATATAATTATATTATATGAACATTGCACATAAATAAATAACTAATCTTATGACACAAATTGCTCATTGCTTCAGTTAATCAGTTCTATGTTTATTTGGTATCAGCCGCAACGGCTCGATATTGGTGACCCCGACGTGATCCACGGCGAATTGTTGCCCGGAATACCACATAAAGGAATTCAACAAAATTGTGCGTTGTGGTGAGAACACGTACGCAAAAGCGCTCCGCTATTTTAACCAAAATTGAACGGTAACGAGCTAACTTTTCATACATTTAATAAAAATAGAATTAACAAAGTACGTAAAACAATAATTAAAATAGTAGTCCAAACACTTAGTTATAGAAGTATTAAGGTGAGTCACTTTCATATTTTACATACGCATTTGAAGCCTCTGAGGGGTAGACCCGGTCAACAAGTGCATATGGGCGACTAGATAGCTACACGTTTAAATAAAATAGAAATCCCAAACGTAAACAAATATATTAAATAAAAATAAATCAAATATCCCTACAAGATAAAGTCTTAAACCGTGGTATAGAAAATTAATTTTTAGTTTTAAATTACCAGGAAAAAAGAGGTATGGGAAACATTGAGAAGTATGAAAAATATAGAAGAGTTTTTGAAAAGGAAAAGAGAAACAAGGGTGGAGAAGAAATTGGATGACGAGGTAAAGGAAAGAAACACAAAAACACAGATGAAGCCAGAACAAAAAGAAAGAGAGAGATGTAACACGAAGATAAAATAATGGAACAGATAAAAATGTTAATATTGGAGATGATAACAGATATGATGAAGGGAATTAAAGAATGTGAAGATGAGGAAATAAAAAAACAAAAAGGATGGGAGACAGTAAAGCAAAAATTGAATAAAAGAAAAGATTGAATGGACAAAAGATTTAAAAAAAGGGAAAAAAGAATAGAAAGGCAAGAAAAAGAAAGAAGGAGGAACAATCATCGCCATAAGGGTGCCAATAAAGATAGAACAACCAAGTAGAGAAAGAGTGATGAAGATGTTAAGGGAAGAAATAGGAGTAGAAGTAGAAATAACAAACGCATACGCAATAGTGAAAGAAGTGGGAAATAAAGCGATGGTAGTGAAATTGGGAAGAGAAATGAAAATAATGGAAGAAAAATAAAACTGAGAGGTACATAATGATTTGACAAAAAAAGAAAAAGAGATATAGAAGAAGTTAGAGAAAGAAGCTAGAAGATTAAAAGGAGAAGGATAGAGAATGAAAGTGGGGTATGGAAGTTATGGATAGGTTGCCAAAAAAAATTTAAATGGAAAATAAAATTTGCAAAAAAAGAAAAAAAAAGGGGAAAAAACAAAAAGAGAATGATCACCGGAATAAGAAAGGAATGGAAGAAATAAGAGATAAGAAACAAAAGCGACGCAAAAGAAATTATGAACACAAGAGTAAGGACAGAAAAGGGATAATATACGAAATAATTACGATATATGGAAAAGAAATGGAGAAGACGTGAGAGGTACTAAAGAAGGCAATTGAAGAAGGGGGAAGAAAAGAAACTTATTATAAAAGGAGACTTTAACGCAAGAATGGGAGAGGAAAGAGGGGTAATAATAAATAGAGAACAAAGAAAGAGAAAATCGAATGATAAAAATAAACGGACAAGATAGAAAATTATTGAAACTATCTGAAAAGAGAGGATGGACGATTTTGAATGGGAAATGTAAAGGAAGGGGAAAAAGAGAAGATGAGGATCGGTAATTGACTACGTTATAGTCAACGAATCAAGTAGGAATGAAATAAGGCATATAATAATAGAGGACGAAGTAAATTCAGATCATCAAGAGATAGACTCAATTAAATTAGGGAAATATTAAAAATAATAAGCTTACCAAAATAAATTTTGGGTCATTTTAATGAACATAAATGCACAAATAGTGCATCACGTTCACCGTGAAACAATGATAACCATCAAGATGGCGTTAAAGGTTCACACAGGGGCATAACAGTTACAACAACAGTTCATATTAGTACTACAAATGGTAGACTTTTTAATTTTTGCAGAAAAAAATTAAACAAGTAAAAAACGTGCAATATTTTTTTCCATCCCGTAGAACATCTTTGACAGTCACATTGACAGTGTAAAAACATACAATAAAATGACAGGTCTGTTTTGATTGGTTAAAATCAACGTCCAACAAGCGGCAACAGGATATCTCCCCTGAAATTCAAACTCGACTCTTATATTCACTTGCACTCAAAAATACTGGTTTTCTGAACTAGGAGAAAGTGACGAAAATTTCAAAACGTTCACAAATATTTTTTTGAATTTTAAAAAGTAACCCAGCTTTTAATTTTTTTTTTGAAATAATGAAATTTCACAGATAATGTGTATCACGTAACTATACTATTTGTTGGTCAATTTTGATCTTGGTTAAAGCACAAATTGATGTCAAAGTCATATTTCAAATAAATATTTTAATAAAACTGGTCACACCTCACGAGGTTCATGCCTCACGCAGCATTTCCCATTTGCTACTTTCAGCACTTTAATGATTCTTATTCTACTACCAACAGATAAAGAAACGTCATAAATTATACATTTTGTAAGAACTAAATATTATGAATAGAGAGTTTAATGATTTTTTAATAACTTACAATAATTAGTAGGTTAGATTCTATGTTAAAAATAAGTAATAATCAGTCAACCCAAATAACCATTTTTAGCGGCTTTTTGATTTAATTTAAAAGTTATTGCTTGTAGACGTTTTTTAAATCAAAATTATTTCTAATTTTATTTTGTAAACATTTCCTAAACAAAATTTTGATTCGATAATTAATCGAGCTATGGTGTTTAATTAGCGATACCTTCAAATATATTCTTTAAAGAAAAAATTAAGTAAGCAACGTAAATTACCTATTTTCTAAAACGTGCTTAGTGTAATGATTCATTCTACAGTCCTTCTATAAGATAACCCCTGCTGAGACTACCTGCTGTTAGAATTGTAAATGATACCCTTAAGCCCGCTTCACAATGTGCAAACTTTTGTTTACAGAAATTGTGGTGTCCAAGTTTTAAATTTCATGAGTGTACATACCTAGCTTCTAAAAGATAAAATGAGTTACAATAGGCTTCATTGGATGAATCAAATTACAAATAGACTTGCGTAATCTGTTTACTAAAATAAGTATTTTCGCTACTTGTACTTGAACACTACTGATACAAAGTTTCAATATTAGGATACGCCTCTACAACTAGATGATTATTTAAATCGTTCATGAACATATTGATTCTTGAAATACCTATTACAAACTCGGGTCTATTACTACTATTAAGCCATTATCTAAATTACCCTCCTTCATCACTTAGAAATGAAAATAATTTTATGATTGGTTTATGCAATTTTCGTGATGATAAGCAACCTTGCATTGTTTAAGTATACCCCGAAACTCGTCTAGGAAAATTGTACGTATTCTTGTAATAAAACTGAAAATAATTCTAAAATTAAATAAATAATAATGTTATCAAGTAAATATATTAATAAATGCTTACGTAAACTTAATACTTAAAACAGTCAAACACTAAAACTACTCAATGTCAATTAATAATGTTGAAAAATGTTACAAAAACACAAATCAGCTGATAACGATACGCCATTTTGAATAATGTGAATTTTGACGCATTACCGTTTTTTTAGTAAATACTAAGTTTTGCTACTGAACGTAAGTAGGTATACTGTGTATTAACATTGCCTAATAATGTTGAAGTATTTTGCTGTGTTACTAAAAATACCTTGTATACTTAATAATAGTTTCATCCCCTAACATAAAGTGTGTCAAATTATGAAGGTCATAGAAATCGTAAAACCTATTTACAACACAGGTACGGAGAAATTTCAGTAGTAGGTAGTTCATTAGATCTAAATTCTCATTTTTCTTTTGATAAAGAAATTTTATTATACATACCTATAAAGAATCGTAATCTGTGAAAAAAATGTAATAAACATGTTTTTAAAAAATCATATCATATCTTAACTGAAAGTATTTTAAGGGCACATAATTACAATATACAAGTTTTAGAAACAGGGTAAGATAAAGAAAATGTTAAAATTACATGTTTTTCCACAAAAATTATTAACGAAACATATGTTAACCTTATTCTGAACACGCGATGTGTTTTTTAAAGTAACAAATGAAGTAATAGATTTGACTCTTAAAAAACTAAATTAAAACTATTTTTTTCTAATTCCACTTTTCAACACAACTTAGCGTAATGTTCGCATAATGATAAGTGACCTTTAAACACACTCATGGTACGAAGTTGACAACAACGAATTTTAGTAACAGGCTGAAGTTGGCTCAAAATAAGTAACGTCACTTGTCAATTATTTAAGGTTAGTTTTAATTGTCAAAATGTTTCAAACGTCACTGTTAAGCTATAGTTACTTCAGTATTTTGTTAACCTGAAGTAAAGTAATTTTTCAAATTTTAGTTTTTTTGTGTTAGTCATAGAAAAAATCTGGTATGCAAATCGTTCCAAAATAACTCTCGTTATAAAATGTGTGGCATAATATACTGTTAAGTAGTAAAACACATTTAATATTGGTGGTTTAAAAACTAGGCGTACAAGTCAAGAATAATAATTTGTTCTAAAAACGAGATCTTAAAAATGTGTGATTTATATTTTTAATACAAAGAAATAAATCAAATGTAAAAGAAAGATATGTTTAATAAATTGATATAACAGTTTGCACATTTAAAATATTTTTCTTAATAAGAAAAACAGAAAAGTATTAAAAATATACTTAAATGTAAAGACTCCCGCTTCTTAAATGTAAAATTTAATAATAACGATAATAAAATGTGTGTGGTATTAAATTATGAAAAAGTAAATTAAATTTTCAATTTCTTTTCAATTAAAATAAACGTTTAAGAACGTATAGAAAAATGTGCAGCTACATAAAATATTTTGCGTGAACGAATAGAAAGTGAAAATTTTGATAAAAAACGATGTTTTTTTCTAAAATGTAACGTAACTTACTATCGTCCTTAAAATTTGAAAAGTACTGTTAAGAGGGTTTTACAATTAACGATTGAAACATTTTATCTTCTGCCTTAAACTGATCATAAAGTTTAACAAATTCTTAGCTGAGCACAATTCCAGGCTAGAAAAGCTTGGTCAGGGTTATACTTCTTGATGACCGCTTCAACACCAATGTTGGCTTAATTGGGTAAGATAACAAAAAAGTATCGACTGATGACCGGCGGATGAAATTAATACAAGAACTGATTTCTGGTTTGATAAAGAAACTATAGAGTTGCAAGACTGAAGACGGCTACTTCAGAGCTGACGAGACCAATTCAAAAAATACTGAAGCATATTTGTAAAAGTGGTCATGCCAATTTAAAATGTAAAACAAAATAAATTATAAATCCGATTCGAATTAGAAATTAGTAAAAAAAATGTCGCGTTAGTGAAAATACCAAATGGTTGCACTCATTTGTTAGATTAATTAACGTTCTCACATTTTCTGTTAGAATATAAGAAGGAGGATATTATGTATTTATAAAAAAACATATAATAAAAAAAAAAAAATTAACTCATAAATAGTAAGTAGTGAATCAGAGAATAGTGTGGATAGTCAAAAGTGATAGTGATTGTGAAAAACAATATAGGTTAAAATTAATAAAGTTGTTAATACGCACATGATTCTAATATATCTAAGTTTAATACATGGTAAATAATTAATTTTGACGAAAATAAAACCTGGTTTTTTTTTGTTTTTTTCATGTATGACAGGATTTTAATTCATTGTTTAATTTATAATAATGAAACATTAGTTCTAATAAAAAAAATATACAGTCAATTTGTTAATCCCATTTTTACATCGGCAAAGGTTGTCAAAATTGTCAATCATTACAGTTTATTCAAATTAATTGATCATATGAATATGATAGCAAGTGATAGTGATTGTAGTTGTAGTTTTGGGAGAACTTAGTTCTAAAAGCATGGAAAAACTGCTTTTTATTAAAAAAAAAGAGAAATTTTATCGAGCCAATTAGAAAATCTGCTACCATCGCGCTTGTGAAGGCACGTTAAGTCATACTAACACCTTTGATAATATTTACAAATATATCACAGTCACTTTCACCCCGTCTGGCTCGACTGGAAGTGTAAGACCAACTAGCCCCCCCCTTCCATAAAATCAACCTCGTGTGTACTATACAAGATTAATATACAGGCAGAATAAGGCTAGGATGGGTATTAGAGATATATTAAAAAATAATGATGTACCAATGAACCTAAGAAGAAGAGTGTACAATCATTGCATCCTTCCGGTGATGGTCTATGGAGCTGAAACTCTAACTCTTACAAAACAATCGGCAACTAAGAGTACAATGTACAATTAAAAACGAAGAAATTCGCCGCTGCATTCGAGTATGTGATATAGTACAAAGAATGGCCGAATTAAAGTGAATCTGGGTCGGCAATATAGTGATAATAGATAGACGTAAAAGATTTTGGAGTGGCGACCTAGAAAAGGAGCCGTGGAGACCCCCATCCCGGTGGTCAGACGACATAATAAGAATTGGAAGAAACGGGATGCAGTTAATCCAAAATAATATTAAATGGAGAAATATTAAATAACTTTGTGTTCAGCAGTAGACATCTATGATATGGTTGATGATGATAAAGATTTATATACAAGGTGAGTTTTTTAAAACTTAAAGTCGATATAATTTCTAAACAAAAATCAAATTTAGAATAGAAACATGTGAATTTTAATATCGAGGGGGGCGATTTTGACGTATTAATAACAGTTGTGGAGTCAACCCTTAGCCTTCAAAGACTATCAATGCCAATTAAAATTACTTAAAGTAAGGTTTTTTAAATCAATGTTATGTATATTGTCAAATAATTGAAAAAAGTACAAAAAACTTTCCAACACCTTCTAAGTAGATTAAATATGACTTTTTTACTTAGTCTTTTAATTACCCCGGGAAATTGTCTATCTATTTTTTTGCATTAAATGTTACATATGTCAAAAACTATGAAACATGTTTAGACAGTATGATAGTGCTGATCGTAAAATTGAATGTAGCATTCAGATATGGTGTCAAAATAGGTTCCATTTAATAAAACAAAGATGGCACAATTTCATCCGAGAGTGCCGCAATTTTAAAATAGTAGCTTGTAAAATGTTTCTGTCTTGATTTTCATTTTCAATATTGCTTCAGATTTTGTAAAGGCCTATGGTTAATTAAAGTAACTACAATTTTTCTTATTTGGGTTTTATGAGGCTCGTCTTTTTGCGAGTGATGTATTTAGCGTCAAAGTCAGTAAACTTCCTACAATCGGTTCAAAGAAAGATGTGACATTATTACTTATGAGAGAAAGGTACTACTATAAAACAATTTTGTGATTATTAACGTCAAAATCAGAACCTCCTACAATGAAAAAATTACTATAAAAACCCCATTTTCTGACAAATAAATTATGGCCCCCTTGGACCTAATTTTACGAAGTGTGATATTTCGATTATACTCAAATCTTGCCTGTACTTGTGAGACATCACTAGATTTAAAATTTTATGCTCTTTCCAAACATTGAAAACTCTAATATGGCGCCATAAGAAAAAATTAAAGTTGAGGTGGGTTGCGATATAACATTTTTGATTTCTTCATTCCACCATGCTGTTTCTTTCTGTTGTTTATTATCACCTTTATCCCACATACGTCTTTTGCGGCACGCAATATTACTAATTTAAAATACCCCACCGTTCTTCTAAATTTAGTTGTTTTGTTTGTATATCGTTTGTATACGTTTCAATACTTGGCAATCGTTTTGCTAATTGTTCGTTTGATAACTTATAGGTTTTTATTTTTTCTTGGCCGCTATTCTGTGTATTTGTTTTGTTCTATTATCTTAATTTTTAGTTTTATTTATACCCCAAACCATTGCGTGTTTCTGCTAACAACAGAAAATGGTCGCTGTTTATTTCTGCTCCTCTTCTTACTTTTACGTCTTTTATATCTTTCCTGCTTGCCTGTTTATTAATATATAATCAATAATTGATTTTTCATTGCGGTTCTCCACGACTCTTGTAAACTTATGTATGTTTTTGTGCTTAAAAAAGGTGTTCATTACTAACAGGTCGTTTTGGATACAGATGTCTATTATTCTTTCCCATTATCATTTCTAACGTTCTCGCTTTGATTTCCTATTGTTCCTCCCGTCAGGTGGTCTTTCTTCCCAATTCTACCGTTTAAGTCTCCCATTACTATCACTTTTCCTAAACAATCTTCAATTATGTTGTTGACCAGATCTGATCTTTTGTCGCAACTTTTTCATTCTCGTCCGGTCCATACAGTATTATAATATTAATCCTTCCTTCTTGTCCTACCTCGAACTCTAGCTTAATAATTCGTTCCGTTATACCTTCCTAATTTTTTAAATATCTTCTTATATCACTGTCTATGATGCATCCTACCCCTGCCTGAGCTCTAACTTCTGTTTGAACTCCGCTAAGTACCATCAAGTGTCCGTTTTCGATTCAATCTCATTCACCCCTTGTCTTTTTGGTTTCTGTAATACCTAACACTTTTATTTGTAACTGTTCATATTCTTTACTAATTCCCACCCTTTTCCGTTTAGTCTTCTTATATTCCAAGTAGCTATTCTCCATCCAGCTTCTCTCTTTGTTTTTCTAGATTCCGTTTTATTTTTTGTTTTTAAAATTGCCATGTTCATTTCGTTGCCGTTATCGTCGCCTTTACGTCCGTTCTGTATTTATTTTCGGTTATTAATTTTTGGATTAATTTGTATTTTTGTTCTAATCTTCCCTTGGCTCTATTCCATCTCCATTCTATTACACTTTGTTGTATGCTTACCATTCTCGTTTTCGTATTTTGTTTTTTGTCTTATTTGTCGCATTTTTCTCTTTCTATTTTGTCATGTCCTCGTTTATGTATACTACCATTAATGTTTGTAGTTGTTAAGTTTGCGTTTATTTTCCATTACTATAGTTTTATTTTGTTCATTCTCCAGTTCTATTATACAATTTTTTGTCCTATTTTTCATTACACTTTAATATCATGAATGATTGAAACATAGTGCACATAAGTGTTAGTGTTTTGCTGCTTAAACATATTAGTTCAAAGTCGTAACGAATTAAAAATTTAAATAATTGCAACATATAAGGTAACTAAAGGTTTTGTAATTTAAACTTAAAAAAATAGTGAATAAGAACGATTGTTTAATTAAATAACAAATAATAACAAATATCGTACGGTGTAGATAAATTATTATCATTGAAAGAAGGTCGACTTGGTGATAGTAATTTACAATTCTTAAATATTTTATATATGCAAATATACAAACAGAGAACTGTACAAAAGGTTGCGTACATATTAAATAATGGCAGAGCTAAACGAAAAGTACTATGCTGGGTTTGCAATAAGTCTGCAGTTAAAAAGCGTGTTTATTGCGCTGATTGTAAGTTGTGGTCTCATGTAAGCTGTGCGGAAAGCAAAAATGCTGTGAGAGTGGTTCTTCTTCTCAAACTTTGGAGACTGAAGAGGTAAGCTCCATGAAAGCTCTCATTACTACTATAAACTCTTTGTCAGTAATGGTGAAGGATATGAAACAGACCATTAGTACTCTAGTTGATGAAAATAAAAACTACGTGAGGAAATAGAACAGTTAAAGGCGGAAAAGCAGACAAATACCACCATAACGCAGCGAATGCCAGAGGAAGAAATTTTTCAGGAGATTGAAGACAGGTATGCTCGCTAATGTTATCGTTAGCAATCTACCTGAATCTCAAGGAGATAATATAGATGAAATTTATAAAGAGGATCGGAAAAAATTGTTTCCTTAATCACAAATACTGGCATAAATGAAAACGAGATTGTAAGATGTATAAGAATTGGTAAGATCTCATCATAAGCCTAGATTAGTAAAAATAATTTTTTCATCTCCCACACATGCTCGAGAAACTGTAATTAAATACAGGTCAAAGAATGGAGTTTTTGTAAACAGAGATTTAACTAGACTACAGCAAGATATTTCCTACAAAATCCGCAAGGAATACAATAATGGAGAGAAGGATATTGCAATGAAGTATATCAATGGAATACCAAAATCATTAAAAAAACATATAAAATTCCAACAGTCAAACTATGATACCTTGACTTGAGCTATTTAGAACTTGATTTTATTTACCAAAATGTACGTGGACTAAATACTAAGCTAACTGAATTCTATTTAAACATTTGTGCAAATGATAGTGACGTCATATTAATTACCGAAACTTGGCTAAATGAAGGAGTATTAAGTAGTGAACTGTTTCCACCAAATTACAATATTTTTCGTTGTGATCGAGTTAGAGCCAGGGGTGGTGGTGTGCTTATAGGTGTTAGTGATAGGTATGTTGTAACGCAAATTGTTGTTACTATTCCTGTACTGGAAGTTGAAGCAGTTGCGGTAAAAATCAACATCAACGATAACATACTTCAATTGGTATTATTATATATACCACCAGCTTCATTAAATGATGTATACTACCAACTCTTTGAGTACTTGGAAACAAAATTGATTTTTCCCAACCTACTATTGTAGTTGGCGATTTTAATATTACTGAGTACATAAACTGTATGAATGGTTCTGCTAATTCACGACTTTATGATATATTGTGCAATTTTCTGTCTTTTAATGATCTTAATCAGTGCAATTCAGTACTTAATCATAACAGACGGTTATTGGATCTAGTTTTACAAACAAACAATATTACTTCTGTAGTATCAAAACGAGAAATTCCACTAGTCCCGGAAGATCGACATCATCCATGTCTAAATGTAAATGTAAAATTCAGAATACAGCTGAAGCAACAATTTTATAAAAATTCCAGCCATCGGTCTTTTAATTTTCGTAAGGCAAATATGGTGGAATTATATCTGGCTTTACCATCTGTTGACTGGTCAGGAATTGAAAGTATAAAATGTGTGGAAAAAGCATGTAACTATTTCTATGATGCTCTATACTCTACACTTTCACACTATGTGCCTTTAAGAAATTCCAAGTCCAGACAGTGCAATTATCCTGTTTGGTTCTCCAGTACAGTGATTAGTATGATTAAAAGAAAAGATATTACTACAATAAATACAATAAAATAAGATCTGCATATTATTTTGATAAATTTAAGGAATTGCGACAATTAATTAAATACACTATAAGGAAAGACTACACTACTTTCATATCAAATACAGAAAGTGCTCTTAAAAGTGACCCTAAACAATTTTGGAGTTTTATTAATGCAAAAAGAGACAGAGTAGAATACCCGGTAGTATGATGTATGAGAATAACCTATTAACATTACCTCAAGATATAGTGGATGCGTTTAGTCTTCACTTCTCCAAGGTGTCAAGGGATACTAACGATAGCGTTCATGCATGTGATGAATTGTGCAATAAATCGGGCAGATGCATGTTCTGTGACAAAAGTGTTGTCAATCGCTACTTCAAGAGGCAAAACTTCAAAACTTTTCTGTATTGCATTTCTTCAAGATTAGTGACACTGATATTGTAAAAGCTGTGAAAGGTTTAAAATCAAATTGTGTGGCTGGTCCTGATGAAATTCCCGCGTTTATTGTCGCTGACTGTATTGAAAGCTTTTGTTACCACTACGGCACATATATAATCTAATTTTAGAATGTTCACTGTACCCTGAGATATGGAAATTATCTAGAATTTGTCCTGTTTTTAAGAGTGGTTCTAAAAGTGAAGTGTCGAATTATAGACCTATTGCAATTATATCGAATTTTGCTAAACTTTTTGAAAGTATATTATCCAAGGTTATATATTCGCATGTAAGCAACCTTATATCTGTTAATCAACATGGCTTTGTCAAAGGTAAATCAACCACAACTAATTTAGTTGAATTCACACAGTATACCTCACAGGCACTAGATGACAGGAAACAAGTTGACATAATATATACAGACTTGACTAAGGCATTTGACAAAGTACAGCATTGTATTTTGTTAAGAAAGTTACAAGATTATGGTATATGTGACCGAATAGTATTTTTAGTTCAGTCTATTTTGATGAACAGACGCCAATATGTATTTTACAGTAGTCACGCTTCGGAAAAAGTTTGTTGTAACAGAGGGGTGGTTCAGGGTTCTAACCTAGGACCATTACTCTTTATTTTATTTCTAAATGATGTTTCTAACAATATTAACTGCCAACATTACGTTTATGCGGATGATTTGAAAATAGTAAATGTGATTAATTCTTCTGATGACTGTCTACACCTACAAAGAGAGTATTGACCGATTTTCAAAATATTGTAAAACAAATTGGCTTGAATTAAATGTTAAAAAATGTAAAGTGATGACTATATCTAGAAAATCAATAATGTTAACTACTTTACAATATAGATGGAGTAATATTAGATCGTTGTGAGCAAATTTGTGATCTTGGCGTAATTGTAGATAATAAGCTATCCTTTGTACATCACATTAGTAGTATTACAAAAGTGCTATGAAAATGCTTGGTTTCATAAAACGTAACACATCACAGTTTAATGATGTATTTTCAATTAAACTTTTGTATTATGCGTTTGTACGATCGAAGCTAGAATACTGTCATGTTGTTTGGAATCCTTCGAATGTAACTTACAGCTTAATGATTGATAGTGTTTCGCGGAAATTTTGTAAATATCTTTACTATAAGATGTATGGTCGATATCCAGTGATGCACTGTGATCAATATGATCTATTATGTAGGACAAATGAGAAATCGCTACTGTGTCGTCGAAATGTAGCGAGTTTAATTTTCCTGCAGAAGATACTTAATGGGTCAATTAGAAGCGTATCATTGCTTGATAATATAAACCTGGTTGTTCCAAGAGTTGATGGCAGGGTCTTTACTGTCTTTTATTATAGAATCTCAAACTCTTACCATCATTATAATTCTCCGCTTTTAAACTGTTTTAAGCTGTATAACCGAATTAGCTCTAAGTTTGATATTTACAATGATAATTTTAGTTCTAAGAAAATTAGAGAAGATTTAGTATTATGTTTTGCAGTTAATTAGGATGTAGTTAAATAAGTTTTTCATTTTTCTAGTTTACGTTCCTGTATGGACTTTATGTCTGTTGGAAGTTAATAAATTATTATTATTATTATCATCATATTTAATAAATAAATAAATTCAGGTTATGTATTTGCGGTTATGAGATAAGGGGCGCGAATTTTAAAGTAATGGCATTTTTTTATTCAAATAATTTTATCGTGTTAGGTAATTTTTAAGCAGCAAAATTATGTTTCACACTGTTTTTGTTAAACAACTATTCTTGATTCTGAAAATTTGAAATTGTCCATTATTAATCTAGGTCAACAATAGAAAAAATTATTGAACCACTAATAGAAAAAATTCAACTTCTCAGTCGGCTAGAAGACGCAAAAATTGTCCACTTCACAGCTAGTAGTGAAAAACATAATTGGAAAATTTAGATCAATTTAAATACTGTGAACAATTTACTTTACTAAAATAAAGTTTTGTTTCGCGTAATTTTTTGTAACGTATCGTAACATTTGACATTGACGACGAATATCCGTTTAGTATAAAAGTGCCAAAATAATTAGGTACAATAAGTAATTGTACAGTAGACTTTATTGATTTTTTAATGGAAGATTTTTCTCCGACTACAACCAGACGAGAGACAAAGAAGGAAAAAAAAGCAATGATTCGGAATGAACCTTATTAGATTTCAATTTTTTAATATCATTTTTGGGTCAGAATTTTTATGTTCAATTTAGGTGCGTATTACATAATTCAATTACATTACGCGTGAGAATTTTTTACTGAAACAATAAAATAATTAATTTTTGATTAAATATGGCTTTCAGACATGCAAATGTATGTAGTGTCATCTAACATTTTCCTTCTTAATTTACCAATGAACTATTTTCAAACTTTTTGATGACGAATAAATTTATAAAAATAAGTTATTAGTACATATCAATAGAAATTATACAAATATAGTTGTTCAAAATCAAATTGTTTTGTTGTTTTTAATGATGGATGCGGATTTCTCAAATAAAACAATTTGCTATGCATTCATTCACTAAAAGCCCGAATTAACCAGTCACGCTTGCGTTGTACTGTAACAAATCAATAAGTCACAAATATTGATAATATTCCAGCAAAATTCTATTACCATTATTAATTAAGTATAAATCCTCTTCACTTTTGTGTGGTGTACTGGGAACGATTTGAAAGTAATTACGTGTCCCAATTTTTTTTATTCCAAACAAGTGCGGAAACATGCAATTACTTTTCTGTTATTATGTGCTATACGCTTCCTAGAGTTTAATAATTATGCATTTTAAGGATTAATTGTAGGTTAAAGATAAACGAGAACACGTTTTAAATTACAAAACTGAAACAGATTTATTTGTAAGGTTTTTGCAGGGTTCTGATAACGATCAAACAAAACCTCGAACTAAATTTTCATAACGTATTCAACTAGTTTTATTTTTAAAAATGTGGTTGAATATTTTAAACTTATAGTTATATTTTATAAAAGTGGTTTAATTAATTAATCAACTTTATATTATATTTAATATTTGTTTTTTACGATTATTTTCTCATTTTGATCTAGACCTCAAAATTCATTCAGTTTTCCGGTTATCAAATCACATTGAACCTCGCAATTCTTTGTGCAAAGTTTGCGTTCCCATTTGATACATACAATAACGTAGCAGAAATAAAAGAATTTGCTGAATTGTATCGTAATTTAAATTCTGTAGCATAATAAATTGTAATAACCTAAAAACAATAAAATGTTCAGTAAACAAAAAAAGTGGGTCACGCAAACTTAAAGTACCATATTATGGTAATCGCGTTCTTGTTTTGCAAATAAATACTTTTATTATTTTAATGCTGGAAATATTCTGATAATCGTGTCATAATATTTTCTAAAAACTTTTTCCGTCCGACAATGTAAATAAATGTTTTAATATGAATTCAAAAGTAAACCTTCGAAAGCTTTAGAAACATCGCTTATGCTAAAGTACCCTGAAGGTTATACAAAAACCTTATTTTCACCAGTTTACAGATTCGTAATTCTTTTAAAAAGTGCTAATTATAGCTAAAGTTACTTTACTACCCCTCGGAACTCAAACGTTTTAATGTGTAGAATTAAATTAATCCTATTGAAAAGAATTGTAAAACTAAGTATAGTCGGTAAAATTTATCTTTTTCAGTTTCGGCAGCGCCATATTTCACTAATTCACGGAATCAAGTTCCTACTCAACATGCGATTTGCAAAAAATAAAGTAGAACCGTAATTTGTCCCATCCATTAGGAACACCAATTTTCTTTTTAATTAAAGTTTATTGCAATATCAAAGTAAAAAGGAAAAGAAGACCCCCCCCCGCCAAATTTTTTTTTCCACCCCCCCCAACCATAAAAGACAACAAATAGGTATTCCAGAAGTACGAACATTTTTTAAAAATTGTTATCGTAATATTATGATTTTATCTTTTTTTTCTTTTTTTTTTCCCCAATTAATTAATAAATTTTTTAAAAAACCAAAAAAAAAAAAAAAAAAATTTTCTTTTTTTACTTTTATTTTTCTTTTTTAATTTAAATTAAAAAAATTTTTTTTTTTTTTTTCCCCCCAACCACACCCCCTCTTCCCCCTTCCCCCCACCATCTTAAAACCACGTTCTTAAATCCTCCAATATTAACAAACTTTTTTATATTTTTTCTCATTTTTTTTTTTTTTCCTAATACATGCAATTATTCTTCATTATTTTTTTTTTTTCCTAATTATTAAAGAATAAATTTTTTATACTTTTTTTTTTTTTTTTTTTTCACAACCCCCAATTTTTTAAAATTTTTTTAAAGAAAAGAAAAATTCCCTCCCCCCACCCATTTTTTAAACCCCAACAAAAAACCCATTTAAAACCCAAACTAAAACATTAATACAAGCCCAACAATTTTCTTTTTTTAACATATGAAGGTACACTCATGAAATTTAAAACTTGGACACCACAATTTCTGTAAACAAAAGTTTGCACATTGTGAAGCGGGCTTAAGGGTATCATTTACAATTCTAACAGCAGGTAGTCTCAGCAGGGGTTATCTTATAGAAGGACTGTAGAATGAATCATTACACTAAGCACGTTTTAGAAAATAGGTAATTTACGTTGCTTACTTAATTTTTTCTTTAAAGAATATATTTGAAGGTATCGCTAATTAAACACCATAGCTCGATTAATTATCGAATCAAAATTTTGTTTAGGAAATGTTTACAAAATAAAATTAGAAATAATTTTGATTTAAAAACGTCTACAAGCAATAACTTTTAAATTAAATCAAAAACTAAACATGGTTATTTGGGTTGACTGATTATTACTTATTTTTAAATAAATCTAACCTACTAATTATTGTAAGTTATTAAAAAAATCATTAAACTCTCTATTCATAATATTTAGTCCTTACAAAATGTATATTTTATGACGTTTCATTTTTTTCTGTAGTTAATATAAAAAGTGAAAATAAAAACTAAGGCAATTCTTATTGTCAACGTATATATTTAGTTTTTGACAAGAATTTATTACATAATTATAATTAAGATACCAAGTTATAGTTTAAAATTAAATGAAAACTTTTTTTTTAAATAAAGGTATTACTATATAAATAAATATAAGAAATCAATAATGGGTGTGACCTCCATTATTATTGATACATTCTTGGAGGCGTCTGCTCATTGACGCTATCAAGGTATCAATATAATTAATATTAATCGTTTCCCATGCGGTATCAATGGCTGCAATTAGTGCATTACGGTTTACTGGTATAAAATTTGGCCCTTGTTGTCTTCGGATAACAGCAAGTATTCGAGCCCAAACATTTTCGATAATGTTAAAATCTGGGCTTTTTGCTGGCCAGGGTAACAGCTCCAAGTTATTTGCTTGTATCCAGTTGCGCACAACCTGCGAAGTATAGGGTCATCATATCCCGATAGTTAATTATCGAATGTTCCAAGAAAATATGTAAATAGTAAATGGAATCTACTAACGTAACGTTAAGTCGTTAATTATAGTTACATAACTCTCCTTTCATAAGATATAGTTCATATTAATATGCTTATTGTAAAGCTTCGTACACACCTGAACAACAAACCGAGGAACAAACAGAACAACGAACCGAACGGCAATCGGAACATTAATTTGACGGTGCTACGTACGAATTTTAGAACAGATTCGCAAGTCCTGATTGTTCCACGAACGGTTTGCGGCGTTCCCGCAACTTGTCGGTTTTTTCTCCGACATCAAAGAAAATGCGCGCGAATGCGTTTGCAGGTTTGGACGAATCTAAACAAAACGGCGAACAAACTTATGCGGGAGAATTAAATTATTTATTTTTGTCCTCCCTTTTGTGGGTTTGTTGTGTTTTAGGTAATATTATGGAGTTGACAGAAGAAAAATGTTTTAAATTAATCAGTGTTTAAGAATGCAAGAAAAAATGATGTCCCTATTAGCATCATTTGGGCGGAAATTTCCAAAATAAAAAAAAGCGAAGTAAATTATAATTTTTACTCTTCTTTGTGCGTAAAAATTTGGTTGGCACTATCTTCTTGTTTTCCGCAATTTTCTTCTCAATAATAAATATATATGAACTGAAAACTACTGAAAATAATTATGGAACAGCACAAACGTTCCGTTTGTTGTTCGGATTGTGGAAATCATAAAAGATCGTTTGTCGTTCTGTTTGACTTTCGGTTCGTTGTTATGTTTGTTGCTCGGTTTGTTGTTCAGGTGTGTACGAAGCTTTACAACTTAAGCAACAATTTTTTGGCGAATAAAGATTAGTTTGTGATGTAATATTAGAAACACAAATTTATATCATATCAAATTTATGACAACTTAAAACCAAGAACGTGTATGTTATTGCTAAGAAATTATTAAGGAAAAAGCGCAATTGCAGTGTAAATATTTATAATTAGATATTTTCGAAAGTTTATAAGTCCTCTATTGTAATCTTAATACTTAAAAGAAAATCCTGTCCATTAGCATTATAAGGAAATGGCTTTTACTTTATGAATAAGTTTCAATAACAATAGAATATCCTTGCTTGTTTAATTTACTTCCTTTGAGTCATATTGCTCTAAGGGTTGTTACATTGGTCATTAGAAGTATGTAATAAATAAACAATTACCTACTGTTTGAGAAGGGGTAGTGTGAACCAATAAATAAAGTAAGAAATGTAAATTCCATTTTAGTTTAAAATTTCAAGTGTTGTGAAAATGCCACCTCATCTCGGTGCTGATTTGAAAGCGCGGATTGTTTCGGAATTAGCGGCGGCCGTAGCGTGCGTGAAATTTCACGTATGTTAGATATACCAAAAGCACCGTAGGGCATTACCGAGTAAAATGGAATCTTGAACACACTTTGGAAAGAGCCATCGGAAGTGGTAGACCTAAAGTATCTACACGTGCTCAAGATCTCGAGTTGTTTCATTACGTAACAGAACAACCATTTGCTACATACTCCAGGGCTATAGCAGATACACATTTTCCCGGATGCCGTATAACTGCACAAAAAGATTAAAGGAGATGGGAATAAAGAAGTATAATGCTGCTGCGAAAGAAGTTCTCAGTGACGAAAATATGAGACGTCGTCTGAATTTGCAAGGCGATATGTGAACGAACCTTGGAATTTTGGAATCGAGTGATTTTTAGCGACGAAAAACGTTCAATAGCCGCAACGATGGACCACTAAAAGTTTTTAGAATGGAAGGAACTCGTTACGAAAATAATCACATATGTCCTAAAAAACGAAGTGGTTATTTTTCTGTGAATGTGGGGTTGGGTTAGCGCGGGGTCCAGGAGTTTGTTGGGCTATCGATGGACGTCTTGATTCTGCTGCGTATTTAGATATTTTGGAAACTATTATGAAACCTTCAGTCGAAGTGTTTTATCCAGACGAAGATTATATTTTCCAACAAGTAAGTATTCTTATTTCACTATACTTTCTCCAAAAAATAGTTCGGGATCTGTTGAATTAACATTTTCATAATGTATTTTTGTTGTTAAAGGACAACGCCCCTATTCATACTTCGCGGGTTGTGCGCAATTGGATACGAGAAAATAACTTGGAGCTGTTACCCTGGCCAGCAAAAGCCCAGATTTTAACATTATCGAAAATGTTTGGGCTCGAATACTTGCTGTTATCCGAAGACAACAAGGGCCAAATTTTATACCAGTAAACCGTAATGCACTAATTGCAGCCATTGATACCGCATGGGAAACGATTAATATTAATTATATTGATACCTTGATAGCGTCAATGAGCAGACGCCTCCAAGAATGTATCAATAATAATGGAGGTCACACCCATTATTGATTTCTTATATTTATTTATATAGTAATACCTTTATTTAAAAAAAAGTTTTCATTTAATTTTAAACTATAACTTGGTATCTTAATTATAATTATGTAATAAATTCTTGTCAAAAACTAAATATATACGTTGACAATAAGAATTGCCTTAGTTTTTATTTTCACTTTTTATATTAACTACAGAAAAAATGAAACGTCATAAAATATACATTTTGTAAGGACTAAATATTATGAATAGAGAGTTTAATGATTTTTTTAATAACTTACAATAATTAGTAGGTTAGATTTATTTAAAAATAAGTAATAATCAGTCAACCCAAATAACCATGTTTAGTTTTTGATTTAATTTAAAAGTTATTGCTTGTAGACGTTTTTAAATCAAAATTATTTCTAATTTTATTTTGTAAACATTTCCTAAACAAAATTTTGATTCGATAATTAATCGAGCTATGGTGTTTAATTAGCGATACCTTCAAATATATTCTTTAAAGAAAAAAATTAAGTAAGCAACGTAAATTACCTATTTTCTAAAACGTGCTTAGTGTAATGATTCATTCTACAGTCCTTCTATAAGATAACCCCTGCTGAGACTACCTGCTGTTAGAATTGTAAATGATACCCTTAAGCCCGCTTCACAATGTGCAAACTTTTGTTTACAGAAATTGTGATGTCCAAGTTTTAAATTTTATGAGTGTACACGTCAATATACGTTAGAGTTTCTTCGTGTGTGTTTTAGACGTTTTTAATACAAATATGAAATATGGAAGGTTGTTATCAGTCAATAAGCAAAACATGTTGTTTCCGAAAATCACCATTTTGGTTTCCGGACTTGGTCATCAATACCCTCCCGAAAAATGTACAACACAATTTTACAAAATACAACTACACATTAGTATAGGGTACACAACAAATATTCTACAAATTAATGTTGAGGGATTAAGTAAGGACAAATCAAATTCCTTGTCTTATCTTTGTTATAGGAATAGAGTGGATATTTTCTTTACAGGAAACACACTGTGGAGATGAGACAAACATACTCAAAAATGTATTTTAAGAGGTTTTCAATTAGTAGACTTTATTGAGAGCCCCATTTATGGAGTAGCTACAGACGTCAAAGAAAATATTCAATACGAAAATAAACAAAAAAGTATAATTTATAGAATTTTCGTTATAGCTACTAAAATAGGAGATATACACGTAGTAAATATTTACATATCTCCTCGAATAGCTTGGCCAGAAAGTTTTTATGTCGTTTTTCCTCATCTATGTGTATATGTTGGTAGCTTTAATTGTCATAACACATTATGGGGCTACAACGACAACGACGTTACAAACGTGGATGGAGTTTCAAATCATACATTTAGTATACAATCCAAAAGACATCAAAACATTTTAGTCCAGTCGATGGCAAAACGATTACAGCCCGGAACTGTGTTTAGTGCCAATGGATCGCGACACGGTTCCATTACAATTAAAACGTATGGTATTAAACGATTTTCCAAGAAGTCAACATTGGACTTCAAATTCCGTTTGTAGAATCTTTAAGAAAACTAAGATGGAATTTGCAGAAACCTAATTGGATAAACTATAGAACATCTCTCGATTCTACTCTTAGATGGATACCACCGGTTTCTGATAATTAGTATAGGTTTGTAGGTGCTCTAAAATGTGGAGCAAATAAATCAATTCCACGTGGTTTTTGAAAGGAATATGTTCCATGTAGGTCGACTGAAACAGATTTTATAAACCTTATCTAGAAAATCCAAACAAGGAAACTGGAGATGCTGTACAGTCATCTCTAAATAATTGAAGATAACAGAAATAGAATTAATTAATGGAAAATATGAATTTCGTACATTCAAGTCGTAAAAAATGGACAGTTTTCAATAAATTACGTTCTATAAATCAATCTGTTAAACAAATACAAAAATTCTCTAAATTCTACTTCTTCTCAGTTGGTTAATGTTTCCAACTCAATAAAAGTGAAGAAATCGACGAACAAGTGTCTACAAAAGAAAAGAAAATCTACACCTATCTCAGATGAGATACCTTTTTATTGTAGAAGAGCTAAAATATGCATTAAAAGACAAAATAAAAAAAAGCTGCCGGGTTTGATGGAATACATCCAATGATATTTATAATACAGTTAAGTTACCAAAAGATTTAAAAAAATGTAAAGTCGTTGCAATTTTAAAGAAAAATAAATATTCTACAGACCCTACGTCTTAGCGTTCAATAAGTTTGTTAAATGTAAGGTTTTAGAAAGATTGATTTAAATTTAGATTTTTAAATAATGGTCTTTCACAGGGATCGGTTCTTGCACCTATTCTTTTTAATGCATATTTTTGATTTTCCTTCTTTTCAATGTCGAAAATTTGTCTACGCCGATGATATGGCAATTTTATTTCAACTTTCGGATTTTTTCGAAATTGAAAGAAACCTATCTGATAATTTGCGGAATTGGAATCTTATTTTTAAAATGGCGATTATGCCCTCAGAAATTTCTTGTTAAATTTAAGTAATAGAAAGATAAGTTGAAAACTCATTGTTGTCTTTAATAATAAGGACTGAGGACGAAAAAACATTAACATTGAAAAACTTGCATAACTTTTAAACCGCTAAATAAATTTTCAAAAAAATTTAGTTTTCGATAGGTTATTTATTATATAAAAATTAAGAAAAAACAAAAAATCAATCAGCTTGTCGGGAATGGTCTCCATCATGGCTTTTATGGTGGTGCTCAACAATTTCTTGGTCGCTACGGTCCACATTTTTCTAAAAATTTCAATCAATTTTGTAGCCTTTTTTGTCTGCTTCAAGCTTCTTTTCACCAAAGCCCAGTACCGGTCGATTGGGCGAAGCTCAGGGCAATTTGGTAGGTTAGCCTCCCTGGGCGAAGCACGAAGCTAAATCCGGCCAAAAAAATGTGGATACCTTATGTTTACTCAGAAAAGGCCGCAATCATTTTTGGAGACACTCCTTCGTGTAAATATCGGAGTTAATTGTTCCATTGGTTATGAAAGATTGGTTTCTTTCACCGCAGCTACAAATCACCTGCCAAACGAGATATGTTTTTGGAAACTTGGACTTTATTTTAGTTCTAAACTTCTTACGAACATTTTCTCGTCCACAGGAAACATAAAACTCCTGACCAGGTAGTTGAGAAAAGTCGGCGAGGACGTAAGTCTCATCGTCCATCACGCAACATTGACGTTTTTGGAAAAAATCTGCTCTCAACTGTCTGGCTCGTTTCTTGGCTTCAATGTTTTTCTCCGCTTTACGATCTGGAGTTGTTTGAACTTTGTATGATTTAAATCCACTCTTTTTTTTTATTTTTCGAATTGTCTTTTCCGACAAGTCGACTTTTGCAGCTAATTTCCGGTTCGATATCAGCGGATTCTTAACCATCGCAGATATTGCCTTTTGCACCTTTTTTGGTGAATGGAAACCCTCTAGTCGTCCACTTCCTGGTTTCCGTGTTATGGTAAAGTCTTCTTTGTACCGCTTGATGACTTTTGTTGCCGCTTGCCTGCAAACTTTTGCCTCCTTTGCAATGCGAACGACTGACCATTGTGGATTCTCAACAAATTTTTAATGATTAATCTATGTACTTCCACTACTTTTGCCATTGTGAACACAATTTGACTTAAATAAAAATAAAATTTGACGACATATTCTGACAACTATTTCAAAGCCTACTATATCAAAATTTTGTAAAAATTATATGGTATAAAGTTATGCAAGTTTTTCAATGTTAATGTTTTTTCGCCCTCAGTCCTTAGAAGTTAAATCATAATTTAACCCAGTTTATCTGGTAGTAACTTTAGATTTTAGTTTATTCTACAGCAGAATATTGTGCTCCCGTCTGGTTGAATAGTTATCATACGAAAAAATAGATGCTCAGTTGAATTGCACTATGTGTATAATTAGTGGAACCATTAAATTTACTCTTCTCGATTGGGTTCCTGTTCTTTGTAATATTACTCCATAGAACATTCGAAGAAAAGCTGCGTTAAAACGCGAATGGGATAAATGCCAACTCAAGAAAAACTTACCAATTTGGAATGATTGAGAACCCTCTCGCTAAAAGACTTAAATCTCGATCTCCTGTATGGTTGCAAGACGACGGCTTTTTCTGAAGTTGCAGAGTGGAAAAAATTATGGTCTGGAGTTAATGTTTTCAATAAACATCTCATTAATGATCCACAATAAAAGTCCCGGGCTTTGATCAAAAGAAAAAAAATTGTCAAAAGTAAATCGTATAAGAACAGGCCATTTAAAATGCAACTCTATGTTGTTTAAATGGGGTGCGATTTCTAATCCAAATTTTGACTGTGGAAACGAACCAGATACCGTTACACATATTGTAGAGGATTGTCAATTAACAAAGTTTAAAGGAGGATTTGTAAACAATCATAATTTAACGTATTATGGCTTAATAATCTGAAGGACATCTAAAATTAAGCAATATTTTGTATTATCTGCTTGATTATCTGTTTTTCTATTATTTTGTTTTCTATTTCTTAAACCTACTATAGTTTTCGTCATTGTCGTGACTGGCGCTTGGACCGGTTTATTATATGTCGTCAAAAAATTAATATAAAAAAAAAAAAAAAAAAAAAAAAAAAAAAAAAAAAAAATGAAATCGCTGTGCTGTTACATTTTACTTTCCTATTTACTTTTTATAACGTTTACACACTTAATTAACATTATTACATATGAATACTAAGGTAAGGATTGGCATGTTTAGGTTTTAGTGATTTTCCTTAAAGCAAATGCTTTGCCAAGACAAACCAATCCACAATTGCACACGGTTTCGTCACTACACTATACAGGTATATACTGATCTTCTGGGGAACCATACATAACACTTACATCACAATACAATATTTAAAAAAATGTACCATACGAATAAATAAATAAAATTATAACAATGAAATAAGTTTTTATTGAAAAAAAGCTTTATTTGATTTTGTTGAGAAAAGTGAAGCTAACCGTTGTGTTGTAGAAAAATTTATTCTAGTATACTCCGCAGTTTTAGCAACTTTTCTTTTTTTTGAACAATTGAGTAATCAAGAAAATTTTAATATTTGAGAATAGTGCCGAAATAATTGGCCAAAAGGATTAAATAATCTGAGATTCATCCTCCTCTTCCCTCGAATAATTGCAAAAGATTAATAATTGATAAATTACGACAAAACGGTCAAATATCCTAATATGGTTATACAGGGTGGCCTACCAAAAATAAAACATACCGCTTCCGAAAACAAAGTTGACTCGAAAATCAACGGGGTTACTTGGCAGCCCCCATGTCAAAAATCTTAAATTGGCCATGTCAAAATCTTAAAAAGGCCCTTGAAATTCTCTATACAGCTATATGCATTTTTTCTCCGTCAGAGGACCCGAAGAACCCCCGATAATCCTGTTTTTAAAAATAAAAGAAAAAAGTCGGTAAATACTGCTTCATGGTCAAAAATGCCAATTCATGTTTACAAGACGTCCTTATAGTTAGCAGACCGCTTGACGCAAATCAACAACTTTGTACATTAAAAATTAACTGCTAATTAACTACTAATTAAGTGCCTCAGTTGCGGTTTAATTGCTGCAGCAGTTCTAGGGATATACAATGATCTGCTACCTTAAAAAAAAGTTATTAGACGAAGTATCTAAAAATAGTGTTAGAGTTTGATTAAAATGCCTAAATTGATCAAAAAATTAACTGCAATGTAGGTGCTTCACGTTCCGCGATTTCAGAATCACTCAAAAAAAATTTTTTTTCTAAATAAGTTATGGATCAGCTATCTTAGGCAAACCAAATGTTAGAAACCACTTTGGACAACTAAAATCGAACTTGAGCACATCTATAGATTTAAGTGCTTCATGTTCACTATCTTCAGTAACTCATTGATCTGTCTTTGGCAGACCAAATGTTAAAAATCTTTGACAAATTAAAATCAAAATCTAGGGTATGTTTAGATTTGTTGCATTAAAGTGCTTTTATGTTTGCTATATCTAAAAAACACTCAATTTTTGTCAGTGAGTAAAAAAATAGTGTTTGCAGTAGTTTTGAGATAGTGAACATGAAGCACTTAAAAAAAGCACTAAAATCTATAGATGTGTTAAAGTTCAACTTTAGTTGTCTAAGGTGGTTTCTAACATTTGGCTTGCCAAAGATAGCAGATCAATGAATGATTTGGAAAAAAAAGTTTTTTGAGTGCTTATGAAAGCAGAGAACAGATCAGTGAGTACAAAAAATAGTGTTTGCAGTAGTTTTGAGATAGCAAACATGAGGCAAACTTAAATAGCAATTAATTTTTCTATCTATTTAAACATTTTAATCAAACTTTAATACTGTTTTTAGATACTTGGTTTGCTAATCTTTTTTTAAGGTAATTAGCACTTAATGGGCTCTTAATTTCCAATGTACAATATCGTTGATATGCCTCAACTGGTATACTATCTTTAAGGACATGTTTACAAAGGACGTTCATTAACGATGAAATACAGGGCGGGTCAAGTGGCACCTCATATGAAAGGTATTTTATTCTCTATTCAACTAAATGCATTTTATTTCGAGAAGAGGGACTAAGAGAGTCCAACGACCTCTTTTCCCTAAAAAAAACAATAGAAAATGCAGAACTAGTTGACTGGGTGGAGTGACACCTCATACGTAGATATAGTATGACCCTTTGCAATCACAGACATTTTCTGCTACTCAAACTTAATGCTCGGGCCAAAAAAAGAGGATTCGTTTCACTTTGGTAGTGTATGTAATTTCATATATTTATATAAAAAAAAAAAAATTTAAAAAAAAAAAAAAAAAAAAAAAAAAAAAAAAAAAAAAAAAAAAAAAAAAAAAAAAAAAAAAAAAAAAAAAAAAAAAAAAAAAAAAAAAAAAAAAAAAAAAAAAAAAAAAAAAAAAAAAAAAAAAAAAAAAAAAAAAAAAAAAAAAAAAAAAAAAAAAAAAACTAAAAACACCGCGGTGCGGAAAATGAAACTTCCCTGCATCGAGAATAACCAGGAAATGAGTAATCTTAGGTTATGAGTACCAAATAGTTATTTGTCCAACAAGTGAGGAAAGCGATTCTTTTTCCCACTAGGAGTGAGAGTGGTTTCCTCATGTGTTAGACACAACATTTTTTCCACGACATTCCCCAAAAACAACCTACTTAAAGAAGTAATATTTAATAGGTGGGTCCCAATAGTCTTGCTACAGTATTCTGTAGTATCGGTGTGGTCTCAATCTGTCATAGCGCAACCGCGTAATTCTAACCAATAAATGTAGGGTAGCAATTTTTAAGAGTCCAAATATAAGATATTAAATTAAACAAACTTGATTGAATACTAAATAAAATCGTTTAACTAAGTACTAGGCGCATATAGTTCTAATGACACATTTTTACCTTTCTTTAAAAGGCATTTTTGTAACACGACATTATTTTCCTTGCTAGTGAGGAAAAACCAATTTGCCTCACTATTTGTAGAGAAGAAACGTCCGTTTTCTAAGTATGTCGTGGAAAAAATAATTTATTTGTTGTCAATAATAATTAATTGTAGATTTAGGGCATCACGGTCAAGTAGACGCATGGTTTGCCGAAACATGGCAGAAAATTTTTACAAAATAAATATCAGCTGTCGAAAGCCGACAGTGATTTGTGGCTGACACTTTGAAATCCCTACCTTGTTCGGTGCATCAAAAACGGTTTATTCAATCGCTCAGAGAGTCAAAATTGTTGCACTTTACTTTGATAATGGTAGCAGTGCCAATAGAGAAATAAAAAGCGAACTATTGCAAACGCAGTTAAAAATAAAGCTGTGGAAGTAGGGGTCCTGGGATATATTGCAACTAGATCCCGCATTAAGTACCAGGCATAAATCGAACAAGCACCTCAAGGTATTTTGAAACAAGACCGATTTTATAGCTTTGCTTATTTCAATCAGTTTAGTGCAATTTTTCTTGAAATTTTAATAGAGTTACGAGATGGTCAAGTGGTACCTAACATCATTAAAAATTTAAGTTAATTTAAGGAACAACTTTTTTGGTTTTTATTTGATAGAAAACGTACAAATAATAGAATCGGTTGTAGATTGTGTAACAATTAATTAACGTAACAAATCTTCGCAAGCATCACTGTCGTTCTCCATACAAACATAAAAATTTTGTTCAAAACGCTCTGTAAGGTAAAACAAAAAGGAGAATGTTTAAAAACACTGAAGTCAGGACACATATACTATAACAAGGGAAATGAAACCCAGTCAATCGGAGGAAACGGCTTTTTCATCAATAGAAGGCATACAAATAACATCCTCTGCACAAAAGGCATATCCACCAGAGTAACATACCTAGTACTAAAACTCAACAGACGATACAATATAAAGGTAATCCAAGTGTATGCCCCAACATCCGACCACTCAAACGACGAAGTCGAGAACCTATATGACGAGATATCCATGGCACTAAAAAACACACCCGCTCACTACAACATAATCTGTAGAGATTTTAATGTCAAAATGGGCTTAAAAAATACTAAGGAAGAAACAGCGCTAGGAAACTTTGGAACTCCAGGAAGGAATGAAAGAGGAGAGACCTTACTCAACTTCCTACTACAAAACAATCTATACCAAATGAACAGCTTCTTCTATAAACAACTACACAGGAGATGGACATGGCAAAGCCCCGATGGTAAAACCCAAAATGAAATTGATTATATTATTAGCGACAAAAAAAAAATAAAGGACGTGACAGTCTTAAACAAATTTACACAGGCAGTGACCATCGAATGGTAAGAGCGCTAATAGCAATACATATCGATCAAGAAAGATATCAAATAATTAAAAGAAAACCAACACCAACATGGATAACACCCACAGATACGAAACAATATAAAGATGAAATTGATAGACAATTGAAAAAGAAAATTACAAATGACGAAAACATAGACAGCTTAAACCAGAAAATAACAGAAATTATTACAAAAAGTCAACAAAAACACTGTCCCATAAACAAAAAAAAAAAGAAAAACTCAGCATGAGATCCAAACAATTAATGGAAAAACGAAGAGAAATTAGACAAAGCAAGAACAATGAAAATCAAAATCAAAACTTAAGGAAATCAATAAAGAAATCTCTAAATCCATCCGAAAAGACTTAAGAAAGTTCAAAACAGATCACATAAAGGAAACCATAGAAAATAATAGAAGCTTAAGAGTCCCTAAGAGAAAACTGAATAACGGAAAGCACAGAAATAAATAAGCTAAAAAATGCTTGAGGTGAAATATCGTCAAATAGAGAAGAGCTAATACAGATTGTAGAAACATTCTATACGGAACTATACAAAACAACAAGAAGAGATGAAACAAACTTGAACAAAGCTGTTAAAAAGGAAATACTAAACCAAGGCTTAGAAGACATACCCAACATAACCATCAACGAAATAGACCACGCACTAAGGAAAATGAAACAAAACAAAGCACCTGACGAGGATGTAGTAGTGGTAGAGGCCGTAAAAAATGGAGGAAAACTACTAAAAAGAAAAATAAAAGATCTACTTAATCTGTGCCTACATGAAGGTCATATACCAAAAAAGTGAAACAACGCTATAACTATTATACTACATAAGAAGGGAGATAAAACAGACCTCAAAAATTACAGGCCTATAAGTTTGCTAAACCATCTTTATAAACTCTTCACCCGCATTATAACAACTAGACTAGAAAATAAACTAGACACATACCAGCCCAGGGAACAGGCTGGATTTCGACCAAACTTTGGAACAAATGACCACCTACAAGCAGTAAAGATACTTATAGAGAGGACAGTAGAATACAATAGACCCCTAGTAATGACCTTTGTAGATTTTCATAAGGCCTTCGACTCTGTGGAGCTGGACAGCATAATAGAAGTCTTGAACGACAGCCGGATTGATAGCCGTTATACTAAACTTATATATAATATTTACAAAAACGCAACAGCAACAATAAAACTGCATGATACTAGCAATCCTATAAAAATAGAACGTGGCGTCAGGCAGGGGGATACCTTATCCCTCAAGCTCTTCATTACAGCACTAGAGTATGCCTTCAAAAAGATTAATTGGGAAAAACAGGGGCATAAAAATAGAGGAAAATACCTCAGTCATCTTTGTTTTGCAGACAATATGATCTTAATGTCTGACAAACTGAACGACGCAAGGGAAATGTTAAGTGAACTCGATAAGGCATGCACAAAAATTGGCTTAAAAATAAACTTTAAAAAGACCAAATATATGACCAACCTTGTCCCCAGCGAACAACTAACAATACGAGACCAAAACATTGAACTGGTAGAAAAATATATTACCTTGGACACAAACTAAGGATAAGCAGAGACAACCAAAATTAAAACAACCTTGGGCATTTAAATTGGGTTGAGGGTAAACCTTAAGCATGGGAGTAACCGAAACGACAAAATTAAGAGATGTATTCAAGAGCGACATATATGCTTCCAAAAAACGTAATCGAACCCACAGTGCAGTGCTTCAAGTCATGACTTATGGAAGCAGAAAAACATTTGAACATAAATAGTTCAACGAGCAAAGACAAAATCGGTGGCCAGTTAAATTAGCGAGCAACCAAAGACACATGGAACCATACGTAACACATTAAACTGGATAGAGATCGCATATACAGAAACCAAGCAACGGTAAAACGTAGGACCGGGCTTTGTTCGTTTCCCAATTGTTAGCTATAGGTATAAAGATAAGGCCTTTTTGTAAACCTGGCAAATGCTCTTAACCCTTAGTAAGCATAATACAATGTATAACTCACCTTATCTTTGTGTAATTTTGTTAATGACTTTTAATAAATATGTACGTAATAATTTTGATTTTTCTGATTTTGTACAACTTAAAATGTCTTGGAAATCAAGGACATTTTCCTTTTTTTTATATTGGGAATCTATTGATAAATTTGATCGCCAAAAACTTGAAGAAATTTACAACCAGTGCTTTCAACATTTTTATTTGCACTTGGTAGTAAACTCAAATTTTAACGTTACAAGAGACAACCAAACATGCGAAATTGGGTGGAAAATAACCTTAGTGAGGCAGCATATGGCCACACTAAGAGAAGCTTTAAGATCGACATCCCAAAATGCTAAAATGTAGCCCAGAACGCAATAAATGCGTCGCCAGTCATGGCTTAGGCCAGCAGACACGCTGGGCGGATGACATAAAGAAAATCGCCACAAACTGGCTACAAACTGCTCAAGACAGAGAAAGGTGGAAGAGTTTGGGGGAGGCCTATATCAGCAGTGGATATGAAAGGGCTGGTTGATGATGATGATGATGATGCTCTGTAACATTATGGAGTATTTCGGTTTTCTTGAGCGACATTCATTAATAATTCATTGTCGTAAGTTATCTAATAAAGCAGGGTACGTTTTATTCACTCGGGTTTAGATTCTCCCACAAAAAAATCTTCAACATTCAAAAAAACCTCGTTTTCCAATCCAAGTGTTGGGAAACCTGTGGTTTAAATACTGGCGGACGGGTAGGTCATAGTAAGGAAGACCTCCATCTTGTTGAAACACAAACTGATCTTCCATATCTTGCTCATTATTTTGAATTACATCAGTAATGGCCGGCTCTATCTGTGTTTGGAGTAATTCTAAATAAATGGCCCCATTCAAATTTCCCGGCAAGAAGAATCGTTTAATAATATTGTTGCCATAAATACCGGCCCAAACGTTTACATTCTTCGGGTGTTGCGTGTGGGTTTCGTGAAAAATGCGGGGGTTTAAATCCGACCAATATGGACAATTGTGGCGGTTCACCAAACCGTTGATAAAAAAATGGTTCATCGTAAAAGCAAATATTAAAGATTACGTTTCGATTGTCTATTACCCGTTGACTCATTCACTCACAAAATTGTAAAAGGCGGTCGAAATCGCCTTCGTTAAGTTCATATATCAATTGGATTTTGTAGGGATGAGAACGGTGTTGTTTCAACATTCTTTGAATTCTTGACCTACTTATGTCGGACACGCGCCAGGAACGGTCTTATGTGGTTAATTTTACTTAAGAGTAAAGTACCTTTACATTTGACAATATCAGAAATTTTTATTGACAAAAGTTGATTAGAACTAAAAACTACATTCAAATATAAAATTGCGCCTAATTTAATAAAATTTTTGTTATTGCATTGACACAGAATTCGAATATGTCGAATCATTTCGTTGACGTATTTTTACTTTAATGGTGTATTAATTAGATTTTTATAAATAAGTTTTCTTAATACTTGCTGAACGGAACGGAAAGTTATCATGCATGTAATAAATAAAAAAGATAAATGTTAAAACAAAAACGTCTTCCATGATTGAACTGTGTCGAAAAGGTAACCGTAATAGTTGCAAGTACGGTTACCTTTTCGACATCTCAAAATACGTTTTTGTTTTAACAGTGACTCCGGCCGTGCAAGCTTCAATTCTTACAAAAATATAAATATTCTGAATCGATAATTTAAGTCAAATTAAAAAAAAAAGTTTAAACAGTTTGTTTTCCGAACAACTTTTCATAGTTAAAGTTTTCGATATTATTACAAATAAAGGTCCTTTAATAGAATTTAAAATATATAATTCTTCAAATTCAGATTTTAGGATGATAGCAATGTTAATTTCTTTAGTGGAGATGAGGATAAATAAACACTCTTCAAGTATTTAAATCGCTAACGTTTTGCTCACAATTCTTCAGAGTGGTTGAAATTTTGTTTTTAATCCCTAGTAACTCCACTCTCAAAATTTAAGCCGCTCTGAAGAATCTCACGCATTGTGGCAAAACGTTAGAAGTTAAACACTTGAAGAATGTTTATTTATCTTCACCTCCACTAAAGGAATTAACATTGCTATCATTCCAAAGGTCCTTTACTTCTATACCAAATTCATATTTTTTTCAAATTTCGCATACGACTGAAAAAAATTTAACATTTGATGATTGTAATTTACATTTTAGAACATTGAAAAATTTGAAAAAACTCGTATTCACCTGACAACGATTGTTCCTACAGTTTTTTGTCTCTTACGTTTACTTGTCAAATTATAGAGTTTATGAAAATGGCAATTTATGACCGCTACCAAAGACCAAATAATACCTCTACTGTACATTGTTAGTGTAAATCATTGTTATTTAAAAAACCGGTACTAAATTAGAAAAACGGTGAACCCTCCAGGGACTTTCAAAAAGTGATAGGTCAAAGCTTTTAATATTCTTAATAGTTAAAATACTGGAACTGTATAGTATTAGATACTTTGTGATTACTTAAACAACCAAGGCAAAAGAAGTAGCGTATTAATCAGGGCGCTGCAGTCAAGATTACTATATGGTTTCAGAGTGCTTTCAAAAAAAGAAAAAGCATGAGGCGAACATAGTCAATGCTTTTAATATTTTGGTCAGTGCACTTAAGATTACTATAGAATTTTTAGCACAATATATATATATATAAATTCCTTAAAAATCTATGTATTAATATTATCATTTGATAGAGGATTTTAAAGAAGTGTGATGCAAAGGTTTTTGAAACTCTAACTTAACCCCCCTGGGGTCTGGCCACACCCACCCTCTCCAAACTTCAAAATTAATTTTTTGTTTTATTAATAAATATGTTTGTCTTGACAAGACAAACATTTTTTTGTATGACACTCATTTTGACCTATGACCTTAGAGGAGATCAAAAGTTATAGGTCAAAATTCATGAGTCCGTAGGACGTGCTTAAAGACTATAGTAAGTATAGTAGTTCAGGATCTCCTGGCGGTTGACCTCATAAAATGCGCGGCGGAATTTTTAAACAATTTGAAAAGTAGGCACGAACGAATATATCGGGAAGCGTCGGTAGCCTAAAGTGCCAACCTAAATATGTTGACTACATAATAATACACGTTTAATTATTTAAATCATTTTAAGTTAATATTATAATTATTGAAAGTAAAATTAATAATTGACACTTAGGTATGTATTGATTATCGACTGAACACTTTTATTATAAAAATTCTTTTTAGTTACAAACTCTGTTGTAAACATAACCTAGCCTGTACATCAGCTGTTTTGAATAAGTAGAACAAAATTAATTATATTTACTCAGTGGTTATAATTTCATTCATTTAAAATGAAATTTTGTATAAAATCTTTATCGTATTGCAGTTTAACATTAATAAAACTATTATCTTTAGATGCATATATAAATAAATCGCATTCTGTTAAATTGTCCTTTTATTTTATGTCGTTTATCTTGAAAAGCACTGGTTTTAGGCACAACACACATATTTCGGAGATTCTCTTCAAAATGCCACAAGTGATAACATGCTGTGAATTCGCAATTGCTTCACCTTCCAAATAACCAAAAAGAGTAATTAACGATAAGCTATATCACTGTATGTAACTGATTATTATATAGATTTCGAATCACTACTAGTAAATTCTTCCTCACTTTCACCGGTATTAACTGTAAATGTCATATCTTCTACTTCATCGATGAAACCTTCTCTTTTAAATATTCCTCTTCAACCTTTTGTGTGTGTTTGCATACAGCTTCCCATTCTTCAAGACCAATTGATTTAAATTTATTCTCTGCTAATTTCCACACATCTTCAAATTTAAAAGTAACATTATGATTTGCTACAAAATTTTTAATTTGGACCAAATTAATTATATTGGATTCAACTCCGGATGATAAGGGGCAGTCTGATGAATGATTATGTTCAGCCATTAGTTTGTCGATTAAATAATTTTTCTGAAGTGGTCGATTAATTTTAATTTTGTCAAAGAGTTCTGGTTTTGTTTCACAGTTTTGAAATATAATCCCACGATCACTTAACCAGTTTTGCAAATCTGCTTTCTTCCAGGCACATGTTGGATTAGGCTCGGTAAGTATGTTGTGGTAGGACGCATTGTCGATTACTAACACAGAGTTAGGTTCAATATTTGGAATTAGTTTTCAGTTAACCATTTAATATAGTTTTTAGAGTTCATGTCATCATGATAATCACCTGACTTCGATCCTGATTTAAACATTAGCAATGCGTTAGGTACGAATCCTCTTTTTCCCCACATTATCAGGCGCTGTCCTTTTGAAACAGGAGCTTTTGCTCCCTTGCCACTGTCATCGTACCATCCATGTGAACTTGAATGCGAACTGTGCAGATAAGATTCATCACTATAAACAATGTTTCTGTCTTCTTCACGGAACTTTTTCATTTTCTTAGGAACGTGGTGCGTTTCGATCGTATTGCGGAAGTTTCCACCAATACCTTCCTGTTGTCTATGGTCTTCTGCCATTTAAATCCCATCTTCTTTATAATACAACGAAACATACTTAATTTTCCTGTTACATGGACACCTTCTTCTTGAACAGCTGCAAACACCTTTTCCATTGTTGGCTTTTGCTTTTGAATGTACACAAAATTGTGAATTATTCGTCTCACAACTTCTTCATCACACTTATCGATGGTAGATTTAGGTGCTGGCTTGTTAATCGTTTTCCGAGGTGACTCAAACTTGCTACCTTCAGGTTTCGATGTACCTTCCTTAGCGATGCGTTGAATTGTTCTGGTGGAAATGCCTGTTGCTTCTGCTACTCTTTCAAACACACGATCCACAGGAATAATGAAATCTTTCGATTCCTTTTCATGCTTCATAAATTGAAATATTTTGTAAGTGATTTTACGAGCTTGACTGTGAATAACAACTCCACTCATGTTTATTTTTAAACAATCTAGTGCGGACACGACGATATAATAAAATGTGTCTTGAAAAAGACAATTTTATATATATATAACAGAAGGAAAAGCTCAAAATTAGAATAATTACAACGGAAAGCAAAAAAGCAAATGGCTACTGTGATGACTACATTTGTGAGTTGAATAGTAGTGTTTTTTTCCGAATGTGCAGCACGAATATAAGTTTTCTGCGCATTGGAGACAAATCTGTCAAGGTGGCGCCGCCCTGGTGGGTGTCCGTCCGTCCGCACGGTTCTCGACTCGAGTTTGTTTCGTTTCATTACCGTAACGCACAGCTTCAACTCACATGCTTATAGAATTGTCAATTTATTGTAACCCTTCTTACTGCACGCGTGCGTAGCATGCTGACTCATCTAGTGTTTCATTAAATGTACTAATTTCAATTAAAATTTAAAACGTCCTATTAAAGCAAAAAATTATGTAATACTAAAATTACATCTAAATTTTATCGCTCAAACTACCCAGTTAGATGCCCTTTTTTTGTTGCATAAAATAAATTGCATATTACAATCAAAGCAAATTCCTTTCAAAATTTTAATGAGTTTTCAATGCAGTTACTTGCCTTGCTATGAAGTTGTTCTTATAGATATTCATTGCGCATAAAATCTATTGTGATATTACGCAAATCAATAAGTTTATAACAACATTCTATTTTTTTTATTACATTTTTTTATTTTACAAAATTTGTTCTGTTTGGTTTGCAACATATGCAGTGGGCTTATTATCTACCTCGGTATAATGAGTAACTTTGTTATTTTTTAAGATACAGCTTCGCCTAAATTAGCAAAGTTGGGCAGAAATTCAAGAGCAGTTTTATTACATCCATAAACTTCAAATGCGTCGCCTACTTTCTGAGATAAATTTGAATTGGAATCAGAAAAAAATAAGCGTTTAAAAGGCGTCACAGCCAACTATAGTTTCCATTTAAGAAAATGCAACTTTGTGTGATATTTTTTCAACTAAGCATGCCATGGATTTTATGTTGACATAATTGAAATCTACAAAAAAATTACCAAAAAATTACGTATTATTTACGTTTTTACTATTAACAATAAAAAGATTAATCATTTTCAGTTTACTCAAATTATCTTAGAAAGTAGGCAATACATTTAAAGTTTCTTGTTGTCATCAAACTGCTCTTGAATGTCTGCCTAGCTTAAGTGAAACTGTATCTTCACAAACAACAATGTTACTTATTATACTGAAATAGATATCACCAATTATTTTTTTGTGTTCTCGAACGTTATTAATTGTAAATATTATTGTTTTATACGTTTTTTGCACTGTTCGTTATTTAATATATTAACCCGTTCGATGAAATGAATAATATATTGTATACACTAATCTCTGATGGTTAACAATTGTCACTAGCAGCTCGAAGTTCACTGAAATAAATACAGCTGATAGTAAAAAAGTGGAACAATGGTCATAAGGCAAGGAACAAAAGAAATAGCTGAAATGACTGTCAAGAGAAAATATACCATTTTAGAAGAACAAAATTTAAAAAAATGCGATAGAATATAAAGTTTCTTGAAAATAAAATGAAAGGTTTAGAAAAACGACTGTAAAGCCCCTGTGAATATAGACATTATTTATGCTTCAAGTTGTGTCGTATGTCACCCCACTGCTACAGTTGGTAGTATTTGCATTGTAATGTCGAAATTGGCGGCTTCGTTTTCTGTCATTTCGTTTGATTCGTTGATAAAGAGAACATGTTTCTTCTGATTAAAACATTTTTCCAGCTATGATAAAAGGTAAGTTTTAATTAATTGTTTAGCAATACTTTTTATCTTTGTTTGTTAAATTGTAATATTCATGAATTTTCGAATCGAGATGTTACACATTGAGTAAAGTTTGCAAGACACAGTGTTGGAAAACAAATGGGATTATTACCGCCCGCTATCGTATAGAATTTAATTGTTGTTACAAATTAGAGAATATCCGCGAAGACCTATCGTTGGTACCTGAAGCTTGGATGGAGATCAAAGATTTGGGAAATGGTTGTATACCTAAATAATAAATTGTAGACACTATTTAAGTCAGTCAAAGTTTGTTTGATGAACGATCATTGGCTACTCTATGTGTCGTGATGTGGCTTTTGTTGGTGTCCACGAAATCGTTAGCTTGATATCTAAATAGTGGTGCTGATGCAATTTGCAAACCATTGGTCGCATTCAACGGAACCACATTTGTTTGTTGAAAATTTATACTTAGAAATTTCGATTAAATTTATCATTGAGAACTGAAACCATCTCTAACGTTTATACATTTTATTGCAAAATGTGTAAATAATTGGTTAATTTAAAATACTTTGTAGAACATTTATTTAATTTCATGTTTGTTTGTTTGTATATCCTTACCCACACACGCTTTAGGGCCAGTTGCACCAAACTTGGTTAAATTTAACCGTAGGTTAAAACAATAGTCTCTAAGGATTAAACATAGTAACGATTGTTTTTAACCTACGGTTAAATTTAACCGAGTTTGGTGCAAGGCCCTTAGTATTTCTTCGAATAGTTATTTAAAGTAGCTTTACAACGAATGCGATCGCCCTATACAAAAAAAAGTATGGACTCAAATTTTGTACTTGTTCGTTAAATTGTTTGTATAATACTAAAACTAATAAATAAAGTATCGGTACACTACAAAAGAAAGTTAATATAATATTCAAAGAATTTTGTATACTATATGAATTGAATTGGAAAGATAAAATAACCGATACCAATAAATTCAATTACGATGCACTAAAAGAAGAGGTAGAAATCAAATTGTGCAGAAAATAAAAACAAAAAATGGAGTCATGCCAACAGTAATTATACAAACGTAAGTACACCGGCTAAGAAAAAAAAATAGCTAGTTAACAGAAACTCGTATTATATCAACCATGATCTAATGAAGATGATGAAGAAAAGTGTGAAGTTGCTAGTAAAAGAAAAAAAGTTGATAGTTAAGGGAATGGAATTAAAAAAAAGGAAGGAATGAGATAAAAAAACAGATTGAAGAAATGTTAAAAAAATTGGAGTAAAAAGAAAATATAAGAAACAAAAGAGTTAAAGAATTGTATAGTGATAATTAAATGGAAGACAAAAATCGAGGTCCTGAAAAAACAAAAGAAAGATGAAAGGTACAAATATATATATATATATATATATATATATATATATATATATATATATTTGTAATAAAAATTTTGGGGTTTAAACACGTGTAATAAATATTAAAATATACAGCGTCACGCTAACACGCAGTTTAAGTAATTAATAAATAACAATCTTAGTTTATTTGACCTGAGTCGTTGGACCAGAAAGCAATCAGCATTATGTATCGGTATCATGGTAATGTTGTTATGCATATTTGTTGTTCTATTTGTTGGATATTTGGGGATCTTCTATCCTGAGGTAAAGTTAATAACGGTTTCCAAGTGTTAGGTAAACCTTTTCCATCATCTCGTTTATTAATGCAACTAGGAAACCGTTATTAACTTTACCTCAGGATAGAAGATCCCTAAATATCCAACAAATAGAACAACAAAATATGCAAAACAACATTACCATGATACCGATACGTAATGCTATTGGTTACTCTGGTCCAGCGACACGCTCAAGGTCAAAATCGCATAGAAACTAAGATTGTTATTTATTAATTACTTGAAAAAGTTGCGTGTTAGCGTGGCGAAACGTTGTAATTTTTAATATTTATTACACGTGTTTAAACCCCAAACATTTTTATTACAAACATGTTTACACGTGAAAGAATAAAGCATTATATAATATATATATATATATAAACGATAACTTTTTCGACATCTAGTGTCGACTCGTGAAAGCGTTCACGTACGTAAATGTAAGCAACTTTTGCCGACAGGTATGTAAAGCAGTTACATAGTCGATCCTTCAATAATTATAGCCAACATAACAGTTGGCAAGTATAAAAATTTCGAATCGCAATAGCAAACAAACACTGAGAATCACCCGACAGCTGTTTAGTCCTTTTGGGACTCATCGGGAGTGAGAGAACTCGAGTGTAAGTTCACTATTGTACAAACGCGCTGTCGACTATATGCCCTACCGGAGGGATCACAATATTTAAACGATAACCTTTTTCGACATCTAGTGAACTTACACTCGAGTTTTCTCACTCCCGATGAGTCCCAAAAGGACGAAACAGCTGTCGGGTGATTTTCAGTGTTTGTTTGCTATTGTACAACCACTTGCGTACTTTACTGCAGGCGATTCGAAATTTTATACTTGCCAACTGTTATGTTGGCTATAATTTAGTGAAGGAATCGACTATGTAACTGCTTTACATACCTGTAGGCAAAGTTGCTTATATATATATATATATATATATATATATATATATATATATATATATATATATATATATATATATATATATATATATGTATAGGGTGTTTCCTAAGTAATCTAAAATATTATATGGGGCGTTCCGTTACTCAATTTTAAGACGAAAGTTCATATAAACATGTGTGATAAGTCTTGTCGTTAATGAGATTCAGGGTGTTAAATTGTTTATAACAAATCAGCTCTGATTGTATTTGAAATTAATTTTCTGGTGACGCTACTGGTTTTCGAAAACATGCTTATTCTAAGTGGCCTTTGGAATAACGTTGACAACTGTGTTAAACCTAAAAACTAACGCAAACAACGAACAATAAATTGTTAATAATACGATCTTTTTTGTGATTAAGTTAACAACGATGCCTGTGTTTACTAATGCCGAAATGGCTAATATGCACTTTTGTATGGGTTAGCGAATGGTAATGCCTTAGAGGCTAGACGTATGTATGCCCAGCGTTATCCTAATAATCGTTTACCATGTTCAGATACGTTTACTGAGCTACATAATAAAATAATAAAACACCCTGTATCTCATTAACGACAAGACTTAGACACATGTTTATATGAACTTTTCGTCTTAAAATTGAGTGACGAAGCGCCCCATATAATATTTTAGATTACTTAGGAAACACCCTGTATATACATATATAGGTAGATGTAGACGACGACAAGGCTAAGAAAGGGAGGGAAATACAAATGAAGATAAGAATGGAGACAAAAAAATGGAAATAGAAAGGAAAAGAACAAACATTGGGTATATGAAAATGTGGGTGGAGGGCGAAGAAAGGAGTTGGATAAAGAAGGAGGGAGTGATAAGGAAATGGGTACCAAACAACTAGTACTAATTGAATATCAATGTGATTGTATTGTAAAACAACAAAAATACAGATTTATTGTGGGATGCAATCTCAACGCAAAAAACACCCATTGTAGATCCAGACTAACAACAACAAAAGACTTTTTTATTATTTTATATTTTCTCAAATTACATTTATGTTTGAAGAAGCATGGGACATGAGTTCGGACCACTCTCCAATACTTCTTATCTTAAGTGATACTATAATCCAGAAACAGCTGCTAATAAACTAACCGACTGGCAAAGTTTCAACACCAAACTCTATTAACCTTTCTGCGCCGCTCAGAACTAATGCACAGTTAGATACAGAAGCAGAACAGTTGGTTAAAAACATTCAGGAAGCAGAATGGGAAAACACTCCTATATAAAGATAACACTTACCCTAAAGAAATTAAGAACCTTGTGTCTGAAAAAAATAAAATTTTTTTTAATGACACCCAACAAGGGCACCAGTAGAAAACAAACCGCCCTAAACAACACCACTCAACAATTAAAGAGAAAAATTCAACGGTTTTCTGAGAAATTTAAAACTGAATACTCTTTGTGGAAAACCACTAAACGCTTACCTATTAGAAAATTAGACAGAAGTTGGCCACTGAACAATCAACAAAAGGCAATTAGATTTGCAGAACACTTTGAACTGATCTTCCACTCAAATGCCGGAGAAACCCTCCAAGACAAGAGGATCTTGAGATTAAATCTACTACCTCAAAACAAGTTTTCAAAGAAACTAAAAACAATGTTAAACCCAAATTTGAGCAAATCACACATTCTTAAACAGCTTCTAAATAAAGCAATACTAAAATTGGTTTATCTTATTAACTCTACACTTAGACTAAAATATGTTTCTATGATGTGGATAATAACGGAAGTAGTAATGATGCTTAAACCACGAAAGCCGCCTCATGAAGCGTCGTCATATTTGCATTTCTCTCCTACCAGTTATCTCGAAACTGTTTAAAAGGATTTTTTTAAAAGACTAAAACCAATCATAGAAAAAAAAACCTAATCCCCTCGCATCAATTCGGCTCCAGAAAAATCCATTCCACAAGTTCACAGAATAACGGATATTATTGAAAAGTCTCTGGAGAAAACAAAATCTGCTCTACAGTACTCATGGATGTTGCGCAGGTTTTTGTTAAAATTTGGCATGAAGGCCTATTTCATAAACTAAGCAATACTTTCAACTTCTAAAACCATACTTTTTGGAAAGATACTTTAGAGTAAACAAGGAGGATGCTTATTCTGATTTACAAAAATTCCAGGCAGGAGTACCTGGATCCAATACTCTACGTGCTATACTAATCCTGAACAGAACACTATCGCAACTTTTGCAGATAATACAGCAAAGTAGCAAAAATCAACGAAGATGACACGGAAAAGTTACAGTCCTCTATCGATAGAATAAGCACCTAGACTAAAACCTCAACGGAAGTAAGTCTATACATATAGACTTCACCAAAATTCCGAATGCTGACTCAGTGAAATACTTGGGCATGATTCTAAATGCTAGACTGCTCTAGAAAACCCACGTCAAAAAGAAAAAATCAAAATTTAATCTAAAGTTCAGAAAGATGTACTCCAATTTATCTATTTACAATAAATTGTTTTGTATAAGCAAGTCTTAAAACCATTAATGGCTTTGGGACTGTGCTGCCAAAGTAACATCAACATGATTCAGCGACTTCAATATAAAGTTCTGAGAAACATGGTAGGTTCTACCGCAACTGCGATCTTCATAAGGACTTGGAAATAGAAACAGTTAATCAAACCATCCCTAAAAAATAGCAACATGTCACGAACAAAGACTTATCCAACATGTGAATTGTGAGGAAATCCAGCTTTTTGATGTTCTCTTTTGACAGATAGACGTTGCAGTAAATACTGTTTAATTCATTCGATAGATTATAAACATAAAAACAGAGAAAATGCCGAGTACAATATTCGAAGTTTAAGGATGCGATGGGTAGAGCGATATAAAAAGGCTACATAAACCACATACTGAAGAGGCCGAGACAAAGAGAAATGCCGAAAAGAAGTGTATGGAGCCACTGATATCAGCTCTAAAGGAAATTGGACTATTATTAATATGGTGAAGATAGGCCTGATGTAATACAGTCTCCTACTCATTCTCATGCCTACCTACAAATTTAAATTAAGTAATACAGAGTGTTTTTAAAAAAATTACTGAATTTTGAATCAAAATAATGATAATTATTAAATTAAAATTTAACATTGAAAGGGTTGAAAGCCCAGTTACTAATAATCATATCGGAAAAACATTAAGTGAATAAAAAGATATGTTCGTATGAAAAGCATAACTCCAATAGCATAGTGATAAAAATTAATGGATAACATATTTGAATTAAAATTAAGAGGCATTTGTTTTGTTTCCTCGAGGGTATATTGAACGTATACTGAAATTAAAATATTTACGAACGTTTAGTTATTGATCTGATTGCATGCTTTGTTGGCAAGTCGGCTGTATCTAATTTCACCAACTCTGCACTATTAAGTACTGAAACAATTTAATTTTCAGCATTGGTTCGATGTTTTCGAGTTTGAAAAGCTTTGTGATATTTTATCGGGTAGTTAACAGAATTAGCTGAAAATATTTATTTCGAACAGTTCGATTCGGATGTTGAAGGAAAAAATACTTCAATTTTATTTAATTTCTGTTAATGTAGATACAAAGTGCAATTAAATGTTGTGGTCGAATGTAATTAGACTAATTACAATTAACATCTTAAATGCAGTTTCGTTACGCCATATTTGCAAATTACAATTAACGTGGTGGTGTAAGCTTTTTATTATGCAAAACTTGCAATTTAATTTTATTATTGCAACCGTAACATAAAAGTACTTTTACAATGGCCAATAAAATGGGAAAACGGTTGTGGTTGTTAGCTAAATTAATTAAATCAAAGTAAATACAGGCGATATTTTTGTGAAATCTTAAAAAAAGTAGGTTTAAAATAGTTAGATGCAAGGGTCAGGAACCCCAAAGTTATGGATGGGAAATTATTCTAAACTGAAGTATACAGGGTGGGCCAGCAGTAACGCCTCGGTCTGCAGATGCCAAACCATAATTAATTTTTAAATCCATTTAAGCAGGCATTTGTAGTACGGGTGTCCCGATAAGGATACGGAGCGGCCGTATCTCGACAATGGTAAGGCCTAGAGGCTTGGAAAAAATCCTTATATATAAAGTGGCCAAGAGAAAAGGCTGGAAATTATTTTGAAGTTCGTCAATCGACCGCAAGGGGGCGCAAATGCTATGAAGGAACATAAACTTCATGCTATCTCGGAAAGTTGGACGATAAGCCCCAACTTTAAAGGTGTAGTTTTATTGCTTGTGTTATACTGCATCATTTTGTCTCATGACATTTTTCCGTATCTGTCATAATAAGAGGGGAGGTCAAATCATTTTTCAGTGTTTGATTTGCAATATCTTCTGAACCATTGAAGCTATTGAAATATTTTTGATATCGTTTGAAAGAGAATTTTATGGTCTTTTAAGAAAATATTTTTGTTGAATCATCTAGTTTGAAACATACAAACTAGAGGGCGTTATCAACAACAATTACATATTTTTGTGATTTTTAGGAAAAAGTTAAATAGAACGGTAGTGTTTTATTTACAGATTCTTAGCCGTTATGTAGTCAGCTATATTTTAGTGAAAACCGCATGGCGATATCTCCATCCGTTCTTGATTTATAGGGGAAAATCTAGGGAATTGAACTACCTCAATCGGATAAAGTTACCTTAGTGAGAAAGACAAACCGTTACTATGGTAACGCTACTTTAAATATATTTGACATTCGTCAAAAGTTAAGTCTGATAGTTTCTGTCACTTAGATTACCTCTTAAATCAATTTTTTGAAACATTATGACTATGATATGTTACGAATATATTTTCAATGTTTCGAAAATGCTGGCAATGCAGTGAATGTCATAATGTTTCAAAAAATTGATTTAAGAGGTAATCTAAGTGACAGAAACTATCAGACTTTACTTTTGACGAATGTCAAATATATTTAAAGTAGCGTTACCATAGTAATGGTTTGTATTTCTCGCTTCATTTATTTATTTAATCATATGGGTACATTTTAAATATTGTATTGTGATGTAAGTGTTATGTATTGTGACCCAGAAGAACATATAAACCTGTACAGTGTAGTAACGAAACCGTTTGCAATTGTGGATTGGTCTGTCTTCGCAAAGCATTTACTTCAAGGTTTAGGAAAACCACTAAAACCTAAACATGCCAACCCTTACCTCTCGCTGAGGTAACTTTATCCGATTGAGGTAGTTCAATTTCCTAGATTTTTTCCTATAAATCGAGAACGGATGAAGATATCGCCGTGCGGTTTGCATTAAAATATAGCTGACTTCATAACGGCTAAGAATCTGTGAATAAAACACTACCGTTCTATTTAACTTTTTCCCAAAAATTACAAAAACATGTAATTGTTGTTGATAACGCACTCTAGTTTGTACGTTTCAAACTAGATGATTCAACAAAAATATTTTCTTAAAAGACCATAAAATTCTCTTTCGAACGATATCAAAAATATTTCAATAGCTTCAATGGTTCAGAAGATATTGCAATTCAAACACTGAAAAATGATTTGACCTCCCTCCTTATTATGACAGATACGGAAAATGTCATGAGACAAAATGATGCGGTATAACACAAGCAATAAAACTATACCTTTAAAGTTGGGGCTTATCGTCAAACTTTCCGAGATAGCATAAAGTTTATGTTCCTTCATAGCATTTGCGCCCCTTGCCGTCGATTAACGAACTTCAAAATAATTTCAACCTTTTTTTTGGCCACTTTATATATAAGGATATTTTTTCCAAACATCTAGGCCTTACAATTGTCGAGATACGGCCGCTCCGTATCCTTATCGGGACACACGGTACAATTAGAGCTATAATTTAAAAATAGTTTGCGTTATACAGGATGTCTCAATAAAACTTACTGTACCAAACATATATATTTTTTTAATGTAACACACTGTATTTTATTGCTTATCTTTAAACAGGCATCTGTAGAACAATTGGAACTATAATTTAAATTTAAAATACAAGCTGACGTAATAAAACGTAATATACCAAACATATATTTTTTAATAAAACACTCTGTATCTTATTGCATACTTTAAAATTCGTCAAAAATAAGCTCAAGTTCATTAGAAACTATTAATACCAACAATGTCGTTTCAGAAAAAAATTACCTTTAAACATTGAATTTAAGGCCTATGGATGTAACATTTACGATATTTACTGTCTTTTGTTGTTGTCAACAGGCTGATGACACGGGAATTCTATTTAATTACTTGTATTTGTTTTTGAATTCCATCATAGCGGATATTTTGGGGAACGATTTGAATTTTCAATATGGCGTCCCAAAGTATTTTTATGTAAAAAAAACTTGGTTAATATTCGAACCTGCAACCATTGGATTACCGCGCTAGGGCTTTAACCACTAGGCTACGGCGACAATTGAGAAACAAAATGTAAACTTTGTATAAAGCTGCAAACATTGATTAAATGAGATGAATGAATAATTGGATGCTGTTTTCAAAGATGTAAAAATTAAGATGAATATTCAAATTAATTAAAGGATTGATTAAAGAAAATGAAGATGATTAAATACTGTTTTCAAAGATGCTGTAGGGATTAAATTTATATTAAGAATAAATAAAATTGATTATCAAAAACTGAACATTATTTTCAAAAAAGCGAAACCAATAATGTATGTTAGCAGTAAACTTGAAAGCTTGACCGGTGTTTAATAGTAATTAAGATCAATATTAAAATTAATTTAAAAATTGATCAAAGGAGATGAATATGATTAAATACTGTTTTCAAAGATGTAGAAATTAAGTTTATATTGAGAATAAATTAAATTAAATATCGAAAAAAAATTAAATCAAGGTACAATTTAAGAATAATTATTCTAAATGTAATAAATTGAATGAATTTTTTTAAATATTAAATAATTAAGCTCTGCAAAGTAAAAATTCCCAACGTTAAAAACACAATGGCAAAATTAAAAACAAACAATAATGAAACAAATTGATTAATAACGTGTTGCGACATCTAGTGCCGCATTATGCTATCATTCTAAAAATGTAAAATAAATTGATTAAGATTTGAAATGTTTATTAAATTAAGGAACTAATCAAAAAATCGAAAATTAATGTTACAAACATCAAAAATAATCAACTTTAAACAAAATAGTGGCTTTAAAACAAACACAAATTAAATTTTTTTTAAATAAACATTCTGAAAATTAAGAAGCTAATATTAAAATAAAAACTTGACTACACAAAATAAAAATGCTCAACGTGAAACAAAAAGGCTAACTTAAAAAAATAATACCTGACCGAATAGAACCTAAGCTACACTAACACTACTTAACCTAACCTAACATATTCTTACTTTTACCTCAGTATACATATAGAAATGCAGTAGTTGCACTTGAGTAAAAATTATATTTTCTTTTAAAGAAACATAAAGATGAGACATAATGAAAAACTATTTTGTCACAAAACTAGTTGTATTTTGTAGTAAAATTAACGAGGAAAACAACTACATGTAAATTGGAAACAAGGTGAATGAATTAACAACAATAAACAAATTTTAATATTTTTCATTTCTTTATTGTTTAGAATTATAATTTGGAAAGTTCAATATTTTCCATACTAATTGACCATTAGCTTCAGATAATTCTTCCGCACAGTCTATACGGAACTGAACAACCTACTCTCAGTTCACCTCAAAAATTTTAATAAATTTATATACTGTTTATACACTTTGTCGTCGTCGTCGCTGCCTCTCCAGTTTGTCTAACATCTGGAAGTAATATTTTATTAATTAAAAGTTTGTTAAAATATAACAGCTACATTTTTATTACTTTACAATAGTAACTGCATTGTTATAAAGCTATTGAAGTACGTTTTTGTTAAATTGTATTATTTAAATGTGTTTTTTTGAAAAATTTATTCTGGTACATATACAGGGTGTCCCAAACTGAGTAGGATTACATGGCTATCTTTGTTATTAATGGAGATACAATTTTGGTTAAATAGGCAATAATGTACAGTTTATTATGCTGAATTAGATTCTGCAGAGAAAACTAAAAAATTCCAAGTACTTCAGAAGATATCCGGGAAAACAGAAAAACTACGTTTTTGAAAAAGTCCAATATTTTCGTAAACGTGAAAATTACAAAAAAATTTCTTAGACAAAAGTTGCTTGTTGCGTCTAGGGGAATTTATTGTGATTTTCGTTAAAGTAACGACTTCACGGTTTTCGAGATACTGCTACTGACTTTATTTTTCTAAATGGATCTTCATCTTCTTCATCTTGAATTTTATCATGAAAAAAATTAAAATTTTTTTTTTGCTTTTAACGATGTGTCACAATTAATTTAAGGTATGAAATTGCTACGTATTTGCAAATTTATTGTATTACATCAAGTAGACCATGAAAACAAATCTTAACAAAGAACTAAACATAATCAATAAATCCTACTCAGTTTGGGACACCCTGTATACCACCTGCTTTGTAAATCATCTAATTTTAATATTCATCTTTATTTCTACATCTTTGAAAACAGCATGCAATCATTTATCTCATTTAATCAACCCTTCAATTTAATTTTAATATTTATTTATTTATATTTTTTTTTTTTTTTTTTTTTTTTCTCAATTGTCGCCGTACGTAGTGGTGTAAAGCTCTGGCGCGGTGACTCTCGAATCTCAACCAAGACTTTTTTAAATAAAAAACTTTTAGGGCGCCATATTGGAAATTCAAATTGTTCGCTTAAACATCGGCCATGATTGAATTCAAAAACAAAAATAAGTAATTAAATGGAATTCCCGTGTCATCAGCCTGTTAACAACAACAGGCTAATCAGGATTTCCCTAATGAGTTACGGGGTAATTAGGTCGTATTTTCCATCGACGTCATTCAAAGACAAAAACTTGGAATTAAGTAAGCCCTCAGGGAGTGACGTCATGGGGATCCCTAATGGAATTGAAAACAAAAACCTGTAATTAAAAATGCCCGCAAGACGATGACGTCATCGGGATACCCTAAGTTACGTAATTCAAAAAAACAAACACACGTAATTAAGTATGCCCTCAGATCGATGACCCAAAATTACGCAAGAATGAAAGTGAAAGTGAATTATACCCGTGGGGCAAGTTTCAAGGTCGAGGGGTCATTATTCTACTGACATGAAAGGATAGCATACAATATTATTATAGACAATAGACAATTATGTAGCAGAGTAGCGGAATAAGTTTAGCTTTCATAGACTTACAACTAAAATTTTGGTATCATAGTTTTCATTAAGGACTGAGGGCGAAAAAACATTAACATTGAAAAACTTGCATAACTTTTAAACCGCTAAATAAATTTTCTAAAAAGATTTAGTTTTGGATAGGTTATTTATTATATAAAAATTAAGAAAAAACAAAAATCAATCAGACTTATCGTCATAAAAATTTTGAGCTTGTCGGGAATGGTCTCCATCATGGCTTTTATGGTGGTGCTCGACACTTTCTTGGTCGCTACGGTCCACATTTTTCTAAAACTTTCAATCGATTTTGTAGCCTTTTTGTCTGCTTCAAGCTTCTTTTCACCAAAGCCCAGTACCGCTCGATTGGGCGAAGCTCAGTGCAATTTGGTGGGTTAGCCTCCCTGGGTACAAAATCGACATGATTCTCTTCGTACCATTTTTTGTCTGCTTACTGTAATGGCACGAAGCTAAATCCGGCCAAAAAAAATGTGGATACCTTAGGTTTACTCAGAAAAAGCCGCAATCTTTTTTGGAGACACTCCTTCGTGTAAATATCGGAGTTAATTGGTATAAAAATTATGCAAGTTTTTCAATGTTAATGTTTTTTCGCTCTCAGTCCTTACACACACCACGGTACAGCGAGAAAAATCAAATCATTGGAGAGTTTAAGTGCTGAAATGTATTAGGATTTTTCTAATAGACTGTATAAGGATGCTGACTATTAAGACGTGGAACTACTATGTTAATTTCAATCGGTAAATTTGTACTAAGTCAATGCACCACTTAAGAGTTTCTGTAAAAAAGACAGACAAAACATATTCTTTCTTGCTAGTAATGGATACTCTTCCACATCATTTAGTAGAACACTTTGTTCACAATCATTAATAGGTTAACTAGACGGACATCTTAAGATATAAGTACTTGGAAAATTTTCTAAGAACATTTTCCAACATATCAATAAAAATTTGATGGGATGGAGCTCAAACAACACATCCGTACTCTAACCCTGACCAAATAAGAGCATAGAACAATTGTTTTAGACATAACATTCATATCATAGTAAAAGTTAACTGGGTTATTAATTCTGCTAAACGTGAGCTTACTTTTTTTATTTTTAGAGTAGTTTGTTTGTACAACACCATGAAAGTAATAAATTTACACAATTCTACAGTTCAAAGCAATCACTTGGGGAGTTAGTAATATTAGCAATTTTTAAGTCATCCGCATACAAGTTCATATTTCGAATTACATTATTATAGAATAAATTAAGGCAAATCCTCTAGTATAGGGAACGATAAACCTGTAGAGTAGAATACATTAAACAATAATGGACTTAGATTGGATTCCTTGGAAAAGCCACTATTCACACAAAATACATTCGATTTATATCCACCATACTCAACAAACTGCTGCCTCTGAGCAATCAATGACCATATTACTCATAGCAAACTATCACAGAAACCATATAAACATATTGGGAAAACTCACATAAATTTGTTACGGTAGAGCGACCTTTCACAAAGCCATGCTTTTAAGTTACTATTCGATTAGCAACATGCGCATATATAACATTTGATAAAATACTTTCAAAAATTTGATAATAACGCTATAGGTCTGTAGTTCTTGACAAGCAATTTGTTACGACTCTATATACTCTTAGAGCAACTAGATTTTGACAATATATGACACAACGGATTTAAAAACATTAGATACAATCTTTTAAAAGAAAAGCAGGAATGTTGTCCGGGCCACATATATTGTTAGACTTAAGTCTTATCATAGCACTTATCATGTATTATGTGTTTAGCATCATACAGTTATTATTACAGTCCAAGATACATCTTAGAGAAGCACAGCATTTACAATCACAAAATTCACAAGTAATATTATTTGCAGAGATATCACAAAAACTATTAGTATACGCAGTTGGAACCGTAAACACTTGAAAAGTGACGGGCAAACTCATAAGTTATATCTTTTTGATTATCTAAAGTAACATTCTTATTTTGCATGATTTCCGAGACAGAAGACGCCTTTTTCTTATAATTGATGAAGTTCTAGAATTTCTTTGAGTCCGTTTTTAGTGACTGTTCAGTAGTTTCAATAAACTTTTTATACTATTTGCAAATGTTTTACAGCATCACAATTAAGATGACAAGGAAGCTTTGGTTTACGGTACAGATTCCAATGTCTATTTTTCTCTTAATCATGGTGATGATGTCTATAGAAAATCACACTGGGTAATTAGTCGATTTAGCAGGAACTTTTTGTTCAGGAACAAATTTATCAATCACTCCATAGAGAATCATATAAAAATCATCACAAGCAGACTCAACATCATCATTCTGTAAAACAGAAGACCATTGCACTGATAATGTAGCATAGAGACATTGCAAATCTGTTTTCCGAAAGTGTACTTTAGAGCGTCATTGACTCTATAAAACAGATGATTTGATTCTTCTTTATACACTAGGTTAATACCAAAACAAGGATGACGAGAATCTTCTTTAACCAAAAGTGATTCATGCTTTTGCATATCATTAACTAGATTTGTAGTCGATAAGTCAAGATCTAGAATTCTGTTATTAGAATTGGTAACATCATTATGCTGAATCAAGTTATTTAAAGATGCAAATTGAGTATAAATATTAAAGAGATTTGTTGTTTCCATTCCTTTCAGCAAATTGCCTTGGAAAAGGAAGAATGTGCAGAATGCATAAATAATTTTTCCATTTTCATGCAAGAGTTTGAAGTTTATCGCAGTGACTACGAACTCGAAAAACATTTAAAAGAATTTTACCGGAAAAACATTATGATGACTGACGAGGACATATTTAATTTATGCTGTGCCACAATTCGACAATCAGTGTAAAGATTGGTATGCTGCCAGACGTTTAAGGATATCGGTGAGTACAAGTGTCTACAGCATTAAAGTGCGCACAAGAAAAACAATTGATAGTTTAGTATACAGCATTTTATATCCATAAAAAGTTGATTGTGAAGCAGCAAGATATGGCTTAAATAAAGAACAATACGCTTTAGGACTCGCAGTGGCGGCTCGTGGTCAATCATACTGGGAGGTCAAAAATTAATTTAAAAAATAGACATACTTAAAAAATATAAATAACTCAAATGCACCGCAAAATTTTATACAATCTACAATTCTGTTCAAAATATAGCGATTTTTCGAAACCTTCTCATTAAAATCTCTAAGGAATTTTCTGTAAGCATTGTCTAGCAGTGTACGAATATCAACATTTCCTACGGTTGCAAAATTTAACGAGCATTTCATGTGTTCTGCAGACGAAGCATGTTTTTTTTATTTCCTCTTTTAAATGTTTTAAATCTCTTACACCGGATTTGCACTATAGCGAGTCTGACGAGTCTTTAGAAAATAATAAACAAACAAAACAGTAAAATACATTTGATACTTCACAACCACATATCCAGTTAGCTAAATCGTACATTACCTTGCGAAAGTTTCGATGAACATCTTTATTTTTGTCTTATGCTAGTTTGTCGTAAACTTAGTTCTGGCAAAGGACGACCATTTGCCTTGAACTCAACCACTTTTGTAAAATTAAGTTTGTTAGCACTTTTTAGTTGTTTAATTTTTTGCACTACCGACATTTTCTATTATAGCGCATGCACACGCGAATCAAAAATAGTATTTTTACAAAACAACACAACAACAGTAAAACATATCAATATAAATTCTTAAATTGATTTAAAACACCCGAAAATCGAATCAAAAATCGAGCGTAGTTGTACACCCTATACGAAGTCAACTTAAACTGCGGGACCCGGCTCATGACCCAAAGTTGATTATTGTTTCGGACGTTCGCGTTTATTCGGACGTTGCACGTTTTTCAAGTTTTTCCGGGTAGATCTTATTCAATGAGGGACAATTTGAACCGCGAGCCCAAGGTTAAAGAGGATGAATTACGAACGACGGCCGATAAATTTTAATGTATTGCATTACGACTTAATTACCTATTTTAATAAAACACGTATAATAGATATTTATATATTGTCAATTTTTGGGAGGTCATTGACCAAATGACCATATGGACAAGCCGCCACTGAGGAGAATATCAAAAATTAAATTGCAAGGTACTACGTGTTGGTGTATTAATCAGTAAACTTCAACCTTGGCTTTGCGCAAGCATTGATGGAGTTGTCGTCGAAGATGGGTGCATAACAAGACTTGTGGAATTCAAATGTCCCATATTATGTAAAAACAACCCGTGATAAATTTAGCTAATAAGTCAGTGCAATGTAAAGTTTTAAATGATCAACTTAAGAGTTTTGCCTAAACACAATTCGGAATGACTCGAATGTGCGATCTTTGTGTGTATTCGCCAATAAAAATGGTAGCTGCACAGTACGAGTGAACCGTGACGAAGCTTTCATAAAAATGTTATTTTAAAAGTGAAAACTTTTACTTTCAGTTCTATTTACCGGCACTGTACACGGCAATTACTGCTGCAAAATATAATCAAGATAATAATAAGAGTATGATACAACAGAAACCTTGTTTTACGGGAAAAGATATTGACAATATAATGTAACTGTGTAATTCTGATTATTCAAAAATATGTAATTTAAGTCAGAAATTTTCAGTAATAGTTAAGTCATGTTACCGATAATTTTGAGTAAATGTTTCACGAGTGCCTGTAGTTCAACACTAGTTAATTTTACCATTGCGTCTATCAGGTAATAGAACACAATATTTATATTCTAACTGCTTTAATAAAGAAGTATTTACAATAATAATAATTATGAAGCATTATTATTTTTTATCTGCAAATATTGGAGGCTGCAAATTTACCAACGCACAGCAAATATGTACAATATCATCTATACAATGAAACAAATTTTCAGGAATTTTATTCAAAATTTGGTAAAGTCTTAATCTTTGCATTATCCTTTCAACGTGTATTCTAACTCTGGCAATATCATAAGTTTCTTCCGTCTCTCTGGTAAATTCTGCTATCAGAAAAGGGGGCATGATAATCGTTACTTCTTTTCCACTTCCGTCTATAATGTTCCTAATTTGTGGAAAACCTTTATCAGCTAAAACAATGTCACCGTCTTCCAGATAATCAACTAATCCGGATTCTACTGTCATTTGGAAATCACTCTTTCTTCCACCAGCCACTTTAGATTTGAAAGAAATGAAGCCTCCTGGAGTCATACCTATGAGCACTTTTGCAGTAAACTCTTTTTTGTAATGTGAGTAAGAAAAAATACGGTTATCCACAGTTGCTGGTGTTTCTATTCTAAATTCCGTACAGTCAATGATTACTCGAGTGTTGCTGTAGTGTGGATGAAACAGTCGGGCATTGTAGCTTGAACAATATCTTTATTTGGCCAAAACACTAAATTAGCTGTCGCATACGCTAAGGTTTCTAACGTAGATAAGAAAATTCTTGAAATTGTTCTATGAACACCAAACAAAACACTTATAGCTGAAAATGTCACACCAATTTTCATTTTCATTAAGAAAATTAGAAGTCTATTTTGTTTTGAAACCATATATTTCTGATTTGTAGTGCATCTTTTTAATAAAAATCGAAAGTTATTGAATGTGACCCCGGCGAGATCTATAAGTTGCTAGTCGTTTCGAATGGACGAGATGCCAGTAAAATCGTTACTGTTTGCCGTGCTTGGTTTATCTTCAAAATTTTTATAAGGAGTACCACATCCTTTGTTTTTAAATTTTTTGTTGCTTGGAATTTGTACGATGCTTGGACTTTCTATTTCTGTTTGAATTTCAGCGTGACAATATTCATACGAAACGTATCTATTACAAATAAATGTTTTTCCCACATTATCAGACTTAAAGAAAATATCGGTTTGACATCCTTGATTAATTTTTAGCGGTTCATTATTATTGTCTATAATAATTCCACTTATATGCTCTTCATTTATTTGTCCAACATTATTTGACATGGCGTCTTTTTCCTTGTTGGTTCTTCTTTCCATAAAACGTTTGTGTCTCATTAATGCTGTAGATTCAGCAATCCTCTTCGATCGGTGGGTCGAAGGAAATATTGTTGGAACATAGCTGGGACTTGCTGTTTCATTTGATTTTTTGCCGTCAAGAAAATGATCGCTACATATCAAATCATGCCGTTTTGGGCACCACTGCTCTCCATCAATACTAAAACAATAAACATAATTACAGATTACTTGTTCATTCATTCTTGTGACTGTAGAATTTAAATAAGAAATAAAATTATGATACTCACGTTCGTCTTTTTACGGCAGCTATCCATCTGTTTTTTGATTTAATTTCCAATTCGCTGCTGGAAATCTATAAAATTTACATTTACTGTTTCTGCCAGTATTTTTACAGTTAACGACACAACAACTGCTGTGACCCATTTTAATTTATTGAACAACAAAGCGAAATAAACAGGTGTTGTTCAAAATGGTTGCCATTTTACCTAATGCAAAATTGGCACTTTTGCGAAATTTTGTTCAAGGCATTTAAAATTATTATGGGGTGACCTATAAATATATATACGCGTTATTGGTTATTGGTTTTTACTATAAGTTTAATAAAAATAAATCTGTTTGGCTTTTAGTTTCTAGGCTTATTTAAAAAAAGGAGATTCTAACCTTCGATTGGGAACAAAGTGCCGACTATTATACATTTCTGGAAAGCTCTTAATGAGTGGAATGTAAATACAAATTGACATACAGGGTGTCCCATTTAAAAATCCTAACTTTGCTAACTTTCTCAAAAATGGGGACGCCTAGAAAAAAACTAAGCACGTCACTGGATTCTGCATAAAAAAATGTGTAAGATTCCGTTTTTACCTAGTCGATAACTTATCAGATACCTGAATTACAGAGGGTGTCTGAAAATGCACACTTTTCTACTTCACTCTGTATTTCAAAAACGAAGAGAGCGATGATAAATCTGTCTGCGCCATCGTTTGTTTTACAAAAAAGTGACACAGGTTTGCGAAAACCCCAAAACTTGAACTGCAATAATAACGAAGATACCCTGCAAAAGTGTCGAAAACAGGACACCCTGTACACTACTACTACTAGCAGTAAATGGAAAAAATCAACTAGGAACAATAGCAATTACAAAATAATAATTTACCACGAACAAGAAAATTGGGGACTTCGGTACAAATTGTTATACAACAGAAGCTGAAACAATACTACTAACAGAAACTTGGTTAGCTCGCATATTTTATCTGGACATATTATCCTAAATAGTTTGAAATGGTATTACTTTGATTTACCTTGGTCAATTCCAAAATGTATCAGGGGAACAACCCTAGACGTTCTGTTGAGTATGAAAATAATTTTGGAAAATCGGGCGCTCCTTTAGTAACCGAAGAGAGAAAAAAGTTTTTATCCCTACAAGTTATTTTTTGACAATCTTTTCACAGTATTCTCTTTGATAAAATACGAGGCGTGTTTTTAAATTAAGTACCGTTTTGAGATTCCGCCGCTGCAACGGTACTGTCGGCGTTCCGCGCATGAGCGCTGTGTACCTGTATCTGTTGGCTACGCGCAGGCGCGTCGTTCGGCATTTTTTCGCCCGCTGGGTGCGGTTATCTGTGACTGTTTAAAATGCCTCCGACAATCGAAAGTCCCGCCGACTGCTATAACGGTCTGTTGTCCGATTTGTGTGTACCAAACGTCTAAAACAATTGATATTTATTGTGAGATCTGTGCAGTATACGGAGAAAACATTATGAGTGAAGGAATGGTACGAAAGTGCGTTTAAAGACTACCGCACTTACTGCTTTCCTCATCTTGGAAGTGGAGCGGCCATCTTTAACCGCCTAACCCACTTCTCGTACCATTCCTTTACTCATTATGTTTTCTCCGTATACTGCACAGATGTCACGATGAATATCGATTGTTTTAGGCGTTTGGTTACAGAAAACGGAACAGACTGTTATAGCAGTCGGCAGAGACTTTCGAACGTGCTCAACAGATACAGGTACACAGCGCATGCAACGTTAACTGTACCGCTGCAGCGGCGGGATTTTAAAACAGTACTTAATTTAAAAAACGCCTCGTACATACCTTCGCAATAACGGAATTCAAGCAACAGGCACTATACGCAAAAATCGCATTTCCAAATCTTGTCCAAATTCTACAAAAAAGGCGATAGACCGAAAACCACGTGGTTCCTACGAGTCCGTGGTAGATAGAACTTACGGAATTATTATTGTCCGAAGGCCAGATAACAGCCCTGTGACGGCGTCTTTGTTTTGTTTTGGAGTGGAACTAATTACAAGTGTTCGACAATATTCTTAAGCGGGGAAAAAAACATACAAGTTCCACGACTAAGTATTGCAGGTAAATACCACCAATCCATGGGGGGACGGCGGATCAAACGGACGAAAACATCTCGCAATACACAATTGCTGTGAGAAGAAAAAATGCCAATGGTGCTTGTTTATATGGATAGTGGATGTATGCGCCTATAATGTATGGTAATGCCACAGGAAGCCTAAAGGCACTCTTTCGCAATAGGCGCTGTATAGCTCAAACCTATTTAAAAACTTATGAAACTCCTCCAAAGGGACCAAGCAGACAATCAACGTTATCGACGTCTGTTAGTTTGAATCGAGTTTCGGATTCGACTCCATAAACCATCTTGTGTGCGCGAGGGAAGGTTGCAGTTTACTCATAAGAACGATGTGTGATAAATGCGATGATGGGTTATTCATTAGCTGTTTTTTGCTGTATTTCACAAAAAATAAATTCGTTTCGTTTTTAATTTTTGTTACTTATTGTAATTTTTGAACACAAGAAGCACTCACAAGCGCCTAGCGTTACGTTTGGTAACGGTCTTTTTTTTTTAAAGTTGCAATGGAAACTTTTACCTTTCAGTTTTATTGATACTGAAACAACATTATAAAACAGGGGAGTGCAAATATATGCTCAAATAAAACAAAAAAAAATCAGGGGTTAATGGGTAAACGGGATCTACTTTATTTTATACTTCTATTGCTGCATCCGTACAATTTTGTTCATCAACTGAAGTAACTACAATTGTTTCCGTATTTTTTTTTTCGTTAGAGTCTTCGCATAATTCATAGTTAGATCATTTACTATTTTATTAACTGCGTTGCATTGTATTTGACTTTCACTGTTTAACTTCATTGCTAATTCAATTAAAACTTCAATATTTCACTAATATTTGTACGTTCATGGGTTCTTGAGCGTGTTGGGGAAGAGCATGATTCTGTTCACCCATGAATAAAATTTTACCAACACTGTCCTAGTAAACCTTCACAACTTTAATTATTATGATACCAAAATTCGTCATGTTTTCAAAACAGTTGGTCGTCAAAATCGGTGGAGTTTAAACATGACAGAAGTATGAATGATTTAATTATTGGTTCTTATTTTTTCGACAAATATTTGAACGGCAGAAAGTTTTTAAGATTTTTGAAAAGACATTTTTGGACACTTCTTGAGTACGCTTGTATAGACATAAATGGCAAAAATGTGACATCAGCTACATGGTGTTTCATCTCATTTTCTAGTCCAGTGAGAAATGATGTAGACAGAAAGTAGATAGGAAGGAGTGATCCTTGTAACTGGCCTGGACCTCACTTTAATGGATTTTTTTATTGGGCTATGTAAAAGATATTGTGTACGCTATACCTGCAACCGCTGCTGATGACATGAAAATAAATCTTATAAAAGATCAAATTTTCCCATCTTCCAATGTAAATGAAAAATATACTAAATACATTATTTATTAGTATACTATGCAATGAGCATGTAGTGCTTGCTATTAAGACACGAGCAACGCTATTAGGAAATGAGCTGAAACGAATTTCCTAATGCATGTTGTAAGTGTCTTAATAGTCATTACATACCAATTGCATACACTATTTTTTCTACAATCCCATAATGTTAAATAGAAACGCTAATTTTATAATCGAGCACTACTAGTATAGTTACGAATTGTCAAATTTTGCTGAATTTATGTTTGACTTTTAGCCACAGCACCAGTCGATAAGTGCAATAGACAACGATGTATTTCTATTGGTTATGAATTTGAATCCCTACTGGTGGAACATTTGATAATTACATTGTGTCGCAACTATGTTGGTTCTAAATCGGTGTCGTAATAAAATTTATATCGTAATGAATTTTATTAGAGTACAGATTGTAAAACTCTAATATGTGAATTACAATGCAGGAGTAGAAAAAATATTATAGTTATTGATTACAAAATTTGAAGAATAAAACTAGTAGTTTATTTGAGCACCTTGTATAAAAAGAACTGACGCTAAATATCGTAAATTTTACAGCCATAGGTCTTAAATTCATTATTTAAATATGATTTGTTAAAGTTAATTTTGTACCTGAAATATTACATTTTAACGACATCGCTGTATTTTATAAAGAACTAAATTATCGCCAAAACATTGTATCTTTTTGCACAAAAAGTTTCATTTTTGATTAACCTTACAGATATGTAATAAGATACAGGGTGTCCCATTAAAAAAAATGTATTTTTGTATAGTACGTTTTATTGGGACATCCTGTATTTTAATTTTAAATTATAGTTCTAATTGTTCTACAGATGCTTGTTTGAATGAATTTTAGAAATAAACTATACTCAGTATACTATTGGCGCGGAGTGATAAACCTGTCAGAATTATCGAATCTCCCGTATTGCAGTGGCGTAGGTACCTGATACGTTTGGAAAATCATATTTTTAGTAGGTAAATATATTATAATAGTAAAATCTACCTTGATATGAATTATTATGTGGTTTCTTTTATTGTTTCAATCCTTACTTTGTGGAATCTATTTTTCATAGTAAATAATTTATTCAGCAATATTCCACTGTTTAATAAGATATAATAGATACAAAACTTTTGTAAAACAGTATTTGAATATAAAATTAAACTCTAAAATCGATAAATGACAAATGTGTCGTTTCTCAATTTGTCTATTTTAAATTTTAATTTTATATAGGTACGTATACTGAGTTTTACAAAAGTTATGAATCTATTTGTATCTTATTAAACTGTGGAATATTTCAAAAAAATTATTTACTATTATGTGGTTTGTTTCTTATTATTACAATTAAGAATCGATATAGCTAAATAAAGTAATTTTAAAACAATTATTCTTTAGCGTCAAAATGTGTGTTGGATTATCTATCATCAGGTAAAGTGGGGTCGTTAGCGCAGTCATTACGGCAGACGGGTTGTAATTTCTGCGAAAGATTACAGATAATTAGTTGTTTGACCGAAGGGCTTCGTATACTTTCTAAATGAAAATATGTTTAGTTTGTTATTAGCAATGAATCGGCTTGTTTGTTTGTTTGTGTGTTAGTGCAAATAATTTTGAAATGGAAAACTTTTCACCAGCAAAACGTGTTAAAAGTGGTGCGTTATCTGCTAATGAAAAAATTATAATTTTAAATGTGCATGACGCTGTTCGATGTCAACACCCTGCAAAAAGTGTCGATGATATTGTAGGATTATGTTCTGCAATGACGGGAATATCAAAATCCACCATTTATAAACTAGTGAGGGAAAGAAAAATTTGGGACAAGTGCTTCACCCACTTCCATCTCCTGGTCGGCGCCCGATGGAATTAGATGATGCAATGAGGAATTCTGTCCGTAGAAAGGTTCACTCGTTCTACTTACGGAAAGAGATTCCTACAATCGATAAGATTTTACTAGCAGTAAATGAGGATGAAAATCTACCCCAAATGAGTCGTAGAACACTGTGGAAACTTCTTCGCAAGTTGAAGTTTACTTGGGAGAAGATAAATAGAAGATCCGTTTTAATTGAAAACAAGAGATTATTACATGGAGGAGAAATTATCTTCGGGAAATAAGAAAATATAGGCGTGAAGGCAGGCGTATATTCTATTTGGATGAAACCTGGATCAATGCAGGACATACCGTAAAAAAAACATGGCATGATAATACCGTTACGAGTGCTCGACAAGGATTTATAGAAGGGCTATCGACAGGATTTCGACCGCCTTCTGGGAAAGGAACACGGTTAATTATTACTCATATTGGCAATGAAGATGGCTTTGTAGATGGTGGTTTGTTAGAATTCGAATCAAAAAAAACTGGCGACTACCACGAAGACATGAATGCTAATGTGTTTGAAGAATATTTTGAGCAGATGCTAGATTTGATACCCCAAGGATCTATAATAGTTACGGACAACGCCAGCTACCACTCACGAAGATACGAAAATTTACCTACCAGCGCTTGGAGGAAAGCAGAAATTATAGATTGGTTATCTGTTAAGAATATAACTTTTGAGGATGACATGGTTATTGACGAAATGGCAAAGAATCGGGGCATTGAAGTACTGCGTTTACCACCTTACCATTGTGAGCTGAATCCTATAGAGTTGGTTTGGGCTCAGGCAAAAGGTGACGTCGCTCGTAACAATACCACTTTTAAACTCGACGACGTGAAAAACTTCTGGAAAATGCATTAAACAAAGTAACACCTGAAAGATGGAAGAACTGTGTATCTCATGTCGTTAAGGAAGAAGACAAATGTTGGCAACTGGATAATTTAGTAGAGATAACATTGGAGCCAATTATTATATCAGTAAACACACAAGACAGGGATTCTGATTCCAAAATGGAAATTTCAGACGAGGAAGAAAGTTAAATGACCAAGCGTAATGTGCCTGAAACAGTGTTCTACTCTCTAAACACCATTTATTGTAACCATGAGTGAGTATTGTCAGTTATTTTTAAATATACCTATTTTACCTACTAATGTCTTGTTATTTAAATGAACATTTTTATGCCTGTTACTTTTATCTATTCATTTTGATAAGTTTCCATGACAACCACATTATTTTATAATTGAGTCAAATTTACTTTTTGATGCCTAAAATATCTGCATTACTATTTTATTTTATATTTATGTCATATATTATTTATATGATATTTATTTTATTTGTATAGTAGATCACATTACAAATTTTACTTCTTACGTATTATATACCATTATTTTTGTATCTTGGTATAATACCCACATCTACGGCTATGATTCTCGTTTCGTCAGTACCTGGGCTGATGGCAACGTGTTTACACAGATCTAAACCCTAGATGGGTCGATATGCTGCAAGAGCGGCACAATGATCGTATTTTGGTTAGAATTTATTGGTTTTACTTAACCGTAGAAGTACCGCTTTCACAAGAAAATAAAGAATTATTTCAAACAATTATGATTTATTACTCCGCGCCAATAGTATACAGACTTTAGTTGAAAGCCCCGCCCTATCGGACGCCTCCTTGGTAGACCCCTTTGTCCCAAACTTTCCCATTCTTTCCATCAACTCAATGCTGAGGTAGAAATATGGCTTATGTAAAAAAAAAATTTTTACTACATGAGCCCAAGCCCTCCTGTTGGACTCCCCTTCCTGAACCACTACTCTTATCCCCCTCAATTCAATGCTATTTCAATTATATACTTAGTATTGGACTAAGACTTACAGGGGCTGAGTCTATGAAGTACCTAACAAACACAAATTTTGGATTTTAATATATGTATGTCAACAAACAACAGACTTTTGAAATGTTCCGTGTTATCCAAAAAGTTTTCGCCGATAATAAATGGCCCTTTATCATAATTATGGTACACTTGTCTATGACATAACATAGAGACACAATTCTAATTGTTATTCTGTACGCATGCGTTTATTACGTCGGGCACGTTTAGCCATGTTACGAATGAGTAGAAAAAAGTAAACGGCAATTACTTACACGTGATGGGTGCGCAGCTTGTCACGTTGTTTGCAAATGTAGCATCAAGACATTTTAGTTTTTTAATTGAAAAGAACTAAAGATTAAAATTATCGAGAAGAAATCTAACCTCAAATGCTTAAGGAAAACAAATTTATTTTGTGAAAGCTTGCGCAGTGTTAGCTTGTCGAAATTCTATGTCCATTTCACTTGCATCAATACTATTGCATTTATTTTTTACAGTTGAGCTTCAACCTCATCAATTTATAATAATGGGTAATACTAGATTGACAAGTTACATATATAATCAAAGAAGGCATTGCTGGAGAGATACCCTGCTGGGTGTTTATCATGCTGTGGCTATGACACTATTTGGTATGTATGTATCTTAACGACTTTCAATAAAGTACATATTGTCTTGTATGTAATAAACCAATTAAAATAAACACCAGAAAAACAAGTACACAACTCTCTACTTTGTCTACAGTATCTGTAATAAAATAATTTTTTTCAAAAGAAATTTACTAAGAGACCATTACTTGCACATCGCAAAGTACGAATTGAATAATAGCGGAAAACAAGTAATTTTGTTAATTTTACACTTTCTGTGTAAATTGATAAATTGACATAAAAGAAATTGTTAAACGGTAGCGTTATGTGAAAAGAATAAAATGTGATGTCTTGAGAAAATTACACCTAGTATAAAATCCGTTTGATGCTAAGTTTGTTATTATTCACACAAAAATCAATAACCTCTGGTCTTGCACCGAATACATACACATAATAATGTCAGGGTTAAAAGTATTTGCATTGAAAAGTGACGTGTCTACAAAAATTTGTTCTGTATTCATCATCTCCTGCCTGATACATGATATTAAATATTATAAAATGCATTTGTAACATGATGTTACATATTAATCACTGTTTATATAATAATATTCCCGCTGAAATTAAACAAGCTAACACAATAAACATTTTTAAATCAAAATCAAAAAATTTTTTAGTAGACGAATGTCCATACGCAATTGGTGACTTTCTTCTTGTGAGACGGCTGTGGTATAATGTACTATGTTTGTTTATATTTTTGTTATTTTATGTGATGTTTCTTATACATACTATACATATGCCCAAAAATACAACTTATTATTATTATTATATTAACAAGTTTGTTATTTGTCAAATTGAGTGGACATACAACCAAAGCCCATATGAAAATGATCACATTCGGATCTTGTCTCGTAATTTAGTTTCTTTATGAGATTCTTAGTTGTTTTTGTACCATAAGGGCTTTCATTAAAATTACATGGTTTTTAGTTTATTAAAAGTTTTTAGGTTGCCTATAGGTCCAGATTCTGTTTGATGAGATTAGAACCATCAAATAATACGTTTACTATACAACCTTTACTGTCACAAGTACTAAATTTGTAATGTTACTCATGCCTTTACTAAAACTACATTTTGCACTGAAAAAGTTATTTCAAATAATTAAAAAAAAATTAAGAATCAAAATTTGAGTAATAATAAATTCATAGTAGATGTTTCTATTTGAATCAAACGTAAACTTAAGGTAATTAAAATTTAATATTTCTAAAAATCCGTGTAGGTGAGGCCGGGGCAGGGAGAACCACCGGGATAACTAGGACCGCTAGCTTAACTTACGCAAAATTTTTTAATTTTGCGCACAAAAATTGAGTTAGTCGGTTACCAGTAGTGAGTCTGGTATTATGTTGACAAGGCACGTGTCTTGCTTATGATTGGTTTTGTGGCAAAATCCAATTATAACAATAAGTTCATGTAATTTTTTTCTTGTTTATTATTAGGCGACTGTTAAAATATTAGGTTTAACTAAGTTCAAGCTAGTGTTACCGAACTAGTTAGCTACAAACATAACCTAAATGTTTGTTAAAACATGTGTCTAAAATCTTAAGGTCTAACAATGTTAGATTGGAAGCAAATGGTGGAAATATTTTTAGACTATTGCTTGCTAAATACAAACTTGTATTTATTTAACAAGAAAAATGAAAAGTTGTTAGTTGACATTTGCTGGAGATGCAGTATAGTTTTTATCGTCTTACTCCATTAGATATAATGCGTATAGCTAGCTTAAGCACCCGTTTAATAAAACGGTTGTTGTGATGATTAGTTACCGGTTTTGTGTAAGGAAATTTTCGCTTGTCAATCTGAAAACCTGAGGCTACAAGTCTTAATAGGTCCATGGGTTGTAATAAAGAACAAGTGACTTCCTTTTTTGACAGTTTCAGAAGAAAATAGTTTTGCGTTGAAAATATTTATAATTATGACAAAACTGGAATTAGCACGGTACCAAAACCAACAAAAGTATTGGGTAGAAAAGAGCAGAGCAAGTAGGAAGAATAGTTAGCGGAGAAAAACAGTCAAATATAACTATAGTTTGAGCATTTTCTGTCCTTGGGAACTTGCACCATCTTTACTAAGAGATGGACCTCCAGATGCTGTTGGCTTTGCAAACGGATCTGGCTGGCACTTTCTAAAATATCTAGACAATTTTATTGAACGTTCTAAGCCCACCAAATAAAAGCCAGTGTTTCTGATCTTAGACGAACACGTAAGCCACAAGCAACTTGAAGGCGTGTTAAAAGCAAAAAAAAAAATCACATAGTAACGCTAACGCTACCGCCTTACTGTAGTCACCGTATGCAACCTCTTGATTTAACTTTATTTGGACCGTTCAGAGCTCAATACTCGGGAATTGTGGTTTCACAACATATGACGTAGTAAATGTTAGTGGTAAGACGTTCCAGAAAGTCGCTTCTGTAAACAAAGCTGTCAAAGGATTTGAAAAAGTGTAATCCAGACATTTTTAATAAATTATTCATGAAGATAACGCATTTTCAAACCGCGAAGCCATCACACCATCTACATCATCATCAACTACAAATATGGTTTCAATCATTCATCAAGACCTAGCATGTTAAATGCAATTACGACTCCGTTTTTATCGCATGTAAATTTTTTGTAAAAGTAGTTCACATTACACTACCACAAGTAATTTCCATCAATGCGAGGTCGAATTTAGGTGCAACACAAGTTTCATCATTTTTCATGTCCTAGCTTATCAAACATATTTGCTTCTAAATTTTTACTTGAGTTATTGGAAATGGTATCACTAGTTGGATCTTTGGAAAGAAAAAAGAAAACGACAGGTTAGAAGAAAAAAATTCCTAATACTTACCAGCACACCAAATAAAATTGAGTTAGAACAAAACAAGATGTTATTAGAATAGCAGGAATTAAAAGAAGATCTGATTTAGAAAGTGGAATTACAAAGTTACTATCAATAAAAGAAAACCTTTAGCAATGGTCTCAATTGCAGTGAAATATAAAGTAGCTAATAGAACGGAAAAACAGGCCGTTACCAACGTAACCGACGAAAGTAGCAAAGTGAAAGCGAAGAAGATGAGTGTGTGGGTGTCTGTTTTACGATAATTTTTTACAAAGACAGCAGACCAGGGGAAGGGTGAATCAGATTTAATAGCTGTCACAAATGGTTCCACCAGCTATGCGCGAGGGCAGAAAATGAAGGCAAGCTATGAAAATGATATTGCATTATTTCGATTTTGCTTATGTTTTATTTCTTTCTTTTGTAGTGGACCTTCTTGCCCGGTATAGGAGGCAAGAAGGACCAAGTGTTATTAGTGAGAATTATATTTTTATTTCTTGAAATTGTTGGGTTGTTGTTTTCTTAATATGTCAGTATTGATTATAAATATCAAAAATTGTACAGTATTTTTTATGCGATCAACAATGATTAAATATAGAAACGTTTGCAAAATGGACGTGTCAAAGATTAAATTATTAGTATAAATATTAAGTGAAAATAAACCGAAGTTCAAGGATAAAATCATTAATTTAAGTGCAGGAAAAGATGGTAGTCGAAGAGTCAAAATAAATTTTAATAATTACCTTGCAGTTTGGCGTTTGGCAAGTCTACACAAATTTAATTAATTATACTCTTAGTTTCAAATTTCGAATTCTATTCATTAACCAGTCAACACAGTGAATCGACGTATTAAAACAACAAATAATAACATTTAACGCATCAAAATGGAGACTTAAATAAAATAAAGAGTAACTGTATGTTCAGATTGCATTCGTTGTTATATTGCGATTTGTGAATGAGTACTTTAAGTGACCAGAAGTAATATTCTTCAGATGCAGAAGGAAAACCTCAAATAAATTAGTTTTGAATTTGTAAATAAGATTAACACATTTAAGTAGATTTAATTAAATTATCTTTTGAGCATGCACGCGTTATATTAAGTCTAAATAAATTTCCGTTGTATTAATTAAATTTTTGTAACATGGATTTATATTGAAATAATTTTTTGTCTATTTTATTTTAGAACCGAACTCAAGACCCTGAGATTAAAACAGAATAATAAGTCTCCAAAATTTTAATACGCAAATTTTATTTAACTAAATAATTTGAGTCTCCTTGTCGAATTAGATTTTTTAACTATATAAACTTAAATGCAACCATCGCAATATATGCTAATATTTTTACAAAGCTCAATTGAAACCTAACAAACGCTAAAGTCAAAAAACCAAAGCAAACAATAAACATATTTTTCAAATAAACCCAATTTTCCATTTCCGCAAAACACTGGTGTTTGCTCTAATTTAAATGCAAAAAACAAAATACGAATTTAATTCTTTATACATTAAATATTTATCAATGTAGAGAAAAATAACAGAAAAAGTTTACTAATTTTTAATAAATAATAGGAGAGTATCGATTGCATTTCCGCTACTTTCTTTATTAATAGAAGTAGAAAGTAATCAATAACAGCACGACATAGAGAAACAGCGAACGTGAATTTAACAGATTAACAGTCAAGTGGAGTTCTAGGAAATTTCTGTTACAATCAACAATAAATTTTCTTTCGGCGAATTCAAAATGGTAAAGGAATAGGTTACTTCAAATCGATCTTTTAATAGAAACTGTACGTGAACTTGAGAGTATTGTGACATATTGAACAGTGACAAATCGGTTTATAAAATTACGTTCAGAAAATATGACATTACAAGACAAATTACCTTAAGGCTATCTTCTGATATTGATGATGTAGCATATACTTGAAGCGATTCTCTTAAGCGCTAGGCAATCAGCACTAAATTGCTTAATCAATTATTTGTAGTCCCTTAAAGTCATAGGAAAATTAAGCAACATCATTCTCTGGCCAGACATAAAAATTGGTGTAGAATTAATGTGAAACAATTACAGTGTATATTACAAAAGTGGATCTACATTATTATTATATTACAATTATAAAATAAATATTAGGAAAAAAATAGCCATACTTGTTACTTTTAAATTTATCAAAATTTATAACAAAAGTTAAATATTTTAAATTCGATTTAAGATATAAAATCACTCCACGGTTGTTTAACTCCTTAGGAACTCTTTAGGAGTATGAGTTTCCAATTGTACAAGAGCAACTGTCGTCAACTCTCACTCTTAAGAATTCCTAAAAATCGAAACAACTACCTAGTGGTTCTTGGTGTTTGTTAAGAATTGGACAGTTTACATCATTGCTTGGCAATTTGTTACCCGTTTGGACGTGCTATGACAGTACCAGGTGGCAGCACCAACTTGTATCGTACAAAATATGAAATAAAAATAGTTGTAAAATACCATTTTCTACAACTTTTACTTGGTCGTTTATTTCGAAATGTAACGATTGCGATGTGAAGTTCTGTTAATTTGACAATATGTCTGCAACTGCTTTTAAAACTCCATAAATGTGTCTTTCAAATGTTATCTACAATGCCTATGATCAGCTTTACAGTGCGGACGTAAATTGCTCTCCCTCTGATAACTTTTGAAAGAAAAACAAAAACTACCTTATCAACCAATCAAGTTTGATTTTTTCTAAATACAATAAATGTATAAACAAATGATTTGCAAAAAATATAATTAAAATAATATTTAATTTGAAAATATAAACAATAATTATTTTCTATCCATAAAAACCAAATTACAAAAATTAAATTATGAACTTAAATACAAGTATATAAACTGTGCCCAAACACCAAATTCACGTTCCCTCAAATTATTTCTTTATGTACCACTTTATCTATACTTCTCCTTTCCCTCTCTCGCATTTAAATTCTCTTCAACTTCATTTATCTATTCTAACCCTTGTCAGTTCTCACCTAGCAATACCGTTCTTTCCCTCTCATCAGCAACTTTCCAGGTGTTCTAAATTCTCCCACTTATCCCCACACACTCTACACATTCTGTCTTCATCACTTCTATATTATCTATTCTTTTCCTCCTTATTTCCACATCTAAATCTGGCAATCAACCTTTTTTCTATTATTCCTTTTGTGCATCTTAGGTATTCTTATTATATCTCGCCTGCGCTATATTCACCCTCCTTTTTTTGTATTTGTATGTCCTTGCCTCATCTTATTACCTTACTTCTATGTTCTCTCCATTTCCTCTTTATATTTTTATTTTTTCTCTAAAGTATCTTACCATTTCGCAATACAGTTTTTTTTCTGTTCACCGTAACAGTTTTTTTATCCTTTATTTTCTTCCAGCATTTCTTTAATATTTCAATTTTTCCCGCTCATATCCTTTTTACTTTCTCTTTCAATATTTCCAATATTTAATTTGTGTCTACTTTAGTCTGTTCCTTTTTTTCCTTCCTCGTATCTTGGCGCCTAACAATAACACGCTTCTTATCAACTTATCATACAGCCATCTTCCATTTTTTCTATATTTTTTCCAAATATTTTTCGCAATATCTTTATTTTTGCTCTAACTCTCTAATATGTTATCTTTATTGTCATAACTTAAGTACTATCGACCACACCAGCATTTTTCTTTTTACTTCTTCCTTTTTCTTCTTAAACACCATCACTTTAGCCTTCTTTGCTACCAGACATTTTCCTTCTAAATACTTTTTCAAAGTTTTTATAATACCTCTCATTTCTTCTTCTTTTTTTGCAATAAGCACTACAGTATGAGCATATTCTAATACCCACACTTTCTTCCTTCTTATCACTATTCCTACTTGATAATGTTATTTGAACAATCGAATCAAAACTGGTTTATATAAAATAATACAATCAATCCGTAATTTGTAAATACCGTTTTGGAGTGTTTAAAAATGTAAAAAGTGCTAGTGAAGAATGAAAACCAATTTTAATGAAGTAAGCAAAATTAAATAAAATGTTGGACTTGGAAACTCCAACTTCGGATAACAAGAACAGGAGGATGGAGCAAGAAGTTTACAATATCTTTAGGAGAAGCAAAAAATGTCAAGGTCTCCAAAAAAAATGCAAGAGTATCGAAAATGTTTAGAAGAAAGGAGAAGATAAACAGACAAAATCAAGAGATTGATTTGAAAAATGATGCTAGAATTGAAGGACATAAAAATTAATCAGGTAAAAGGTAATGGCGAAATGAGGGAGATAATAGAAGGAATGAAAAAATTAAATGATTGATGTAAGAAATTAGAAGAAAAGATGTATGATTTGGGGAAAAAAATGAATTTTTTTAGAAAAAGTGAAACTGAGAAAAAATCTTGTGTTGATGAGGTATAAAAGATATACAGAAACAATTAGAGAAAATGATCAAAGAAATGATATATGAGGCTATGTCAAAGAAAGAGAAAAATGTGTAAATGAAAAAAAGATAAGAAGGAAAAATATTACGAGATCGAAAAAAGTGAAAATGGGGTCTGGAAAAATGGGGATAGAAGAGAAGGCAGAATAAAAAACTGGAATCCAAAGAACTAGAAAAAAGAGTAATAAGAATAGCGAAGGATTCGAATTAAAAGAGCAGGGTGTACGTTAAAAAAAGGTTAAAAATAGAAATATTTTGGAATATAGCAAAGATGAAAAATAAAGGAAAAGAATTTTGGTATTACATAAGAGGTTTTAAAATGGTTAGATTGGTAAAAATATGAATGGAAGAGAGGGAATGGAAGAAAGGATACCGGAGGAATTTGAATAGGATATACATTTCGCCGACAGAAGAAATAAAAGAAACAGCGTTAGGGAATGGAAGGGGTAGAAAAAGAAGAAGATAAAAAGAGAGTGTAAATGGAGTAATGATAACTAGGGTGAAAACGGAAAAGGGAAGTGATTTGAAATAATAACAGTATACGGTAAACAAATGGGAAGTACAAAGACAAAAATGAAATTAATAGTAAAATAATGGGATGAAGAAAGGATGAGACTTTAATGCGAAAACAAGGGATGTGGGTGAAATAATGACGAAAAGGTTAAAAGAGATCGATAGACAAAATATTAAATAGACAAGAAAAAATGTTGATTATGCGAAGAAAGGGGATGGGCTGTAATTAATGGAAATATAGAAGAAAGTGGAAAAGGAAAATACACTTTTCTACAAGAAAGAGGAGAATTTGTTATATACTACTTATTAGAAAATAATGAAAGTAAGGAAGATATTGAGCAATTAAAGATAGAAGAAGGGGAGGAATCGGACTATCAAACGAAGTGATCATGACACACAAAGGAGAGTAAAAAGAACAAGGAAAAAAATGAGGCAAGTGGAGAAAGAATAGTTTTGGCAAAAGAAATGTATAGAGAATTGTAGAGAAACAATTAGAGGAAGAACAAAAAACATTTCAAACAATCTACAGTTTATTGACGTCAGCGTTGGTAAGCGGTCGATCATCTTTTGATGTTGTATTTTTTCATTTTCCGTAATTTCATAGAAACTTAAAAAAATAAACATAGACCAAATGGGACATATGACTTGGCTCAAAGTTATTATAACCGTTATTAATCGTTGAATTCAACTTGCATTACAAATATTTTATTTTACAGTTTCTAAGTGAATAAAATGGCACCGTTAAGAACATCTAATCACAGGTTTTGTAAAGCGTGCATACCTTGCTTAGGTCAGTATTGCACTAGGAAACCAAGGTAACGCTTGGGCACCACACATGGTATTCAAATAATGTACCGAGTATCTGCGTCAGTGAAGCAAGAGTTGTCTGAAGTTTGTAATTCCTATGGTCTGGAGGAAGTCGACAAACCATGGCACTGATTGCTATGCCTGTGCTATTAATGTGAATAGGATAAACAGAAACAACCGGAACAACCTGACATATCCTGATCTTGAAATCAGCAAATCATCATGTAGCTCATTGTGATGAAATTCCAATACCTGAAGAACTTCCTGACATTAGTCATCAAGACTCTTCCACAGTTAAAAAAGGCAAAGAAGAATCACATTGTCTGTCTATCTAATAAAGAGAATTCTGAGTCTAACTCAACTTTTCTTTGTGTAAATGTTTTTTTCTGTTACACATATGAACATTGTTGCCATTTTCATCTCAAAGTTTAAATTGTTGATTACAAAATTTACGGAAATCTGTATTATCGACCTAACTTCTGTAGTTTTCACTTAAAGTTTGATTTCTGGTTTTTATTATTTTATTTCCATTTCGTAGAAAAATAATATTTACTACTCGAGATGCATTCACTTTATTGTGAGAGGTTAATTTGCTCACGAGCGACATCGAAAGTTCAAGATTTTATGTATTATAGTAAAACACAATCGTAGATTCAAGTGAGTGAATTCAAACACTGTAAATAAGAATTTATTCGCTGTCCACAATTAAGCTACAGGGTGGTTAACAGCTGTTGTAATTCTTCTAAATAAGATGGGTTTTCAAACCGCCCTTTTCACTTTTTTTGACGAATTAGAGTTAGTGATAAATGAAACAAAAAGTTCCGTTTGATGGCCGGTTATCCGTCCATCCGTATGTAAACAAGATATCAAGAAACCACCCGTCCGATTTTTAATAAACTTTGCACATAAACCTTATTAATAATACCGCAGATTTGATTAGATTTTGGGGATAATCTCTTTAGTGAAAAGAAACATTAACCTACATAAATTTTCCAATTTTAGAAATATTTATTTTACACATTTATGCTTCAAATAAAAGTTGTTTGTAATTTAATTATACTCAACTTTTGTTTAAACTATTTTTTGATTCTATAAATAATTAATAAGATATAATAATCACGAGACACTAATTTTGTAACAATAACTCCACCAATATCAGTTATAAAAAATTTTAAAAAAGTTGTTCGAAATTCTATTGCCTATGACTTTTGTTTAAACAATTTTTTTCTAAAACGCAATTTTAATTTTTGCTTTGTGATAGTGAGAATTTTCATCTTTGTAAAATTAGACCAAAAAAGGCCTCATCTGAGAATTTTCAGCCCGGTTTCTAAAAATTTGTATACACCGTTGTTTGAAATGTTGTATAAAAAATATCATTCTAACATTTAAGGAAAACAAGTCAAATGACCAAAATTTAGTTTTTTTTGCAAATAACTTGTTTTCTGTGCCCTCTACGGTTGTGGGACCTCTACAACTTTACTGTGGACCACTTATTTCTACAAGCAGCCGTTTTCGAGATACGCATTTTAGATTTTTCTCTAAACTTTTTCTTCTTTTTTATAAAGAATTTTGAGCTCTATAATTTAATTTTGTGATAACAAAAAAATCCCTAAAAAACAGTCTCAAGCGAAAAACAAAAATTTAACGAAAACAAAAATCGAAAAATTTAGATAAAATTCTAAAAGTCCTATCTCAAAAACGGCTGCTAGTAGAAAAAAAGTTATCTTTAATTTTTATACTGAGTCCCACAACCATAGAGGGCATAGAAAACGAGTTATTCGCAAAAAACCGAAATTTACGATATTTGGCCTTTGATAACTGGGACCAGCCTCAAAATTCTCAGAGAAAGCTTTATTTACTGGTCTTCATTTTATCCAAACGTAGCGTAGTATTTGTTGCATATGACTAATTCAGAATAACTGCCTGAATCAGTTTTCATAAACGTATGTCGACAACAGTATGATCTTTTTATACAGGTTTTTGTATTACCGACAATATGTAATTATAATACATTTATTCAGATGCCGCTCATTTTATTTAATTTCTTGTATTAATTTTTATGAATTATGCAGTTATTAAACGCTTAATATGTACCATTGTTTGAATTTTTGGAAATATTAAACTTAAAAGCAATTACGTATACAAGGAATATTAAACTATTAATCAAAACAAAACGTCAAAATATTAATTAAATGTCAACATACGATTATTACAATCGCATATA